>VXBW01002371.1:302223-335528 GCA_013400375.1 Thinocorus orbignyianus | reverse complement strand
CCCGGCCGTGGCCACGGCCCCCTCCCACCAGAGCAAGTTGCTCCAAGCCCCATCCAGCCTGGCCTTGAACACTTCCAGGGATGGGGCATCCACAGCTTCTCTGGGCAACCTGTTCCAGTGCCTCACCACTCTCACAGGGAAGAATTTCTTGCCAATATCTAAATCTCCCCTCTTCCAGACTGAAGCCATTACCCCTCGTCTATCGCTACATTCCCTCATAAAGAATCCCTCCCCATCTCTTCTATGGGCCCCCTTTACGTACTGAAAGGCTTCTATAAGGTCTCCCCCGAGCCTTCTCCAGGCTGAACAGCCCCAGCTCTCTCAGCCTGTCTTCATTGGGAAGGTGCTTCAGCTCTCCAATCATCTTCTCATGGACAGGTCCATGTCCATGTCTTACACTGGGAGCTCCAGAGCTGGACACAGCAGTCCAGGTGGGGTCTCACCATAGAGGAGTAGAGGTGAGGAGTCACCTCCCTCTGCCTGCTGGCCACACTTCTTCTGATGCAGCCCAGGATACAGTTGGCCTTCTTACTGTATGTATATATTTATGCCTTTGAGAGAGGGCAGAAACGGTATAAAAATAAATAGGTAATGTGTTATTTGTATGTTTTACATATGCAAATTCAGTATGTTATGCACGCACATGCATGATTTTAAATACTTATATAAAAATGTGTAGGTATAGCTAGAGCTACAGCTACAGACATTGACCTGCCTGGCACTCCTGTGCAGGGCGGCAGGGTCCTTCCCACCCTTGTGCTCCCCCTGCCCTCTCACCAGCACCAGCCACCTTGTTTGTGAGGTTCTCTGGGGGTGTGAGGCACAGAAGGCCGTGACTCAGCTGCTCAGCTGGGTGGTGTCCAGCCAGTGTTGGGCAGAGATAAGACCCCCCCAGCATCCTCCCTTTATTCCAGGCTTTTTGTTTGTTTTTTGTCCTGACACACAAAACAAAAACTCCTCCAGGGACTGCTGCGGCGGAGGCGAGTGTCAGTGATGACAGAGGAGAGGTGTCCCAAAGTAAGTGACCGGGTGAGTCCCCAGGGCTCCTGAACGGAAAATGCAGGAAGGGGGTATGTACATGTGCTGGAACTCAACAATAAACTGCATGAGATGCTGCTGCAGGAGTTTGCACCATTACCTCCTATGGCATCTTCAGTATTTTTCACTTGTGCTGTCAACTCCATGTCAGCAGAGAAATGGCACGTGGGTAGTCATGCCTTTGAGTTTACTTCAGCCATGCTGGATAAGCTGTACCTGCTGAAACCATGCAGTGTTTGTCGTTTGATCTGTTCTGTTCTGATTCCCTGTGCCTTTAGTGATGGTGCTTACTACAGCACAGCTCTAAACAAATAATTTCTCAATGTGCACTTTCAGTTCGGGGTAATATTTCGTATCTTGTCTCTTGTGTAGGTAGGCAAGGAAGGAGCTTTAGTGGAAGACATAGAACCTGTTGTGAGGATAAAGTTCATTTAGCCTGGGATCTTCTATACTTATTACCCAGTAATAATTGCTTTATTCAATTTAAAGTTTCTCCTTGTAGTCAGACGCCTTACTTGAAGTGCTGCTCCTGCACCTAAAACATCTCAGGTAGCTGGTGCTTTTCTTTTGTTGCAAAGTTCAAAACATCCCTGCTGGAAGTCGCCTGCCCACTTCAGCAAGGGTAAATGTACATTACTAATGATCAGCAGTAGTGTGGTAATTTTTGAAGGTACTTTTTCATCCATTTCTTCCAGTATTAGCCTTGTTAGGACGTAAAGGTGTCTGGATGTAAATATCAAGGTAGGAAAATACACTAAGGTCGTCTTAGTAGAAGATATAACTAGTTAATTGAAATTAGGAAATAGAGTATATACAAAACATTTTTCATCTTGAATTTGTGCTTGTGTTAAGCAAACTGGAATTCAATAATTTAAAAATCTAACATTGGTTATATTTTCCAAAATTCAAAAGTATGTATGAAATACTCACAGCAACTTACACTTGAGTGAAAGCCCATTTGCTGTGAACAGAAGTCTGTGAGTTTCCATGATGATATAGTGCTTCTCATAGTCAAAATACATATATAGTGCAGGTCTTCTAGCAAAAAAAGTCTGAATTTTTACCTTGGAACACTGGAACGATAAAGCATTTTTTATCTAAAAACAGGGTCTGCTGTGCATCTCCCTGGAATATTATCAGTGTTATGCAAATTGCTAATAGCACTCAGTGTTTTATAGCAGCTTCTTTCTAGGTGACTCTGCATGGGGAGTGATTACATGCTACAGTGTGGTACCTGAGCATTTGCAGTTTGAAACCGTTTCTGAAGCTGGTCTCAAAACGTTCCTGTCACTTGTTTCCAAGCTCTCTCTTTTATTTTTCCATGTCAGACATCACCTGTATTACTTTCTCCATTGACAGCTGAAGCTATTAGAGAATTATTTGGAGCAAGTAGATGTAGCTCTGACCTTTGGTTGGAGTTTGTAACTGCAGGTTTCTGCGAGATCCGTGGAGGGAGGCATATCTTTTGGCTTTGAAAAAATGATGGGGAAAGGTGCGACTGGGCTCAGCTGTGAGGACGTGGTTGCATTTCTGCCAAAATGCAGTGGCAGTGTGGCAACTGTGCTAGCTTTGTGGTCTTGTAGCCAAGGACAGGGGTTTCCTGGCCCAGTGTGAAGCCCTCTGGTGTCAGCCTGCCAAAATCTGTTACTGAATTCAAGCTGGCAGAGTAAGTTCATACAGAGCCTGCACTCTGCACCAGGCTACCCCAAAGCTTTTGATCTGCTGCGACCACATTTATCATCTCGTTGGACCATTGCAGCCCTCATCAGCTCATCCCAGCTGTGTTGGTGATCTGGGTCCTGTCACTCGAGAGGTGTGGGTCACCACAGCGCTTGCTAGACCTCCTCTGGTCTTGGGTGGCAGCATCAGTCACCTGAGGTCAGTGGTGGCTGCTCCCAGAGCCACCTGAGGCATGCCACGAGGGTCATCAGTCACACATATCGGTCAGGTAGAGCGCCGTCAGCAGCCATACATCTTCGGACAGCAGTTTTGGTCAGAAACCTCCCACCGGAGCCAGCAGTCCTGTCAGGCAGCCAACACCTCCTTACCAGCTACGATGGCCCTCTTGTTCACCTCAGATACCAGAACTGACAGAACTTGTAACAAAAATGCAAGAAGTATTTTAGGCCGGAAATATTTTTCAGTTCTCTTGTACGTGTAAAAATAATACCAAGCTGCATGAGGTGACTAAAGTCGGTTTACCCACGGCATGACCCACCACAGCATGTTTTCACTGTTCTCTGCAGGTGGAGCAGTATGTTGGTGAAATTAAAGGTGGGCTGAGACCAGCCATGAAACTCACGGTCATAGGAGTGGTACACTCCAACCCCAAGAGGTAGGTGAAGGGGCTGGTGGGGGTGAAGTCCCTGCCATATGTACTGCTACCTAAATTCAAATGATTTCTTGAGGGGTGCTCTATGTGAAGAAGAAAGTCATATAGATTCATAATTTATAGCTCTGTTTAACTTTCCTGCTCTTAGATTGAATTTTAAAGGTGAGAAATAATTCACTGTGAATTATTATTATGTTGTGCCAATGTTTTCTACTCCTTGCCCTTATCTAATATGAACCAGAGGGGGCACACATGGAAGAGGAGCAATTTTGAACCCATACTTGGTTGTCTCCTGGGGGCTGGAATCAACACCACTTGACAAACGGTGGTTTTGGCACAGAAGGTACAGGCTCATCGCTGTGTTCAGTCTGGATGACAGCAAGTGTGCTATCATTACACCTTTTTTGCATATACAGTGATCAACTCTGGTGCAATTAACACTGGTGAAGAGTTTTCCAAAACCTTTTTTAGGACACAAATTGGAATTGGCTCATCCACAAAAGCGTTTGATTCCAGTCACAGGAGGGGGAAAGAAACATCTCAGAAGTCACTAGCATCCTACCGGAAACTGGAGGAGAAACAAAGACCATCTGTTTTCATCCCTTTCTGCAGCTTTTAAGCCTGTGCACAGTCCCTGCAGGAATCCTGTATTTCAGTCTGACAAGAATTCAATAGCTGTCTCTAGTGTTTAGAGGCATCTGACGTGCTCATCATGTCCTTTTACATTTCTGTAAGTCCCAGTCATTTAATTGTCTTTTCAGCTTTTCAGTGACTCTGCTCTGTGATCCAGTGGATGCAAGCAAAGATGTTGGGATGTTATTCACTGTTAACTTTAGTGACAAATCCATCACTCGAAATGCACGAATTGCTGGGAAATGGGGAAGAGAAGAGAAGACTATTCCCTACTTCCCATTTACAGCAGGCGACACATTTAAGGTATTTTTGGGGGTACTATGATTAGGGTGGAGAAAAGGTGGGGAGAAAGGCTGAAGGCTATGCATATGACCATAAATAGCTAACTATGGAAACTGACTACTTAACTAGTCTGTTATGGTACAGAGAGCAACAGTTCAAGCCCTGATGGGAGAGATCCTTTCCTTTCTCTAGTGTCTGTGACAGAGCTCACTATATGGAGCTTTACAGTACCACTTCAGCAGAGAGTAGGTTATTTATTAGGGGTATTTCAGAAGAGCAGGTAGATTTTGTGCTTCACTGTCCCCATCACATGGGGTTCTAAATCCATGCTGGTGAAATCAGCTCTGCTGCTTGTCTCTAACACCCTTTTTCCATTGCAGATGGAGCTCTTATGTGAACACCAGCAAATACGAGTCTTGCTTGATGGGCGGCAGCTCTGTGACTTCACTCACCGCATTCAGCCCCTGAACTTGGTGAAAGCTTTGCAGATCACCGGCGACATCAAGCTTACCAAAGTGGCTTGAAAAAAAAGGAGACCACACTATCACCAGAGGACAGAGGCAAATGTACTTTCTCCTACTCGAGAATCTGCTTTTTCTTTTTCCTCTGGCTGATTCTGGAGAGTAGGAACTGTGTCTTTCTCAGTTGTTGATGTGCTTGAAACACACTTTTTTTTTTTTTTTAATTTCATACACACTGAGCAATTGCAGAGCTATGCCTGGTCCAGGTAAATCAGCGGGCCTTTGCTGAGATACTCTCTCAGCCTCCCACACTGCAAGATTTATGATGCTATGCAGTATCTCACATCCTCGTGGTCCCCTAGCCCCCCAGACATGCCACCTTGCAGAGCTAAGTCCTCTGTGGCTGGGTGGCTGTTACCCTTGTGATGAGAACTGGACAGCATAGAGGTGGTGGGGAGAAGCAGAAGATTCCTTATAAGTGAAGAAGGGAGTCTGGCGGGCTCCAGCAAGGCTTACATTATCAGGAGGGAAGGTCTGCTCAGTCAGCACAAAGCCATTTGTGCTTTCCAGTACAAAACAATAAGTGCCTTACCACCACCCCTGTCTCTTGCAGGTAGCATTTTTGTCAGTTGAAAGGTTCCAACAGCTGTGGATTTCACAGTTTTCTCTGGACCAGCCCTAGGAAATGGTATCTATAGCTGAAACTGCATTGCCCATTCTTGCATGTAATTAAAACTGCATCTTTGCTGACAAACTTTCACCATCTCTGTTAAATATTTGAATGCATGTGAGTGTTGTGTTGTTATTTCATTGCTGTGGATTTAGAAAAAAAGTCCTACATACATGGATATTCTAATACATATATAAGCATATATCATAGCTTCTGCCTTTAGCTATGTTATGATTGGTTGGTTATAACACAGGATGAAGGGGAAAGTCTCTAGGTGAAGAGACTTTTTTCAGTACATAACATGGGGAACAAAAAGTCTGCAAAGAGATCATTCTGTGGATAGAGGGCTATCAAATTCCTCTGTGACTTCAAGGAAGATATAAAGCATGCTGTCTTCAGAAGGCTTTTGGAGGCTCTACAGAGTCTGGCTGTCAGATACAGGTACTCAGATAACACAAGGAATTCTATTAAAATAGTGTATCAGCAGGCTAGTTGCATGTTTTAAATCATCTCATACATTCCATTCTGCCTTCTGGTGTTGCAGAGAATGTCTCAGTTTCTGTATAAATCTAAATTTTCAGTATATGAAACCATTTTCATATACTCGAACTGTCCTCAGAAAAATTGTGTCAGATCACAGAAGATGCAAATGCAATGAAGTCTTTTTTATATTTCATGATATCAAAGTCAAATGTACTAGACAAATAATTAAAAATTTAATGGCTTAAAATAGAAAAAGTAATAGTCAGAACTGCTATTAGAGTTCTCAGTCCCAATGGTGTTCCACAAAAATAGATTTATGGTAATAATCAGGAGGAAAATTTCTGCTTTTATGGCTGAGTGATTTCTTCCAGTATATTCAGCACTGGTGATTGTCTGGAATAGCTGCCACTGGTCTGAATTGATACTTGGGATCCTGTACTACTATGGGTCATTTCCAGCAGCACAAGAATAATTTATATAACTGGACAAGAGGATCCTTTGGTCTTTTCTAGCTTAAGAGAGAACTACATGGTAGAGCAGATGGATGGGCAAACAGATCCCCTGGTTTGTTTCACAATAGCGATTATCCTGGCAGCTGGATTGTGGCTTAGCACAAGACACTTGTGATAAGACACTCTACACCAAGAAAAGCAGTCTCAGAAACCAGGATCTTTCATGACTGTGATTCAGTCAGTCCTAACTAATTAAGTTTATGAGCCCCTTTATAAAGGGGAAAGGCACAAGACATTTCTGCTTTAGGATAAAGCACAACTTGGGTTTGTCAGATAAAGACTCAGTATTTGGACAAAAAATTTCTTTTCTTCCATCTTGGAAAATTGTATCTCATTTTTTTCCTTGTAAAGTCCGTTTTGTCTCTATCCACCTGTTGTCTTTTGTGTCTTGATTAGATGGTAAATTCTTGGTGGGGAATTATTCTTAATCAACATGACTCCAAGGCACCTAGGATGGTGGTCTGCCAGGAATTAGTAGGTGCTGTGGCAATACAAATAACAAGAATAGACTATCTATGGGAAAAAAAAACAAAAAACAACACTCCCAGATAATGAGAGCAGGAAACTTTGGTCCAAACGAGACTTGTTATTTGCCATAGAGTTGACCTTACTCATGTCAATGGTTTGATTGCCTCAATCCACTCTGTTCGCTCCACCTTGGAGCTGGCCTGGATATAATAATGAACGTCATTTTTGGTGATGATTTTGAAGAGGTTGCCTTGCACATTACCCTTCACTCCTGCAAAGAAAAAGAAAATTAAAATTCACAGATCAGGAAGGTGCACAGAGAAATTCTTTGTGGGAGATATGAAGCTTCATAGGGAATAATTTTAATTAAGTGAATTAGGGTATCAGACCTTTCCATTTCATTATGGATAAAACATCTAAAGCTGTTTGATTTCCCTTCTGCAAAATATAGTGCAGACATCCCTCACATAAACTGTGTGAACTACTGTGCAGTATGCTGCAGTATACTGCTGTTTAGGTGAAGAATTTTACTTGAATTACACAATGGAGGGATGTACTCCCTAACAGTTTGTGCAGTAGATTAGATTTGCTCCTGCCCATCTTCACGTTCCTCTTACCGAGGAGCTCTGTTGTTCATCATGGCCTTCCACCGTGGACTGTATCTTTTTAAAATCCTCTATTTTGTCTTTAGAAGGATGCTCCCTATTTGAGATCCACACATTGTGCTTACTGTCATAAAATAAATTGCTTTAACAGCAGAAACACTTATCTGTGAAGCTGAGGTTCTAGACAAATGCCTAAGCTAAGCATTTTCACTAGCAGAGCTATTTTTTTATATTGCTGTCTTTATGCCTTCCCTGCCTTTGGGTTCTAGCAGATGAAGAAGGAAAAGGTAATAGCATAAGCAGAAAGGACACACAGGAAGGGGATGGCTTTAGAGGACGCCTCAAGACTTAGAGTTAAACAACATCCAAAAAGAAGGTGTTTCCTCTTTCTCTGTTAACTCCGGAATAGTAACCAGTGTCTTAGGGCTGTCTCAGAGGTCATATGACTGAGAAAAGCCCATAAAAAGGGAAACTCCCAAGATATGTGGAAATAAAACTTACCAAAAAAAATCCCCTCTGCTATGGACAGCCCAGCAGTACTGGGCTTTTTTTGTGATATGCCGCTTCCGTTGCTCGCAAGGGAAGAGGAAAGGCCAGCGCACTTGTGCACACAGCCAGCCCTACACACAAACCCACACCCAGAGACTGTATTGCTAAGGCATAAATATCTATGTATAAAAGTTTAGAGGCTTGTGCTTACCTGCTGGGACTCCGTTGTCCTCTAGAGCTGAGACAAGACACCCACGAAGAGAAAATCCACCTACTGGTTTGTTTTCTTCCTGCAAAGAAAAAGGAAATGAGGCTTATCTGGAAGAATATCATCATTAGAATAATTTCCCAGAGCACATCAATTACTTTTATGAAGGTGGAGTCGAAATGCTAGTCTTTCCAGATATAAACTATTTATGTCAAAAGAAAAGTCAATTTGGACGTAATTAATGCATTAATATGTTGTTTTGGTCTCAGATGTTTCTCTGAGGTAGCTGGGAATGCTAGAGATCAATTAAAAGCAGAAGGGTAGGCTAACAATCATATTTCAAACTTACATGTAGTCTCATCAGTAACAACCCATATTAAAAGAAAGATATTTCTGCAAGTTTTCAGCTTGCTGCTTTTCATTGAAACTGTGTGGGGAAAATGTGACTGTTTTCACTAGTAGGCTGGCTCTCTTGTCTGGCCTTCATGTTCTGCAGTTTGAGTTTATAGCATTTTAAGGGCTAATTACAGTGCAGAAAAAGCCCACAAAGAAACACATTGATTATTATATCCATGAAAATAAATTCTACTATTCCCTGTGCAAGTTTAAAACTGAGTAGCCTATTCGATGTTGGAATAAGAACGTAAAAAATCCCAGTAGCAGCACGACCCTCGAGTGGTGGGATGTCAGCCCAGAACGATCACAACCCAGGACAAATCCCAGCAAAAGACCAGTACCAAGAAGACTGCTGCCCCTCAGCTAAGGAAAAGGAATCTCACTGGGGAAAAGACAGGAGGGAAGATACAGGGATAGAAAATCCAACAAGTACAGCCTCCCAGGGTAAGGCCAGAGAGGTCACATTCCCCAGGAAACGGATAGAGAAACACGGAAGGAGATTTGGGTGAGAGAAATATTTACAGCATAATTGTATTTTCATTATAATGTTTGGGTCTGTGAGAAGATTTCTGAGGGCAGTAACTCCCCACACACATACTTTAGTGGGGTCATAGTAGTGCAAAAAAGCAGGATCAGCTCTCAAAACAAATTTCCTCACTTTCCAGTTTTTCCTCTTGTGCCCCTGCAAAACAAAAGAATTAAAGTTACCACCTGTAAATACTTTCTGCAATGGCCATTTTCCTCCAGGCTGTAGGGCACACCTAAATAGGTACTGAAAAAAAGAGGCTTTGGAGCTAACGGAGAAAAATCTTTTTTGACATTTTAGTAACTCCCAGGATTTGCTGCTTAACATCCTTCTTCATATATTGATAATTCCTTACTCTCTCCCTTCCTTGTGCTGAGAAACAAGAGAACAAGTCTCACCACCGCTAGAGCATCCGTATGTATGTGAGTGACCATCCACAGGTTAATGTCCACTTCATGCAAATGTCCATCTGCTTGGCCTTGAAATTTGCCTGTGGCCGGCAGAGCATTGTATCTGCTCACAGGACCTGGGTGGGACTGGTTAGACAAGATCAGTGGATCTGCTTGGGAGTGAACATGACGCCTCTGCTAGGATTTGGAGTTTGTGTGGGACTCTTGCTTTTCATACTACTCTATACCTTTCATTTTACATTTAATATATACAGAATATCCACTGAGTCCTGCCTGAGCAGCAAGTTCCATAGCTCACCTCTTTATAACTACGTACTCTGCGTCGTATGATCTCTGACAGTAGCGCTGACAGGCAAGCTATCTCTGCTGGCCACAACTCCACAGCCGTGGTTGTATAAGTCACACTTATTTTCTAGGAAATCCCAAGAGCTGTCATTTTTCTCGTTTCCCAAAGAAGGCTGAAAAAAAATGTATTTACCTGCTTCACTAAGAATCCTTGCTTCACAATTGTGCCACTTAATTCAACGATGTTAAACTGTAGCTCTCCCTTGGAACTGATATTTTTATTACTGCTCTCAGCCTGCAAACAGGGAAAAGATTGTTCCATTTTTCTTTTTGATTTAGAAACCTTTTTTAAGTACACTTGATTTTCCTGGAGCTGTTTTTAGCTGGTATTTCCCGAGCACATTCTACTCTGTAGCCCTGTTGCTAAGCCTTGGAAGTCTGAGATTTCCAAGCAACAAATTAGAGCTGTAAAACCAACACACGCACTGTGGCCTTGAGTTTCAGCATAACTACAGCCCAGCCTCCATTAAACGCAGACACAGCACTGTGCTCCAGGGACACACCTCTTCTAATGCCCCATTATGCAATTTGTAGGTCCCTCCATATCTGTGCAGCTCTTTGTCTCCAGCAAAAGTGCAAGCATCAGCACTTTTTCAAAGCCTAGAGCTGCTCCTTCTGTACTGATTTTTATAGCCTGCATATTTTGCTTTCGGTTGCCCGCAGGGCATGTCCCCTTTACCACTGCCCCAAACCCAGCGTGTGACGAGTGGCAGAGGAGGTGCCTCTCTTGGCAGCCGTGTCACTTACGAACATGTACAGCGCGGTGGAGTCGTCAAGGAACTGCTCAGAAAGGTCGCTGTAGCGCATTGCCTCGGTGCTGCGGGTTCCCACAGGCTTGACAAAGTTCTCCTCCATCAGCATGGAGGCCAAGGTGACGGCCTCGAATCGTGACACAGCAAAGTTATTGGAGATGAGCCAGTCCACCAGGGCAGAACCTGCAAGGGGAAAGGCAGCTGTCATACCACGTCAACGTGCTCTTCCAAGGCGAGACAGATGGTTTCTTGCCACAAAGGCCTTCCTTTGCTGAAATATTTTGGCACCATCACAAAGACTGCCAATGAATTGCAAGGCTGACCAAAACTGTGAGGTCCTATATGTGCATCCACATATCAAAAGAGCAAGAAAAAGGTGTCAGAGAACTTGGCTGCACCAGTACTTTCCACTGGGCCACAACTGATTCCACCACGAAGTCAGTACAGTAGCTCCCTTGTCACCACAGTGTGGTATGTCAGATGCGAGGAAGCTCGTTGCCTGCAGCAGGTGTACCTGTGAAGGTCTCTTTGTATCTGTTGCCTTGCTCCAAGTTGCGGGTCAGCTTTATTCCAGTACTGTTGTCACACATTTTCTCCACTATCTGGCTGTAAAAGAGACACAGGACAACATTACTAGAATAGAAGGACAGGCAGAAACTGTCACATACTTCCGTGCATACCTGGGATATCCTAATGATTACCAACATAGAGATGGGAAACAGTGCAGATACTCCCCTACAAGCTTCATCCTAAGTACAATGTAGGAAAACTTTATTCTCCAAACAGCTGCACTAAACAAGATGCCTCACAAAGTACCTTTCCATTTAAAGCACTTCTGAATGAGCTATAGTCAGCCTCTATTTACCTTCTCAACACAAACCAAGTTCATCTAATCTTTCTGTTTCTTAATCAGTTGTCTGCTTCTCCTTGTTTAACATGATGCACCCTAAAAATCCTAGCCTGGATTCTAGCTGTCAGCTTAGAAAGCTGAAAGCACGAAAAATGTCATTGTTGAGTCTTTTCCAGCCATTACACCTTCTGAGGTAATGCATCTGCCCAGTTAGAACTTCTGCAGCTGACTAGGAAGGTCTTCAAGTCAGCAGTGAGGTGCTACTGAAGAAATCACATACACTCCTCCCTGCTCTGAAAAATATTGGTCAGGAAAAAGTGCATTCCCATGCCCTGGCAAAAGCAAGTGCAAACATTGGGCAGAGCAGCTCCTGGCCACAGAGGAGTGGATCTGTGCAGAGGGGAGCTTCCCTTGATCCTTCCCATCCATCAGCTCAGGCACTTTGCAGACTATAGCAACAGCAGGAGAAACTATGTATACTTACTGGAGACTGATATTCTCTAGTAGTCTGAAGGAGTTCTTCATTTTGTGAAGCTCTTGTACCTGTACCGGGTGACCAGCATGAATAGCTCCAGTGATATCCAAAGCCCAAGAGTCTCGCTCCTCCCTGGAGCAACATTCAAGGAAATAGTCTGTGTTGGTTTTTGTCTTAAGTTTGATGAGTAGCTGGGAAGAAAGAAGTGCAAAGCAATAACATCATTTAGCTATTGTCCTCGCGTTTTGCTTCATTAGCACTGGCCCAAGTGACACAAATAAGTATGATATGGCACCCCACCTCAGCAGTACAGAGCAATTCTTGGCCAGAAGGATGGTGGGCACAACTCTGTTTTTTTTCCCTTCCCCCCAGCTCTGAATCCCAGGATTTTCAGTGCCACGCATGGTTTGCATGCATGGAGCTTGTGGTACCTAGGGGAGACCACTCAGATGCAGGATTACATTGGAGTGTTCTGCAGACTATGGAGTTTCAACATCCAGATCTCTAATTTCAACAACTACAAACTCTGCCTAGGCTTTCTCTGCCATGAGAAGCACTGAAATAGTTAGCAATTGAGAGTCATTTCCCTTCTGGCCCCAATCAGAGGAAATCTGCATTGCTGCTAGCCACGGGGGAGTGGAGAAGCACCAGAGGCACTTTCCCTTCCAGAGCCCTCTTGCTGGAAACTTTCCACAGCAGCAATGTCCTGGCTGCCCGGGAGCATCCTGTGGATACAGCCAAGGTTTAAGGCAACTACCATAGATGGTATTTCCCTTTTTTCCCCATCCTCCTCAAATTTTATTGAGCTGTGCCTGTCCTTCCTCCACACACTGTTGGGCTGATGCATTTGCATTTATTCTTTCCATTATGTGTGAGGGGGTAGGTTGGGAGTTTTGGGGGAGGGGTTTGTTTGTTTGTTTTGATTGTTTGTTTGGGGTTTTTTTGTTGTTTTTTAATGACTGTGACTCAGATTTGGGCACAGGGAACAGCAAAGACACAATGAAGGAGGTCATTGTGTTCCCTTGGTTACATTGCCAACGGCAGCTGGCCTAGGCCAGGGGGGAGACCTGAGAGCAGCCTTTCGGTATCTGAAGGGAGCTCCAGGAGAGCTGGAGAGGGACTCTTTGTCAGGAAGTCTAGTGACAGGACAAGGGGTAATGGCTTTAAATAGGAAGAGGGGAGATTTAGATTAGATATTAGGAAGAAATTCTTTGCTGTGAGGGTGGTGAGGCACTGGAACAGGTTGTCCAGAGAAGCTATGGAGGCCCCATCCCTGGAAGTGTTCAAGGCCAGGCTGGATAGGGCTTGGAGCAACCTGCTCTGGTGGGAGGCATCCCTGCCCATGGCAGGGGGGTTGGAATTGATGATCTTTAAGGTCCCTTCTGACTCTAACCGTTCTATGATTCTAAGTCCTAAAACACCCCAGTGATATGGTTGCAATAATCAAAGAAGTCAGGAGGAGAGGAAAAGACCAGGGACAAGTTAGAAAGTGAGTGTCATTGAGAATGGGATAGATTTTTCCAGTTGTACCGGTCTGTTCTCATATTCCAGGCATGGACAAGTAATAGTGCAGCCATCCAGAATGATCCTGCCCTTTGGGAAAGGCTCCTTCTTGCCTCCTTCAATTTTGTAATACAGCAGCTTATCCTGAAGCAGAACAAACCATCTCACTTTCCAGTTACGAACAATATGTCCCTAGAGGGGAAGAAATCCACATAGCCAATTTTAACACAAGCATTGAGACATGACAATACTTTCTTTTTTCTTTTCCTTTTTTTTTTTTAGGTGAAAATACCTTAAGCTAATAGGAAACTATGAAAAGAAAGACAAGAAGTCATCCTGAAGTACACATTTTTAAGGAACAAAATAGCATATCTCCGTCACTTTAAAATCATGGAACAATAGAAAGGTGTTCTGCTCTTTCTCCAACAAGGACTACTTCTATGCTGGCAGGAATTGTTTCTCGCAAAAGCTCACAGCAATTATCTAAGAGCTGTCATTTATGTGTTTGTGTGCTCACTGCCAGCACCAGGCAGGAACAGGGCTACACCCAAAATCTATGAGGCCTCTTGGAGATAAACTCCTCCTCCCTGGTGACCCTGGGTAGTGTTTCATGTGTTGCATTCTTCGTATTTTTGATGTGACTGTAGGGGCCAAGTGATTTTGAGAGCGCTTTGCTGGGTGACGTGGCTTTTCCTTACATCCCGTTATTGCTAGAGTGGTTTATTTCTATCCTTCTATTACCTGCCTTCAGTCTCCTGAGCTGGAACGTTCCCTGTGCTACTACTCCCTGTAAAGGAAATACAGTCTTTATTGGCAAAAGACTGAGTGAAGGCTGCTGTTGAATGCCTCCTGGGTTAGGCCAGAATACAAACAAAACCTCTTCTTCCTCCTCTGTAAACAGCCGCCAGCTGTCTTTAGTGCAGCTGTAGAACAGACGGAGAAGGGCTGTCCCTGACAGGCTCAGTCCTGTCTGACAGTGTCAGGTCCAGCTTTGTGGTGCGAAGAGCTGATGAATTTCTACAGTTGATGGAACATTACAACCAGCAGGCGAAGCGCTGGGTAGAGGAAGCTCTGACACCTGGGAGAGGGTGGGCATAGCTAGAAGAAAGGAACATGCAAGGTCCAGTTGCAGCAGGAATCAAGCTCATTAATTTTTTATGAGTAAAGGGGAAACCCAGCAATTTCCAAGAAAAGGTGAAGTAAAGACTCTCTAAAATCCAGGGCATGTTAGGATCTAACACCTTCTAGTCTATACTAAATACAATCTCTCTAACTTGGGCTTATTCTCTCCTTCCCTTAACCTTCTTCAGTGTTTTTTTTTCACCTCTTGTGAAGTCCCTTGGACATTTTTCCTGAGAGTACGTTCTTTGCTATAACTCTTCTCATTCCCTCTTGGAGATTCCTCCTTTTTCAGCAGATGATTTTGCCTTTTTTTTATTTACCTGCCTTCCACACATTTACTTTACATTTCTATTGCATTACCATACATAATTCAGTCATTTGTAACACATTTAGATCATCTCCTTGTTTATGCTCTCTTCTTAAGAAATCTCTCTTTCCTTTACCCGATCTCACCCCTTCCTAATTTCTTTCCTCTGGATCCCTTGTTCCCTTCTCCCTCAGTTTCCTTTAGTCATATTCTTTGTAATCTCCTTCTTATCTGAGCGTGTATCTCAGTGACGTTGTACAGACCGTTGCAGCTCAGTGTACTGACAATACCCTGTTCCCTTCTCACAGCTGCAGCCCAGGGAGGAGAGCAAGAGCTGGGACGGCTCTGCCCCTGCTGCAGAAGGGAGGATGGGGAACAGCTTGGGCTGTGCAGCCCTTCTCTGCCTAAAGCACGGCTTCGCATTGCCAGCAGCTTGCTAGGAGAGCTCTTGACCAGCATTCACGTTAGCCCTCACGTTAGCACCAGAAGCAGTGCCATGTACTGTGGAATTTCCCAAGGTGTGGCATAGCTTTGAACCAACTTGGAATTCCATTTTTGGTGTGCAATCAAGGACCTGTTATTCACTGAGGCGCAGTCTTGGTGCTAAATGCCCTTTGATAAGTTGCTTTCTTGTGTCTCAGCTGTGATCGACTTGGTCTGATAGGAAGAAGTGTTGGAAAGGCTGAAATCTGTGACACCATCTTCCAGCTCTTTTCTCCACACTTTGGCTAAAACTTTCTTAGAGTGGAGCTTGAGGGGCATGGAAGAAAGAAGTTATTTCAAACAAATGTCTATGTTTGCATTGCTGTGATCCCCTTCATAAAGGATAGCGTGTTCCCCATCCTTTCCATATGAAAGGGGAAACCCTGCTCAGCTGGGTTGCTAAAGAAGGCACAGACTATCTTAAGAGACTGTCAAAACATTTTTCCCTCTCTCCATCCTCCCATGACCACTTCCACTGCTGCCACGTAGCCATTTGCCAGCTGCTTTTTTTATGCAGAGGCGTGCCCGAGGTTCAGACATACTGGCTTTCCGATACCTACCTGAGTGATCCAGTAGCTAGTTTACTTTCCTCTGGGTAAGCTCCAGGAAAGGGAGACTAGAGGGAGGGCAGCGAGATGCTGCAGCTCAGGCAGCTCCGGGGGATTGTGTCTGCACAGACCCAGAGGAGCTCCTCTCCTAGGAGAAGGCAGGAGCCCCTCAAACCCAGCGCCCAGCAGGCTGCCTTGCCACAAACCATGGCTCCATCCAGTCCCCCCTCACGGGTTGCTTCCACATTTGAGCAGAACCATGCAAAGAGGAACCAGAGCACTTACCCGCTTGACAAGGAAGCCCTCCTTCAGCACTCCAGCTGCTTCCTGCATGGTGGCCAGCAGGGAAAAAAGTCAAAACCCTGCTGAGAAGTGCCCAAGCCCTGGCAGCGTGTCCCTCTGCACACAATTTGTTTAAGAAAGCTCATTTTTCTTTGCTACCCTCCTCCTCCAGTGACGCATACTCCCTTCACTGTTTTTTTTTTTTCCCACCTCTTTTCCTACCTACGAGACATTAGTTAAACATTGAGCTGGCTCCGATACATTACCTGCCCTCTGGGAAGGAAAAAAAAAGGGAAGGCTTAAAGTGATCTCAAAAGAATTTCACAGAATTTAGTACAGCGAAAACCCCCCACTGAGTCAGTTGGCCAATATAAGCAGCTGCATAACAAATCGGGTATTGCACGGGAGGGAGAAGCAAAACTATAAAACTTCAGACTAATCAACTCCACTGCTTAAAATTTCTCATCTAATAAACACATCTCATGGGGGTTCTACAGGTCAGAACACCTCAAGTGTAACATACAGAATATTATGATTACAAGGAGAATTTTACAAGCTTTAACATAATTTCTTTTGCTAGAAATTTAGCTTACAGAAGAAAACTCAAAGCCCACTCTACGTTCAGTGACCTCTGAGGATATGAAACAAGACTCTCAATAACTTAAACTCCTACAAAAGCATCTATTTGGGCTTCTAGTAAAGCAGTGTGATCAATGAACACTGCGCAGTGACCTCTTGAAACTCCTGAGCACCTTTGAAACGGAGTGCCTTTTTTGTGCCTGAATACAGGCTTAGATGTTTGATTGCATATTTGAAGACTCCAGCCACGATAAATCTGCCAGATTTATCAATGAAATAAACCAGTATTAGTATTTCAGACAGTGTTGCTGTTCAGAAGTAATAGATTTTGCTGTACTGTTCGCATTCTCCAACTTGTAGCAAAATTGAGGTGACATACGTGGGCGGATCCATGGGCTGTGGTAAGAAATAAACACAGTGTAAAAAATAAATACAAGAACTCGTTGCTATGGACAGGAGTTCAGAGTTCAGCATGACTCAAGTATCTCTCAGTCTTTAAGCACCGGATGAGATCACTGGTCACACTTTCATCTACTCAGGAAAAGGAACAAACACATAATTTTTTTTATCTTTATACTACTTTTTATAACTTCTTGCAAGGAAGAGCAATACACCGGAGAATCCAAACCTGACAATGCAACGGAGACAACCCAGAGAACAGCCTTGCGGGGATCATGAGAAACATAATGGGTGACCAAACGCTATGTAAGTCAGAAAAATTGATGGCTATGGAAAGAGAGAGCACGCTGGCTGAGATTTCAAAAGCAGTCGGCCTGTGGGGAAGTTCCCTGTGGAGCTCCCACTGTACTCCCTTGCACAGTTTGGAAAAGGCAGGCAGCCATGAAGCAAGCAGCTGCGTAGGTCATACCCCAGTTAGGTTTGTTCTCCAGTCCAACTAAAGTGAATACAGCAAGTTTAACAGAACACCTAGAAGATTATTTTTTGATGTAGTTATGTAATACTTGTAAAAATATCAATGAAGTATTTTTTGTACAGTGTTATTGTGGCCTTAAAGTAAAGCAGAAACTGAGAGTGTTGCTTTAAATATAAAAATAATCTCAGTCTCTGTGTATGTACATAAACATTTGTGTATGAGTTGTACTCAGAAGCAGAATCTTGGGGAAAAAAATGTGATGCTGCCAGCAATAAAAACAAAATAGATTTCAGCTCATAAGGTTCAGTGTGTCAGAATTAAACTTCAAAAAAAAAAACCCAAGAAAACTTGAGTCTAGGTACACAGGAGACATAACTGCTGCATGCATTTCCTGGACACGCACTCTTTACATAACCAGCTCCAGGAATACAGTGTTCCACCCTTTGGTATTTGAGGTTTGACTTCACATTGTTCAACTTGCTACTGCAGGCAATTTCTAACCAGGTGGGCGAGATAATTCTGTGCTAGTGAGGACACGCAGAAGCTTGCAGGGGGCTCTTGCTCAGACAGAGAGCTCAGAATTGCACCATAACCAGCCCTCGCCCAAGATCTGAGCGAGCTCTTTTCCTCCAGCACACAGACCACGCACAACCCTGCAGATGGCTCTTGGCAAAATTTACCAGTAGCAATGAAGAATTTTATTCTCAAACTGCTGGGGAATGGTGAAGCTGACACTGCCTGAGCTGGCCATTAACGAGGTTTTGTATCGACTACTTTTTATAATCTAGAACCTTCTCTTGCTTCAATACCTCCAATCTTGTAACACATAACCCTCCTCCCCATCTCATTCTGTAATCAAGGCAAACGAATTGCCCTATATTGTAACACATACCCCTCCTCCGTCTCATTTTGTTGTTAATCAAGGCAAACTAATTGCCCCATATTGCTCCCTGAGCTTGAGTAAATACGTATATCAGAGAGTTTTGTGGGAGAAGCGTCATAGAGTGTCATATGAGTCAGTAACTGAGGGCTGCTGTACTCACGCATGTGCTGGGAAGGCAAGCTCTGGCAGAAAAGGACGTGCTTCGAAATGCATAAATCCAGGGAGCTCCGGAAAACTCCACTGAGTCTTCTATGGGACTTGAAACTCACCGAAGGAAGGACTATCCGTTTCCTCAGATCCATTTTATAACAGTGTTTTCCACATCAACATATTATGTTGACAAAAAAGCAGAGCTGAGCCCTTGACGTTTTCTTCCATTCAAAGCGACCCCGAAACACTTCGTACGCTACAGAGTTTGCACTGAGGTGGCCAGGAGGAGTCAAGACCAGAGGATGCTACTCAGGGCTAAAGGGAAGGGCAGGAGCAGCTGGCTCTGAGCAGGGACTGTGCCATTCAAGCCAGCTGACCTGACAGAGCTGCTGGTACCTCCAGCTCAGTCCCTCAAGCACCGACGAACAGCTGATGAAGAGACACCCCCTCACACAGGAGGGCAGCTCCTGTCACACGCAGTGCCCATCGGTATCATCACATCAACAGTCTCACAGGGGGGATCTTTTTCAAAGCAGCTTCTTAAGGTGCTAGGACTTTGCCCTCCGGTTTAACACACAACATTAAGTGTTTCGTTCCTTTAGTGGATTAGGGATGAAATAAAATGAAAACAAACCACACAAGGATAAAGTGATTAAACGTTTGTAGATAAAAGTGAAAGATGACAAGTGTTCACAAGCATGGTGATGTAAGAGCACTTTAAAAAATTAACTGCAGAAAGGTGGCAGTGTTCAAAAAGTTGTTTAAATGTCTAGACTCTAAAACAAAAAAAACAATCAGAAATTAAATACCAAACTGCAGACTCTGCTATGAAGAATGACTTGCCAACTCCATTCATTAAAAAAAAAAAGCCAGGGGCCAGAATCAGAGAGCAAGGGATTATCACTGTATTAAAACCAAGACAAACCACACCAGCCCCCAAAAAGCCGGGCACCCCTTCTTTCGCAGCCACTATTTCCCCTAATCAGAAACAGACACTGGGCTGTAACTGGACACAGCTGGTAACTCTGTCGGCTTTTTTTAATTGATGAGTCCTTATCAGGTAAGTAAAACTGCGTGCAAGCTGTCAATCTTATAAAATTCATCTGGAATACGAAACTCATGCTGAAACTCTCACAATTACTGCATCAGGCCAAGTCCTGCCCACAGGTACACCTGTCCCTTTCCTTTCAGTTGACTATATGAGCGCAAGTAGAGATTTCTGGCCTTGCAATTACAATTAAGTAAGCAGGACAGTTGCTAACGTACAGCAGGAATACACTACCTGGCTTTAACGATTCTACAACCATGTTCACACCAAACCCATGACCCTTATTAGAAGCACCTGGTAAGCAAATGCAGTTCTACATATACGAAACACCTCAGCATCTAAAGATCCTCAGGTCACGGGCTACGACAACCGATGCAGCACAGCTGAGGCCCAGCGCAGGCCTCACTGATTCAGCACTCCCTTACACACACCTCCCTCACCGGCCTCCCAAGTGGCCACCTTGGACCTCCTCCTCCTTCCAGCTGCTGCAATGCCTGAGAAGCATCCACCAACCTGTCTTGCATCTTTTATTTAAAAATAAATCCTTATTAAACTTTGCTCAGGCAACAGGAGCGCCCGATTTTACCTGCCGGGGTAACAAGTGACTGAAATGCATTTATCTTCACCTGCTTTGTTACTGTCCTCACTGTCACGGCCAGGTTTTTTTCAGGTCCTCAGACTTGTGCACACCAGCACGCTCAGGCTCCAATTAGAAAAGCTCCTGTAGCTTCTGAACACATTTAGCAAACTTTTGCATAAGTTACTGACAGAAATAATGCCCTCCTACCCACACGCCAAAATAGCTCTTGGAGATGTTTGTAGCCCCTTGATGGAACTGTAAGGAAAGAGCAGGCACGGCTCGTTTTTCAGAGCTTTGCCTTCCAGCATTATTTTGGCATACAGATCATGTGGCGACTTTTTAAACATTTGGTTCTTTTGCCTGAGAACCCATCTATTGTGTTTAATGGCAGTCAAATCACTATTTTAGCAAATGGGTAGTGTTGGAAGAGCTGCTTAAACTCATATCCCAGCTTCAAGCCACAACACGGCTGTCACAGCCAGCTTCTGAAAAGACAACAACTGGAGGAAAATAACCATTAAAAAAATAACTGTTTCTTTTTGTAATGACACACTCAGGTATTTTCCAACATTTTGCAAAGCTGGGAAGTTACTTTGGCTTTGCATTGCTATTAGTTGGGTACATGGGAACTGCTCTGATAATCAAGAATGGATTACAATACGTATGCTCTTTGTGAACATCTTTTGTGGCAACACAACATAGCAATGATACTGTTTACATTGTGGCACTATTAAGAATTCCTAGTTAAGGCTCCGTGCCTCATTTTTTCATGCATTTTTCCTCTAACAGCACATAGTATTAAGAGAAAAAAAGAGGTGGGCAATGCTGGACATGACAAAATAAAATATATAAATACATTTGAAAATTTAGTAATTGGAAAGGTTACTTAAAAACAACTCTTTCCCTGCTATTCCCACAGACAAGAAAACCAGGATTTTATTTTTTCTTTTTTATACTCCCAACATGGAAAGCACATCATGTTTCTCTTCTTCAGAGAAGATAAACAGGGTGTTTCTATAGTGAATAGCTCAGTCCAATGTAAACCAGATTTAGGGTAGGCAGAATTGAAGGTCATGCAGAAGCGAGCTCACAAGGCAGTACTGCCTATTCTGAAGTATAAGTTAATATAGCTTATAATATTTATCTATAGATTAATATATCAGGAGCAGTATTAACCTATAGGAGCAAAATCCAACTATATGTAATTTTTCATTTTAAAGTTCTGTTTATTGGAATGATAACAAGCTATTTTCAAAGTTTTCAAGTTCTTAGTCCCTACTGCAGATGAGAAACAAAGGAAATGCTCTTTTAAACAAGTCTGCATTAACAAACTTGCAAGAAAAACATTTTGTTCCAGGTATTATTGGCTTGATTTAAAGCAAACAGAAGAAAGCCCTTTTGTTGTTAAAGGGGAGTCACCCACTAATCATACCCTTCCAGGCTTTATATTCACACCGCTCTTGGCCATCTGACAAAAAAGGGGAAAAAAATATCTTGGGAGTTATATAGCCCAGTAATTTATTGAATATTTGCTCAAAGACATTCTGTATAGAACTGTCCAGCTCGCTTGGTTTTAGTGCTCCCAGAAAGCTCATTAACAGATGCATTGAGCTGCAATCACCAATTAGGAATTATTATGTATGAAAACATTAAGCTCGGGGCTGCAACCTCCTTCTGGTCAGATCTGGGCCTTGAATTTGGGTAGGCACCTTACCTTCAAAGAGGATTTAATTTGTGTTAAGTTTCTGCATCAAATATTATTTAAGAAGAGCCTTTCACATTTTGGTCTTTTCAAAACAGTAAAACACTTCAAGTATTTGCATTTGAAGTTTTCAATACTGGAAACATTTAGTCCAGAGTGTTTGCAATGGGATCTTTTAATTTTTCATATGGTCTGCCTCTTGTAAATATCCCAGAATATTTAATCTTCAGTTTTGGCTTCCATTTCCTCAGCATCATCATCCCCATCTACTTCAGCATTTTCCCTCTCCAGTCTCTCCAGCTGCCTTGCAAGCTCAGTCTCATCTGTGTCAGTAACCACCTTAGGCTGAAAAATAAAAAATAAAAAAAATTTAAAAAAATCAAAGCAGAACACATGGTAAACTGTCACGTAATTAAGAAAGACTGTATATATTTGTAGGCTCTGATCCTATATATACAGCAAGAGATAAAATATATCCTGAAGTCACATATTAAAACTCCCAATCTTGCTCTACTTTAAAGATGTCACAAGGAAAATATAAAAAAATCCAAATCCCATTTTAGAATGTCACGCATTCTTACCTCCATCTGCACATTAAAGACACCTCTTTTCTCCTCAATTTTTTCTTTAATGACAGCCATGGCTTGATTTAGAACAGACAGTCCTTCGGTTCTCTCCAGTGTTGTTGTAGTCATCACATAACGAGGAGGGGCTATCAGATTAATCTATCACATTGTAGGGATTGGGAGAAGAAAAAAAAAAAAGAGCAAACTCAGTAACAAAAGCAAAGAAAGAAAAATCTGAAAAGCAAAGTGAGCAACAGTGTCCTGAATGTACAATTCACAAAAGAAACATTTTTCCATTAGAAAAGCCCTTTCTAGAAGTATAAAAAGTTTGGACAGATACAGCAGACAAATAAGTGCACAGCCTGTCCAGTTTCCAACATCAACATCAGTTATTTCTGCATAGTATGTTTATTTAGACAAGTATTTTTAAGTGGAGAGAATATCCACTTTGCAGATCAGTAAGACAGCCTATCACATAATTTTTCAAACCATTTAAAGACTGTGACAACCAGAACACTGGGTTTTGTTGTGGCTTTGTTTTTGTTTAAGATGACTGAATAAATAAACTTTTCCTTTTGTTATAAGAAACCATTTTCAAAAGGAAAGGAATACCCCCAAGATTTTTTGGGAACACTTATTCAGTAATGCACTCAATATCCTAACGTTTTTGGGGAGCAAAATTAGGCCTGGGTACAGCAGCCATGCTACCAACACTTAAACATACATGGACTAAACAGACCTTTGCTTACATATGCCCAAACCACAACACTGACAACAAAATCTGTTGCTTCCTACCTAAGACAGTATAAAGGAGGAGTAGGTATGTAGTGTGCTAACACTAGACTTGAATAAATTGAACAGAATAAATACAGCTGCCTGAGCTTGGGAAGTCACAGCACATAGCTTAAAATAAGCATCTTATGTACTTGCCAGAGAAGAATCAGGAAGCAAGTACACAGCTTCTCAGCTTCAGCTACGTGACTGTAACAAGTGCAAAGGCACAATACTGGTTCTTGAGGGCATCAGAAAACATTGATTTTTGACTCAATTGTTAAGACACTTACTTTAATGGGCATGTTCTCCGTGGAACAGTTCAAGCCTGCTCTCAAAGCTTCTTTTACTGCATCTATGCCTTCATAACCATAACAGGCAACCTCAATATCTAGGACAGAGGAATACAAAAACAAAACTTCAAAGTTACCAAAAGGTGTAGAATCTTTAAAGGTTTTTAGCCCCTGACATTTGTCCACAGTGACAGCCTCAACAGCTCCCAAAGCTGAGGAAGGTATTTCACTTTTTTGATTTGTAGTTAAGGTAAATGTCTTCATAAATTCTTTAGACGTACAACATTTTACATTGTGCTTTGACAAACCAAGATATGAATTATATCCCCGCATTCAAGCACCTCTCAGCCAATAAACTCAATGGGACTAATTACATATTTCACATCGAGAGACGAAGATTTAAATGCAATAAATACCAGAGAAAATGAAAGATCTATTAGGAAAAATGAAACCTGAAAATCAGCACATCCAGAAATGCAGGGAATTCTGCCAGCAATTACAACAGAGGCATCACCTGAGGAAAACTTGAATTATTTTTATTTATGTATTTATTTTAAGGTAAGATATATTAACATACAGTTAAAGCAACAGTGAGTTATAGCCTTTTGTAGATGTTTAGGAAGGCATGGACTACTACTGGTCACACCTGTAACACCCTGATTAGTCTAAAGACAAAGATTTATTTACCTGTGTAGCCATGGTCCAAGACTAAGCTGCAGAGAAATTATTCTCACTTCCAGGTGGCTAATAACAACCTGCTAATTCTCAGCTATCACAAACAAATTCACAGAGGAGCATCCCAGCCAGCCTCAGGATAAGACTACAAGCCAATGGAAAAATTCTATGTGTGCTTTGAAGACAAAGTTAAAAACAACTCAGACCATCACAACAAAATAGACAAGATGAAGGAAGCAAGAGAACATGCTCATCAAATAACTTTGGTTTCAAAACTAATTGAGTGCTATTTATGTTAGCAATTTCATTCTTCATGGCAATCAAATCCCACTTACATTTTTGAAGTCTGTGTTAACTCATGGTGGCCTAAAGTAACAGGTAAATGAATTTTTTGTTACCTTACTTTTTGCACTCTCTCCTTGACTTCACTGTCATGTGGATAAGGCCTATCTTTGCTTCTCTCCACAGTAATCAAGTGGTGTTAATGGTCTTCCATATACCCCTGCAGAGCTGAGACAATTTCTCAGTCTAGTTAAAAAATGCAGCTCTGCTATACTATCTGTTTAATGGCAAGCATGCTTTCAGGCTGCTCAGTTAGCTGTACAACCAGACTGACAGTTTTAAACTATGTCTTCTTAACTAGTGCAGTCATGAGCTTTTTCTGCCTGCACTGAGCTAGTAAGAGATAAATGAGCTCATGCATTTTGTGAATATGAAATTAGAGACATGCCAAGTTTGAGCTAATATATCCTGCTGAATGGTTTGCAATCAACCAGTTAGAAATACACCCTGAGGAAAAAGTCCAAACTATTTCTACATGTTCATGGACAGGTGGCTAAGACATATGTCCTAGCCATGCTGATAGCAATCATCCTGTTAGGGAACCAAGAAATTTAACACTTTGAACAATGAAAAAGAATATTGTGGATGCAGTAATAACTTGAAAGTATTTAAATTCATTGTGTACCAGTGCAATATGACAGACTGCATTATGTATCATAGAATGGTTAGAGTTGGAAGGGACCTTAAAGATCATCCAGTTCCAACCCCCCTGCCATGGGCAGGGACACCTCTCACTACAGCAGGTTGCTCAAAGCCCCATCCAACCTGGCCTTGAACACTTCCAGGGATGGGGCATCAGCAACTTCCCTGGGCAACCTGTTCCAGTGCCTCACCACCCTCACAGGAAAGAACTTCTTCCTAAGATCTAATCTGAATCTCTCCTCTTCCAATTTAAAACCATTCCCCCTCGTCCTGTCACTAGACTTCCTGACAAAGAGTCCCTCCCCAGCTCCCCTGGAGCTCCCTTCAGATCCTGGAAGGCTGCTCTCAGGTCTCCCCAGAGCCTTCTCTTCTCCAAGCTGAACAGCTCCAGCTCTCTCAGCCTGTCCTCATAGGAGAGGTGCTCCATCCCTCTAATCATCTTGGTGGCCCTGCGCTGGACCTTTTCCAACAAGGTCCAGCACAATCAGCACAAGTACTTTGTGTCCAAAGGAACCTGCAGTTTATGGGGGGAAACAAAAAAGCCAAACCACCTTGGGACTTTGAGACAGAACCCACACAGGCATTCTGTAAGTAACCTTTGGTTAAGGTGTCTGAATTCTGGAAGAACAGTTCCACTCAAATACCAGCACCACCAATGTTAGTTTTAACTGAGTTTCTAGTCTGCAATAAGACACACTAACTTGACTGTCAAGAAGTGTTCAGTGGTCACCTGGAAAGAACTCACCAGCTCGGATTTTGACTGCTTGCGGTGTCAGACGTCTGTTAATATTATCAATCAATACACGCCTCTCTTCCTCTGTCAAATCTAGGCTGTCCAGGATTGCGGGGTCCCTGAGCCAAGCAAAGCAACATTACAGAAGTTACACTGAAGCAGAATATGGCACAACATTAACTGCTGGTACTATTTCACTATTATGATGCATAATCACAGAAATCTACCAGGCAATGAAACCAGGGAAATTTATTAAGAGTCCGCTGAAACACTGGAAGAAAATAAACACACCTATTTACAAAGTATTTCCTATCGGAAGCATTTAATAACAAAGCAGAAAAGTAGTTTGCTCAGTCTGTTACTGGAAGGAAAGATTTCTGCCCAGCTCCATCGGTATATGATACACAGAGTGAGAAATATCATCTAGCTGTTTGGTATTTACATTCCCTCCAATGTGAAGATAAGCCCACACTGCATGAAAGAGAATCCATGATGAGTCTGAGGTTTTGGAATTATTTTCCTGTTTCATTCAAACGCAAGATTTTTGTCATTCTACACGATACCCCATTCTCATTCTATGTTATTATGTTCTCCTTTTTAACAGGGACTGGATCACAGGCAGACACTTCTCTGCTGGCTACATTCCTGGCTAAAGAAACAGTAAAGGATTTTTAGATCACAAGCTAATAGTTTAACATCCAGAGATCACAGAGGCAAACTCCTCTGATGTCTATCCACGTAAATTAGCAACTTTTGTTTGAAGAAGTGATGTCAATTCTCTTTATTGCTGCATTAATTTTACCCAAAATATGTCTGAAACAGAGACTATAACCAAAAGCTGCTCACAAAAAGTGTTCCTGTTCTTCAGAGACAGGAGCTGCAGCTCTCTGAAAAGCAATATCAATCACCTACAATACTGCTAGCAGGCAAACATCAACTAATATGGCCCAAACCCCAGAGCCAATACTGGAGACTGGTCTCTGCTGCTAATTAAACGTCATCTGTATACTGAGTATAGATAGTAGAAGAGCCAAACTTGAACAAACAGTATTCAGAAATATAATTTTTAATTTTTTTTTTACATGAAGTCACATGGCAGAAGTGATTTATTGGACATGCAGATTCCGATTCTTCATTTACGATGTATTCTGTTAAATCTTTGGGTTATTTTTATGACCACTTGGTGGGTCTTCAACACAGAGGTCCTGGATGTGCAATTTTAGCGATCAGAGGGTAAATACACTTCCAAATTCTGCCACAGGTATCCTGCTGCGTGAAACCCTCAAACACTAACCCTCGGTACGATGCAATTTCTGACGGTTTATTACTGCCACCTACTGCTCAACTCAAGTTAATCCCGCACAGGTTTGTGTACTATAGAAGGGCAAGATTGGAAATGTTTAGTGAAAAATTTATTTTCAAATCGCCAATTTAATAATAGAATCTTTAGAGGGAAACAAAAACAGGCCAGGTCTGAAAGCAAATTAAAATATCAGACTTGATAAAAACACTGAGTAACCTATCTCAGTGCACATTCCCTTAACATCATAATTTCCATCTCTTTCTGTTCATAATTCCATTTCTAAGTTCGTGATCCCAATTCCATTCTTTAAGTTTGGAAGTATAAAGAAGTAACGAGCCAGTATGATGCATTTTATAAAGAAAGACTCTGACTGTGGTGCAGAAGTGACAGTCAGCTGTGAGCAGAAACATCTTCAGCCACGGAGCTGGGTATTTTTGATAACATCTGCTTGGGACTAAGAACAGGCAAATTCTGACAGACAAACCAAGATCAGGGCTGCTTCTTCTGTTAGAAATATCACAGGCTCATTTGTAGCAAGAGAAATCTCTCCAGTATTTGTAATTACGTTTCTTTTACACTTAAAATGTAGCATTCACCAATGCCTCAGTATTTTTCCATATCAAATTAAATTACTGCTTTTAAAAACCTGACATACACAGAGAGGCAGATTCAAAGATACATCAAACAAGTCAACTCCAATCCTTTTTTATCAAGGGCATTGCAAACTTGAAGCAACAAGACAAGAAACCTACAATAAGCAATGGGAAGACTGATGTCAAAATTTACCAGGTTCAGTTAGCAGTACACTCTATATACGAACTCTAAAAAAATCTAAAACAGACCTCAAAAAGAATATTATGATGGATCTATTCCAGGAAATACTTCTCTGTAATTATGAAATAATTCCCTAGAAATAGGAAAGATGTCCTTACGAGACTGCATGCTTGAACGCATCGTAAGCGCCGTATCCTGGTCTTTTGTACTTGTCATCAAACACCCAGGCAGTTCTCTGGAACAGGCTCTCAAGCTGCTCATCCTTGGTGTACTCCAAGACTTCAGCAACATGGCGAAGGATGCTGTAAACCTTGAAAACACACACACACACACACACAAAACCCCAACATTGTTAAAAAAGCCCAAAACAAATAGTGAAAACAAAGAACAATTTAGCGCCAAAAGTAGTATTTAGTGGTAAGATCATCTCTAAGCGTGAAGGAATGATAGAATATCATTTAGGAGAGCTGGGGACGGACTAGGAGAGCTGGGGAGGGACTCTTCGTCAGGAAGTCTAGTGACAGGACAAGGGGTAATGGTTTTAAATTGGAAGAGGGGAGATTTAGATGAGATATTAGGAAGAAATCCTTTGCTGTGGGGGTGGTGAGGCACTGGAACAGGTTGCCCAGAGAGGTTGTGGCTGCCCCATCCCTGGAGGGGTTCGGGGCCAGGCTGGATGGGGCTTGGAGCAACCTGGTGTGGAGGGAGGTGTCCCTGCCCAGGGCAGGGGGGTGGAACTGGATGATCCTTAAGGTCCCTTCCAACTCTAACCATTCTATGATTCTATGAAGATGCCTGCTTAGAAATGTAAGACTAGCCAGTAGTAAGGGTGGGAGTCAATGCCTCAAACTACCTGCATGCCATTTCAATAAAATTTGTCCACAGTGTGCTAAACCAGCATATCCTTCTGGATTTCTGATAACTTAAACATACCCCTTTACATCACACATTTTCAACTGACACCTTACTTGATCTGTTAATTAATGAAGCATCATCTTACCAGAGCACTCTTGAACAGCTGAACTGGTTATATATATATTTGTGTGGGTGAACGAGAATTAGAGTATGCCTAATAAATTATAACAATACTTTATCATCTTATATCTATGCATTTTGGTTGCTCAGGAGACAAGCTGGCAATGCAAAGTGCCTGAATGCAGCAAAGAAACTTACAGTCTTTGATTTTGTGAATTTGTCTTCACATTTGATTGCCTCCTCTGGAGAAACTCTTCTTTTTGACAAGTCAATATAACCTACAGGGGAAAACCATTTTGAAAGCGTAAGGCATTGTGCAAACTGCACCTAACTGCTTCCAAAGAAGTCTGTCTGCTGCAAAAAGAACACTCTGTCTCACGAGGGCCAGAGCATCTTGCCTACAATACCTGTCTGTTGCTATAGAGAGTAACATAACCAAACCTTAATGAATTTGATCAAATCATGATCCAAATTAGGATATTAAATTATTCTTTCAATTGTAAATACATGGAATAGCAAATCTTTCGTACAGCATTCTTTAAAACCACTGCCTTCATGTTTTCCCTGCAAACTTTGAAGAAATTTTCATAATCTTTCAGCAGTGACTCATTTTTATGCTGCAGTATACAGTTTTAATAAAACAACATACCAGCATACAAAAAAGCAAGTTCCATGCTTACATTCTGTACTGCTCGACTCAATTTCATTCAGTGTCTGCGCTCGATCAGTTGAACTCTGAGTATTTTCCTAATAAAGTAGGCCTGGCCTCAAATTCTTCTGAGCTATTCCCTAGTAAATTTGAAAAGGCCTCCTCAGAAACTACAGGTTCCCCAAAAGATTCAATAAAAGACCAGTTGTGTTTCCAAATGCAGTTCTCTGTTAGTATGAGAATGAAAAGAATTTGTAAGAGGAAGTAGTATTTCACTTGAGATTTCGGGAAACTTATTTCACTTCAGATCTATCTGAAATAAGTTTCTTCTTGTCTTTCCTCTCTGCTTTTTCTTATCCTGTCATTCAGAGCTTAACCTCAGAGTTAACTGCAGCTTGAGAAGTATTCCAGAAAGGCACATTATATGCTACCAACAATCAAGTTTCTAGGAAATGTGCTCAGTGTTTATTTTTTCTTTATACCTGCATGTAGATTTTAAAGTTTGAATGAAAAAGTGTTATCGAAATCTAACATGTTCCAACTCTAACCAACATTAAAAAAACCCTTAACAGTAAAAGATTCAGATGTTCACAAGACAGAAAAAGACAGAGTTGCCATCTCAACTTGTAACCTACAGAACTCACATGGTACAATAATTACATATATGCCATCTATGCTAAAACCAACATTCAAGACTGGTTAAGGAACAGAATATACTGTGAACATTAAATACCATTTTTATTTTTATCTCTACATCAGATGACCCTTCTCTTCCATTAAGACTTAAAAGTCTACAGAGATATCAAAACAAAAATTCCACTTCACTGCAGTTTGTTGGTCAAACACTGAGGTGATGAGGACACAGTTAAGCAAATCTTTACCGATGTGATTGACCTCCTGATTGCCAAAAGACACAGAGGAACAGAAGAAGTATCAGATGGTACGATGATGGTCTATTTTGCTTAAGTGTCTTAATAAAAGAACCCCTGGCAAAATCAAGGAATACCTAAGTCACACAGTTTTTCTGCACTTCTCCATGAATTCAATCCTGACATAGCCTCCAATATGCTCAAATACCTTTCTCTTTGTCGACTCTTATGACAACCACGCATTCATTCCTCCCGATGCGGATGAGTTTGTTTATGGAACGAATACGCCTTCTGGAGAGCTCACTGAGAAGGATCATGCCCTCAATGTTGTTGTACTCCAGCAGGCTGACATAGGCTCCCATTTCGGCAATGGACCGAACGTTGACCATCACGACATCTTCCACCTCTGGAAATTTATGCTGGTAGAATCTACAGCTTAGTCCCGGCATTCTGGGATTTGAGCAGAAAGACACAACTATTTTATTTCACAGTACATCACCGACTTCTACAAACACAGGAAAGAACCAGTATGGACCAGTGAGGATAGAGAGGAACACTGGTACAAAGAAATTGCAAATAAGGCTTATGCAGTTCATACTAAGGTTTTAATAGAAATTTAAAAATAACTAGCATTTTTGTACTGCCACAACGATTTGTTAAGATGCTGATTTTTCATATTGAAGTAGAAAAAGCTTGCTACCCAGGCTTTATTATCCACTTAAACTGTCATACTACCTGTCCACAGCTAGAGAGAAGAGGTTTCAAGTGGTGAAAAGGTGGCACTGCACACCTTGCATTCATCTAAATTCATGAGGGTATGTAAAATTTTACATCAGATTTTAACAGGAGCACACAGGAGAGAAGAAACCTGCAGTGCTCATGAAGGTATTTGTATACACATAGTAACAGAGCATCTGCGAAGCTGAGAAAATAAGAGGTGGAGTGAAACTTCTGTGGTACTGAGAAGGAAAAGATTCTACGCTCCAGAACACTTCTTACTAAACTCAGCACAAGATATTTGGAATAATCCTGTAAGACCTGTTCCAGAGGCCACGTGTCAGCAAAGAAAGCAAAGGCAATAATCAGAAGCTAGGAATAGCCTGACATGAATGAAGCACTAAAACAAAGACAAAAACACACCCTCCAACATATTGCTAGTCAGTCAGGAGGCACAAAACCCCTGAAAACCAAGACAGGATTATTTCATCACACATTCCAAAATAAAGTACAAAATTAATGTGTCATAATCACGTAGTGAACTCCCTCATTTTCCTGACGATGAACCCATGCACTCATCACTGCTAAGCAGGTTATTCAATTCCTTTTGCCTATCCCTAGAAGTTTCACACAGAAAGTTTCCTACAGAAGTAGGAGCCTGAGATGCTGAGTCAAAGGCATCACTCCATCATTTTGAAGTTTTACCCGTAATCTTTACAGCAGTGCTAGTGCCTTCCAGGTATATGAGAATTTAAGAAGAGTAAGGCGGTAATGGCAAGTCCCACATACACATGGCCATACAATTCAGGAGACTATGTCCACCCCTATTTCCATTCTTAACTTTCAGAAAGGGGAAATGCAGACTAGTAAAGTATTATAAAACCACTCCCCTAAAGGTTTTCTATCATTTTGTATAATTTGAAACTGAACAAAGAACTTCAAAGTTAAAAACTTTACACTTAGCTTAGTCCACTGAATGCAATCAGCTCAACCCCACACGCCTACTTATGTGACAGGGAATACAGACACATGGCAAAGCCAACAACCCCAATCGCAGCAGGCAAGGACGGACAAACGCTGCTCCTTGCACAGAGCGCTTTACTGCTCCCTCCGCAGACACAGGCTTTTCATTCGGGTCCTCTGCAGGACGCCCCTCGGGAACCACCGCTCCGTAACGCTGGAAACGGCTCTGCAAACTGGTGAAAATGGAGCAACTTCTGACCAGCGGCCTCTCCGGCGACTGCAGCGCGGCTGACACCCGCATCGGAGAAGGGCAGCGGTCCTCGGGCCGGGAAAGGCCCTCTCTGCCCAGCGAGGGCGAGGGGCAGGCCGGCCTCACGGCGAGCACGGCCTGGGGACCTCGCCGCCACCAGGCCGGTCCCTCCCTCCCACAGTCCGCCTGGGCCCAAGCGCCTGGGCCCGGCGCCTTCCCTCCCCTCCCGACGCGGCGGGCCCGCAGCGGCGCCAGCCCGGAGAAGCCGTGCGGTGGAACCAGCGCCGGGTTGCGGAGCGGCGGGGCCGCAGACGGTACCTGAGAAGGGCCCAGGGAACCCCTCAGTGCCTCGCTACCCCCTCTCCTGCCTCGGCGTGCGCCCGGACACCCGCACCGCGCAGGCGCCAGCCCGCCCCGCTCCGTCGCGCATCCGGCTGCTCGCTCCGCCCGGCGCTGCGCGGGGGCGGTGTCACGGGAGGCCGGCGGCGGTGAGAGCGGTGACAGGGCGCCCAGCCGCCACCATGTCGGGCAAGGACCGCATCGAGATCTTCCCCTCACGGATGTGAGTGCCCGCCGGGCCTGGGCGGGGGCGGGTTAGCGGCGAGGCGGGGGTGCGGGCTCCTCTGCCCGCCTGGGGTCTGGCCTGTGCCCCGGCCAGCGCTGAGGGCCTGGGGAGGAGCGGCTGGAGAGAAAAGGGCCCGGGGGTGTTGGTGGCAGCCGGCTGAACGCGAGCCGTGTGCCCAGGGGGCCAACAGCATCCCGGCCTGTGTCAGGAGCAGCGGATGAT
>VXBW01002371.1:233803-297511 GCA_013400375.1 Thinocorus orbignyianus | reverse complement strand
GGCCTGTGTCAGGAGCAGCGGATGCTCATCCCCGGTACTCGGCCCCGTGAGGCCCCACACCGAGTGCTGTGTCGATTTGGGCCCCTCACCACAGAAAAGCCACTGAGGTGCTGGAGCGGGCCCAGAGGAGGGCAAGGAAGCTGGTGAGGGGTCTGGAGAGTAAATCTTATGAGGAGAGGCTGAGGGAGCTGGGGTTGTTCAGCCTGGAGGAGGCTGAGGGGTGACCTTATCGCTCTCTGCCTGAACGGAGGCTGTGGGGAGGCTGTGGAGAGGCGGGGGTCGATCTCTTCTCCCAGGTCACAGGGCAAGAGGAAACGACCTCAAGTTACACCAGGGGAGGTTCAGATTGGATATTAACAAAAATTCCTTTACAACACTGCTGTACAAGAGGTTGGCAATAAAGTGTTAAAAAAGAAGGAAGTAAAACGCATGAAGTACAATGAACAGTCAAGTAATTTTCCAGATCCTGACAGCAGACTATTTGTCATGAAATCAGATGTCTCCTGATGAGGCTTAGAAAGCTGCCACCACTGGAGTGAACACAAAGCAGTGAAACTGATTTGCTAATAAAATTGCTCTTTTAATAATCCTGTTCAGTTTCTCTTCAGAACTCTCCAGGACAGAAAGACTTTGCCTCAAGGTGAAAGGCTGTTTCAAATCTTACATAAAATTGGGTTGATGCCTGGCTGTAGTCTTTACGAAAAGGTGCCTTGCAGGACAGAAAACCTCAAATGTAAAACACTAATTATTACCCCATATATGAGCTCAGGACATATGAAGTAACAGTTTATATGGAAAGATTAATACATTACATGGTAAATGCTCTGTTTTCAAACTTGGTTCAGAAATAAATGATTGAATATACTGTAATCTGGTTTCACTCCTGCTCTTCGATAGTGCTGTTTTCATTCAGTTCACATGTCCAAGGAGGTGCTTCAGTCACTTCTAAGAATTATCTGGTTTTGTGGGCTACTGTGGCATTGTGGCATTGGGTGGTGATGCACAAAGGCTTCATATTTACAAACCCTGTTTCAGATGAGAGAATAGACTGATAATGTGGGTGATGTGTTGATAACAATGTAAGCTGGGATAATAAAATAAAGATGGCCTGCCTTTGCAACAATTTATATATTTTTTCCTGTTACCTGACAGAACAGAATTTCACAAGGTCTGGGTTTTTTCGTTCTGTTTTTGTGTTTTGGTTTTTTTTTTTAATCTTTATGAAGTGGCTTGCTGGTATGAGCCTCTTCTGTGCTGGATATGATCAATTACAGAAGCTGCTCGGTCTCCTTGACAGTAAAGTCTCCTTGACACAAACAGAACTTTGTTTAATGGACTCTCAGAGCCTGTGAATTCTTGCTTGAACTAGAAGGTCGGCCAGTCTCTGGGAGGTGACGAACAGAGCGAACTAGTTCAAGGTGGTGACAGAGACCTGCTTGTTGTGAAAAGCAAAGTTGCTTTTTTACTCTTCAACCCTTTTATCATAAACATTTAGAAGGTATTGGTGCTTTTCAGTTGTAAGTATTTGGTAGACATTAATGGAGCTACTCTCATCACATCCCACTAGATGTGGAAAGTAATGGATTCCACTGTGTAGGCAGAATCTTAATCACACTTACTTTTTCCAAGGTCAGAGAGGAAGTGTATAAGGCTTCTTTTCACATAGAGTCCATTTGAGTATCGTCCTTTGTGTGTAGTGACTCTGTGTACAAAGTGGTAGCTTATGTTACCACAGCTTGTGGTTTTGGTAGTACAGCTCCTGCTGTTCTAGCTATCTTAAATCAAAAAATATTCTTCAAATTAAAATATGCTCCACAGCAGAACACAGCATCAACAGTTATGAACACATGAAGAATTTGCTACGTTGTCTGACTCTGAGAGGATGACATAGCAGTAAAAGCTTCAAAGCAATACCAGTGTCATATTGGCAGTGGGCATTTGGGGTTGTTTGATTTCTGGTGCATTTCTGGTACTTGTAATTCATCAAGAAAAAATGAAAGCTGTTATTCCTGATTGTGGAAGTGCTGAAAAATAGTTTGTCAATTTTCCGTGACCTTTGACTCTGTAGATAATAACCTCATAATTCTCACTGATGGTGAAGATAAATATAATAAATTCCCTTGGTTTTAAGTGGGAACATAAAATACTTTCCTGAAGTGGCCATCCTGCATTGATGTTTCTTGGTTGCTTCATAATTTCAGTCATGTCCATGTCAAAAAAACTTTGCATGAGTTTTTTTCCTAATCCATTCAGATGATGCAGGACATTTTTATTTATTCTTCTGTTTAACAGGGCTCAGACCATCATGAAGGCTCGTTTGAAAGGAGCCCAAACAGGTCGTAATCTCTTGAAGAAAAAATCTGATGCTTTGACACTTCGATTCAGGCAGATCCTTAAGAAAATTATTGAGGTAGGTAAATCAGAATTTTCTTCTGCTTGGCTCACTTTCTTTGAAATCTGGCTGTTCTGTCAGTCGTACATCCGTACGCTGGCTTCATTAGGTGGTCTGAAATGTAGGACAACTTTGTGGATAACCTATTTTTTGTAAGTCCTGCTAAGGACAGATGAGCAGAATTATGTTTTCCTGGCTGCAGTGATACAGAATTTTTGTAAGAGTTAATATTCTCCACCTTTTTCCAAGCAGTCCTAGGCTCTGCTTTCTGCCCCAAGTTCCCTGTCATCTCTTCTGCGTTACAGGCAATTTACTCCGATGCTGTGAAATACTTTAGGAAGGGCTTTTATCATGTTCTGTATCCCTGTTTTTGTTGATTTACCTGGCTTGGGAGAATACTGCAGATCTATGTTCCCTGCACGACCAGGTACACTGTCTCCTTTATTAAGAAACACCAAGCCCTCCTTTTTCCTTTGCAACACGGATGTCAAATCTACCACACTCAGCAGAGCCTGATGAGGCCTGTTCTGTTCCACTGTCCTGGGTGGGTTTTAGTTGTGTTGCGTTGGCTGCAGCTGCGACAGTTTCCATGGTGAGCAGTAACTCTTTGTTGTCGTGCTGCAGACAAGCTCTTGGCATTCTGCATCTTGTTTCCTATAGATTGTCTTAATATTCAGGACTATATGAAGTAAGAGTGTTTTACTGCTGAACCACTTTATTGTTGTAATTTAACCCCCATGTAGTAGAATTTTATGATTCTCAAGACAGAGAAATCTTTCACTGTTTCTGTGAGTTCTGCTCTGGGTCAGTGAAACAGCTGAAATATTTCATTTTTTGACAGTCACTGGGAATTACGATTTGCAGTTTGAGAGTAAGCTGTACATACAGGACTTGCTCAGTCTCTTAAATTCCCCATTCTGCTATTTGTGCTGTTTGTCATTTATCCTGGAAAAGGAGTGGTGATGCGCCTTGTGTTTGCTGCCTCTCTTTTTTTTTAATCAGACTAAGATGCTGATGGGTGAGGTGATGAGAGAAGCTGCCTTTTCACTTGCTGAGGCAAAGTTTACAGCAGGAGATTTCAGGTGAGGATTGCTGATCTTGTGGATGTCCTACCCCTGGGAAAGAGCCATCAACAAATTGTTAATGTACCTTTCAAAAAAAAAAGTGACATCCTTAAATGCACTTTAAGAAGGGGAACAAAAAAAGACAGTGGACAAAGTAGGTTGGGATGAACTGAATTTCATTAGGTAAAGGTGAGAGAGAATTCAGGTGATGAAAATGTATCCTCCATCAGAAGCTAAACAAAGTGGAAAGATTAACAGAAATTACTTTACATACAAATCCTTGTTTTAAGAAGGTGTTGCTTTTTGCAGCTTGGAATCTAAAGCTTAGGGAAATAAGAATTTATAGCAGAGTATTGGACCACTTATTGTTTTGAGCTTTCGTGTGAATTTGAGGGCTGGGTCTAATGTGGGATTTTGTCCTAGTAAGTCATACAGAAACTTTACTAATTGTTCTAACCTCCTGTCTCATTGACCTCTTGGCTCACTGGGTATAGTGAGGGCTGTGTGTCAGAGGGGAAACAAATCTTTTTCCTCCAGGAGGATATTTTCAAATTGTATTTGAAATAAATTACAGTTTTAACTGGGGTGTTTGTGTAACTTATTCAAGCCTGTGTAGATTTTGTGGAGTCAAGTTGGAGAGGTGTTAGTGATTCAGCTGATGGTACTACCAATTAATGAGGAAGAAAAAAGTGATCAGACACAGCAGTAATCTGTGTGCTGCTAGAGAAAAGTGGTTTTGCCCTTTCATTTGCATGGGCTGTTCTTTCCTGTCCTAACCAGTCACAGTGTTTAACTATAAACAGTAGTCAGATTCCACCCTACAGGAAGCAAACTGTACTTCAGTGGAAGAGTTGGCTGTAGTGACATGCTCTTCTAAGACCTTAAGACACTTTAGAATTCTTCAAGATTAATTGCTGTACAAGCTTAAGTTTGTTAACGTGATAGAGTTAGCGGGTAAAACTTGTGACTCTTCTGAAAGAACAAATGCATCTAAACTCAAATGAATGAAATGTTGTGGCCTGGGTCTGCATTAAAGCCTTAAAATCCTTTCACTTTTATTGGGAAAAGTCTCAGCTTGATTAGACTCAATGTTATTAAAATTTTTTCAAGTAATTTGCCAGATAGATAACTGGATAGTTTTTAGTTCTGCTTTGTATACTTGGTCTAAGAAATTTCTAAATTTACATTTTACGGACTCTGCATATTTTACATTTCCAAACATTGCTGGAAACCTGTTTCTTTCAAAGCTTCTGTGTTAGCTTTGAAGTCTGCAGTAAATGGCAGAGAGCTGAGCTGAAGACAATTTCTGTATCTTTACAGCTATTTTGCAACTACTTCTTCTTGTATATAATGACTTCATGGACCACTTCAGCTTTTCTGATTAAGACTTATGTTTTCTTCCTTGCAGTACCACTGTGATCCAGAACGTGAACAAAGCTCAAGTCAAGATCAGAACTAAAAAAGACAATGTAGCAGGTGATTTTTCTAGACTATGAGTATTTTAATGCTTAAGGGAATTGTGAGAGTAGACTCTGAAATATGCAGGAATGTCCAAGCACACAGTAGGAACACTTGTAATCTGCTTGTCTTTTTCACATACAGCAGATAACTTCTATATTTAGCTATTTACCTCATAAAATTAAATGAGAGTGTGCAACCTGCAGTCTGTTTTCTAGATCTTTGGACAAAAAGTAACTTTCACAGAGCTTTACTGAAAAACAGATTAGGAAATTAAGTAGCAAAAATTAAGTTTCAAGAAATTAAATATCAGTAATTGTCTACGAAGAAAACAAGAAAGATAGATCAGGATTGAAGGCTTAAAATATTCCTTAAGCACAAGGATAAAATTGAACACTGAATAAACTGGAATACTTCCCTGAATTTTTCACTTGTCTAGATCTTTGTGATCTCAGTAAAACTCTGAAGTTCCATATTAAGTCATCCAAACCAGCATGACTTAAAGAATTCCAAGCTATATAGGTAGATCTGGGAAACAAAACTTCTGAGCTTACATAATGTATTAGAAGCAAATGGTGTAAAAGTGAGTTGTACTTAATAAATCTATACACCTTCTTGTTCACTTTTCTCAGGTGTAACCTTGCCAGTTTTTGAACATTACCAGGAAGGAGGGGACAGTAAGTACAAACAAACATTTTCTATCTTAAGTGTACTTAAGGTTATTCTGTGCTAACACACAAGTACTTGTTACGTCATGTCTTGCTGATAAGGCAGTGTACATCATAGATAAAAGTGTACTTACCTCCTCTATGATGCTTTTCCCTGTTCTTTGATAACAAAGAGATTATTAGGAACTATAGCAGATTTTAATTTCCTAAATCCATGAGTTTTTCAGATTAGGAGGCAGCTTGTCTTGAATTACCAGGTTTTGAGACTGGTAGGTCTTACTGTGGACATGCACAACAGTGATCTGTAGTAACATAAACCACTATGAAGACAGTTTGTTAGTGGGAAAAGGCTTTTGCTTGCCAATTGCTGAGTTGTCTGCATCCCTCTAGTTTGTATTAAATTTTTATGTAGTAAGAAAACACCGTAGTAGTAGTAGCAACTTGATGGTTTGCTGTTTTTATTCCAGGCTATGAGCTGACTGGCTTGGCCAGAGGTGGAGAACAGCTGGCTAAACTGAAGAGGAACTATGCCAAAGCTGTGGAGCTGCTTGTGGAACTGGCCTCCTTACAGGTTGGTGGGAGGAAAATAAAGAGAGGANCTTCTCCAGGCTGAACAGTCCCAGCTCTCTCAGCCTGTCCTCGTAGGAGATAATTGGTTTCTCGCTGTTGTGAAATGAAAGTGACGTAGTCTCCGTTATTGTAGCTTGATACTTTGAGCTGTATTATACTGCCTTAGTTCCAGGGCTGTACAGTTGCAAACCTTTTCTAGCCATAAAACAGAAGTCTATTACCGCTTCAAGGAGGTCCTTATTCCTTAATGCTAAGAAGAAGAGTTTGTATTTGAAGAGTTGGTATTTGTAACTGCTAACGTGCAGTGTTCAGCGTGCTGCTGACATTAGTAGTAAAAATTCTGTTTCTATCAATCAGGAATATAGTTTTTAATGCTACATTACAGGCTTTGGCTTTCCAGTGCTATTTGGTTTTGTGTATAGAATTGATGGAAATCTTGACTTTATCTTACTATGTATTAATTATTTAATCCTATTCCATCAGACATCCTTCATTACTTTGGATGAAGCCATTAAAATAACAAACAGACGTGTGAACGCAATTGAACACGGTGAGTATTTTTCCAGTTGGGATGCATAACATTTTTTCTGTCTCCATGCAAGATGAGGAGCAGGGTCATGGAAGCCAATCTTCTTTTGACTGCCTTCTTGCTAGTAGGATTTTTTAACCAGTTCAGGAATTCTTCAGAAAGAATTAAAATCAAGCATGTTACAAGTAAGAACAGAAATGAGAAGCACAATAGAATGGACTGGAGAGCAGAGATAAATGATTCTGCAAACATGAGGAAGCAATGAGGAACCTGTATCGAGAATCCGTTTCAGAAACACATTCTGGATTGTAAATGATCTTCATGATCTTGATTGCAAATTTGTTTCTTGTACTTTAAGTACTACCTGTGTACAATATTGCAGTGATTCCTTTTGCTGCAGTATCCAGGGTGCTTCGATTATTTCAGGTTCCTTTCCAAGTTGGTGGTAGTTGGTGATTTAATCATCTTGGTGTGCATGCAGTAACTTATTTCAGTACATGATTCTCAGCTGTCCTTTTCAGTACTGTTTTTCATGGACTTGTCCCTTTGAATGTGCAGGCCTTATCTGCACGTTATCACTCTGAAGAATGGACTGTAGAAAAGGTTTCCTCTGCAGCCTTCCAAATAACTTTGATAGTGCTGATAACAGCTTTCTCCTTTCAGAAAGTGGTTCTGAGCCATAATTTGCCCATTTGGGCGTTAAAGCTTTGTTTAATGTCATGTCTTTTCCCCTGTGATGGTGTTATGCTTGAATATTTGTTTTCATGATGGCTTTTTTCAGACAGAGATCATCATTCTGCAAAAAAAGTACTGTATTGAATAGAAGTATCTGAAAAAGTGTGATAGAAGAACATAGTTTTAATTCAAGTCTTGCCCACCTTTTGCAGGACGTTTTTTAACCACTTCCATGGGGAAGAAGGACCTTATAAACAGTCGGGGATCAGTGCTCACTGATTCCATTGCAGCTTTCAAAAGTACATGCTGTGGGAAATTCTGTGATGTTCAGAGTCCAAGTTTAGTCCTGGACATACTGAAGAAAATAATTAGATGTACTTGTCCATCATGAAATAGTATCCTCTTCCATGAAAGATATGTGAATTTCTCCTAGCTAAAAGAAGTGCTGGATTGATTATCTGTGCACTGCAATTAGATAAATTCCTGGCTAATATAACAACAACCCAACAGTTTCCTTACTTATATTTTTTCAGTCATTATTCCCAGGATTGAGCGTACTCTTTCCTATATCATCACAGAACTGGATGAACGAGAACGAGAAGAATTCTACAGGTAAATGTCTAAAGTGAGACTAGACTGGTCTCTTCCTCAGACCATTCCTCAAAAGACCTATTCACTAAATCAGGCAGCAAATGCTGTTAAATGTCACCTGATTCTTACTGCACATTGAGTCTCCAGAGCTGGGCAATTGTCTGAAAGTTAAAAACTGAATCCCTACCACTAGGATATACATCCTTATCATTCCTACAGAGGGAATGATGTGATAACAGTACACTGAGGTGTTCTACTTGGAGGGGACCTCTGCCACAGAGGTCGTTGTTCTGAGCTACCTGAAGCAAAAATGTCAAGTCTGGAATGAATTCAAGGAGAATTTTGGTTGACTGCTGGCTGAACGTGAGCCAGCAGTGCTCCCAGCTGGCTAAGCTAAGGCAGCCAAGACCATCCTGGCCTGTATCAGGAGCAGCATGGTGAACAGAACTCAAGTGCTAGTCATCCTGTACTGGTGAGGCCCCACCTCAAGTGCTCTGTCCAGTTTTGGGCCACTTACCACAAAAAAGCCACANTCAAGTTGCACCAGGAGAGGTTCAGATTGGATATTAGGAAAAATTGTTACCCTGAAAGGGTTATTAAGCATTGGAACAGGCTGCCCAGGGAGGTGGTTGATGCATCATCCCTGGAGGTATTCAAAAGATGCATAGAGATAGTGCTTAGAGACATGGTTTAGTGATGGCTTTTTCTCTGGGTTAGGTTGATGGTTGGACTAGATGATCTCAAAGGTCCCTTCCAACCTAGACAATTCTATGATTTTATGAGAATTAATTTCAATGAAGACAAGCAAAGTAGTATATTACAGTGCTTAAGGTCAAGAATATAATTTATAGTTTGGATGAAGAAATGCATTAATCTGCAGAGATGAAGTTTTTTACTGGCAGCATTTAGCAATAAAAGCCTTTTACCATTTGTTAAAAGGGTTTTCATTTCCTGGAGAACTTTTCCAGGCATCTTTACCATATAAGTTGTTGGCATGTTTGCTGCTAGCCTGTTTTATGAAAACATCACGTTGCTTTCAAAGATAAACCACATTTCTCTTCACAGGTTAAAGAAAATCCAGGAAAAGAAAAAAGTATTGAAAGAAAAATCTGAGAAAGAACGGGAGCTGCGGAGGGCTGCTGGCGGGGAACAGGAACCAGCCAATCTCCTAGCAGAAGAGAAGGATGAAGACCTTCTCTTTGAGTAACCCAGCACATTTGTTGTATTTGGAGCATGGGACCCAGAATACAGAACGTCCAATTGCAATATAATTCAGGACATGTTGCCTCAGTGATACTTACATGGCTTCTCAGTTGGTGTGTAAGTCTTGAATTCAATGGTTTGTGGATTTCTCCTGGGAAGATTAGAAATCTAGGAACTTGACTGCAGCATAAGAGGAAATGGAGAGGTGAATCAGGTGCTTTACTGCCAGGAAAGCCTCCTACTGCACGTTCAGCCTGTTTCTTCACTTAATAGGTGCCCATAGGTGTGGTTTTTGCAGGATAGCTCTGGTTTTGCCTAATTAGGTTCCTCTTTAATTGCTCCCCTTCCTAGTGTACGTGAAGAAAATGTTCTTTAGGGAGGGAGATGCATATAATGTGGTTTACTGCTGAACTATTAACGTTCAGGTTTCTAAAGCAGGTACTAGTACAGCTGAAGTCAGATGTCAGTAAAGACAACTAGTTTTCTAACCTGTTGATGAAATCCACAGTCTTTTGTGATTTATTTTTCTTGCACGATTATTACCATTGGCTTAAAACATCTATGGTTTCAAATTAGAGGTTCTGCCAACTTGTGTACTGTCTGTGCTAGAAAAAAGTAAAAATTTTAAATGTTAAAATATCTGGTGTCTGGTTCAAGTTGCTCGGATAGTCTGCAAAGCTTGTCATGTTGTCCTCTACTTCATCCTCTACCCCCAATTTAGAATACTCACTGGGCTTATCACTTTTGAGCTTGTGCCCACATTCACTTAACTTTTGCTGCTTTAGGTAATTATTAACCAAGGAGAAGTGGCTCTCTCTCCTGCCACAAACACATCCTAACTCAACTATCCAGCGAGATGTTGCTCCAGGTCTTCACTGCAGCCAGTGGGTTGGCAGGGCTGAATGCACAGTGGTCCATCCTTGCTGTGATTCTTCACATCCTTTGCTGATGGGGTGACCTGGCACTGAGCTCTGCTCGGTTTGAAGGGCTGTGGTCCTAAAGACATTGATATATGATTGATTGGCAAACTGAACACCAGCCACAGCAACAATACTAATACATTGTTCCAAGTACAACTAATCTCTTCAAGGTAAGCATCTTGTTTTAAATGTGATCCTGCACTTATCTGAGGACGTGTTGTTACCTCTCCCACTGGATGGTGGTGCCAGAAGGAACAGAGAACATCCTCCAGGACACTCATGGGTCAGAGCACCTTTCACACATTCAGCAAAGTGGCAGAAAGACGACTCCCAAGATCCACTACGAGAAGTAAAATTGTACAGTGATTTATTTTAAATCTAGAAATATTTTACATTTTTACATTAGTGTGCAGTTCATGATGTCTCAAAATACAGAGTGCAGATACATATATAAAAGTACAATGTGGGGCTAACCACAGGTCTCAATAAAGTTACCTTAATTATTTAAGGCATTAAACCCCTCATCTTTTATTTTAAAAAGTCACGTATAATTACATTCAAAAATTCTTTTCTGCAATTCAGCTAACATTTATTTTTAATTAAATCTGGACTGGTAAAAATGCAGATACCCCCATTTCAGTCTGATACAGCTCACTACAAAGCCTGTGATAAGGTTGAAAAGTTTCACCAGTGAAGTTTGCATAGTCTCTTTTACTCTCAAGGGAATTAATACACATTCTTCATCAAAGAAGGCAGAGTCATTTCTTACACAAGGTAGTTCCAAACTGGCAGCAGATGGACAGCCGGGTTCATTTCCAAGTGCTGCTCAAGCCCCTCCCTTCAGCAGGAGACAAAGGTAGCACTGGTTATAAACTGTCATAGCACCTCTCTGCACGGATGTCAGCGAGTACTGTGTGCCTTGGGAATGAAAAGAGCACAGCTCAACTTCAAACAACATTCTTTAAGTCTACATTCAAAAGCTTATTTGTATAAAACCAGCTTCTGTACACCGTTTTGGAAAAACTGGGGAGACAAACATTAGTCAGATACATTAATGGCATGACTCGCTGTGACTGACCCTGTGCAGGAGCACTGAATACCTAAGGCAGTTCAGCAGCCACCCAGGGCGGATTGTACCTGCAGGAATGTGGGCAGTGCCTGAGGAGCTGAGCCAGGTTACCTGCACAAAGACATCTCACCCTTTCCAACTTCTCGTCCAACTATGGAATGGTCAATACCAAAAAGCCTAATACATCTACAATCCTCTTTTTTCAAAAAGGGTAGAATTGATATGGTATTTTGTACTCTCTGAAACACTGACTATCCAATATACCTGAACATTGTAGTTGTCATAAACTATGGATTAAGCTGAGAAAGTGCCTGCAATGTGAGGCAAAAAGCTGTTATTTTGAACATCCAGCCCTTAGGCCAACAGCTCGCACATTATTATTTCTAACACTGAATTGATCTAAAGAGATTAAAGTTTCCAACTCCACTTCTTTCTGAAGGATCATTACTTTATCCCTACTAATTGTTTAATTGCTTTTCAGCCCTAAATACCAATTAAACCAGCAAATAATTTGCTGTGTTAGTTCAGTAACTAGGAACGTTATCTGACAATTTCTTCATATCTGCTGGATACTTGGAGCTATTTAACTATGGGTGTGAATTTGTTCCATTAACATTGGAAGAAAGAACATATGCATTAGAGAATGGAAAAAAAACAACTACCTTTTTATCCTTCAACATTAGACAGGAGTGAACTACACATTGACGTAACTCCAGTGTTCTACCTGTAGGAACAAACGCTACGGCTAAAATTAAAAGCTATTCACAGTCAAAGTTCTTTGTGCTACCCAAAAGCAAACCAGCCAAGACACTACTACTCAGTGATAGAACAGCCCTACTGCAGATGCACAGCCTTAGTAGTTAAACCTTCACAGCTCAGAATCGTTTGAAGATGCAGAGATGTTCCCATCTGCTTTGCAGAACACACTGGGATACGGACAGACCTCACTTTTTGTTCGCTTGTTTCAAGTGTTTTTGTTTTAACAATTAAAAATATTCCCCTTTCTTGTGACTTCGCAGTCAGTTACCAGTGTTTTACAGGTGCTTTCACTGCAGCACTGAGCAAATGCAGGTCAGTATGTTAACTAGTGAATTACATTACTCACTTATAAAACCAGTAGCTACATTCAGCTATTTTAATTCCAGTTAGTTATCCGTTAGACCAACAGCCACAATATGAACCATTTGCAGAGATTAAAAAAAACCCACTAATCTTCCAATGTTCAGCACATCAGTCTATTCTAGTCAGTATTCTGTTATAAAACATGAGAACTTAAGTTGACTTTTAAGCAGCACGTCTTCTAACTATGTATTTTCCACAAAAATATAACCTCTGCCTTTCTAAAGTTCTCTGAAGATCTGTGGAAAACAGCAGCTCCAATCAGTCAATGTGTTTTAAAGAAAATTCCATAAAAATATCACATCTAAAAGATCAATATAATATTCAGCTTCCATTGGACCTAAAATTAATGTGCAGTCAAATCTGATTTTAAAAGTCTGACTAAAAAGACACAAGGATTGAAATATTTACATTATACACATTTTCCAATTACAGTGCTATTATAAAGTGGAATGTTTGAGAATTAAAATATTAACTCAAGCCTCACAGGGCAGCTCCAGACCAGAGGGGCATCTTCATTCTGTGGATTTTTTTGAACAGGAGAGATTTCTCGTTAATAACATTTTTCATGTGTAGATTATTTCTCTGCCCAACGATCTGTAGAATTATGCTCCTGAACTACCATCACGTCCCACAAAGTCATTAAGTTAAGTGTTAAATAACATTCATATTTATAACTATGTGACAGCATGGACTGTATATACACACACACACTGTAAATCTTTGATTTCATAAGGGTGATTCTAGGTTTTAAAAAAAAAAGGTGAATTTATGTATAAAAGTAGTTGCTAGAAAAATCTATCTAAAGTTTTAAAATTTAGTCAATTTTCCATTTTTAGACCACTGAGAAAGTTAACTTGAACAATCTTTAGATCAGTTAAATCGGCTCACAAGCTGATGAGCGTATTTTTTCAGTAATACGCGATTCACTGGCAAAGGATGCAGCCACTGAGGTCTAGAGCTCACACGTATTGATACTGGAATCAGGTAAGAGCTACACACGTTCTCCCTGGACAGATTACTAGAGTGAAGTCCATTTCTCCCTTGGAATTGCTCTCTCATCGTAGCCAGGTAGAGGGCACCCACTGGGGTTCTGTGTCAAGTTTGTTTATTAACCGCAGTAACTCTTGATAGGCCTTATCAAGATCCGAATTCACAATTGCTGTATCAAAGTAGTGGCCGTTGTTCTGTTCCATCTCCCTCGTCTTCTCTATGATTTCTCTCAGCTCTTCTGGCTGCAGTCAAAAATGCAGAGTTAGTCTATGTGTGTGAGACTCTCCCTTACCAACAAGAGCAGCAAAAGGTAACATCTCAGATTGGGAAAGCCTTCTACACAAATGTTCGTGGTATTGCTACTGGCAAGTTTATAGTAACGTCGAGCCATGACATCTATTTGAAAGCTAAGGGCCCTCAAGACAATCCTTTCTGATTGGACATAAGTGGAAAACAGCAAATAACGTTCACAGACTGAATAAGCAAGGAAGATCTAGCACTGCTCAGTTTATGACATTCATCAGCCCTTAAATCATGTTTCTGAAAAATAAGTGAGGCTGCAAAGCCCATTATCCTTCTGAAAAATACTGGAGACGGCAAAGACAAGGTTAACGGTGTAGAACAAGACAATATCCCTTTGGAGATGAAGCACCAAACCCCTCAATTCCAAGTCATATGCAAATTTGTTTACCAAAAGCATTCCAGATCTGCAAATAAAAAGCTGCATGAGTTCAGAAGAAGCTTTAGACACATTACCTTTGGGTTTTTCCCTTCTTTGGCCAATAAAGCACGTAATCTCTCTTGTGAAGGTGGTGCAACAAATATAATATATGGCTTCAAATCAGAGTTACGTAGTGTCTTCAGTGACTGCAGAAATAGGATTTATTAAATATTTAACAGTCCCACAAATAAAAAGGACAGTTAATAATGGATTATGGACATGCTATAACTGATAATATACTCTTTCAACACAATGACAACTGTACAATATATTAACAGCAGTATGATTAACCGTAGCAGTATTACATCACCACTCAGAGTTCAGTCACCTTTTCCTACAAACTTGATGTTCCAACATTTTTCAGCTTCGTGGAACCCAAACATTCAATTTTGTTCAAGAATAACTTCTTCAGAACTAAACTGAAGGAACGTATTTTTTTGTCACCCCAAACCAAAGAAACAGTCACCTACATTGAAGTAAGTTTCCCTACAATGCTAAGGAACTGTATCAGGTTTTAAGAGAGAAGAGTCTTTAAATATGCTGACTGAGCAGGACCAGCTCTACTGATGGTTTCCCCAGCGTTAACTAACATGTATCTTGCACTACGTGCTTGTCCCAATTTTTATAAGATTCCCACCCATTGCTTTCAGGGTAGTTTTTAACAATCCACTGTATTGCTCCATTTTTCCAGAGGCTGATGCATGGGATATGACAGGGATATGATATACCTATTCAATGCCATGTTCTTTTGTGCAGTTACTTGTAAGATTGTTTTTGAAATGAGTCTGATTGCCCAACTCAATTCTTCCTGGAGTACCATGACACCACAGTTTAACCTCTTCTGTTTTGAAGATTAAAATGCAAGGTATCAGACTCACTACTACTGTATGCTTAGCATATTTTTTAGTAGGTTATGTTTATCTCAAGAGACAGGAAATAAAAAGAACCAAACTGTAATTTACTTTTTCCAAAAGGTTCCTTCTATGTGTCTCAGGACACACAACTTGTCTCCAAGATAGATTTTTATAACCACAGACTTAGATCAATTTTCCAAGTGTTAGGAATTTTCAACTTAGTGCATGCTTTGTGAGACCCACGAGCTATTCTAGTAAAGCACCACATGGTCCCAGCCCAGCTGGTGATTGCTCATTCTAACTTCCATACTACCAGACTTTACTGATGTGTCTGAGTTTAGAGCTTCTTTTGCAGCATCTGTAACAACAGATGACCTCATCATAATATATATATTAGAAATATATTAGGAAATATATTAGAAAATGGACTGGCTTATGTTCTAGCACCCTGCATCCTGCCACAACTAAATTTCCAAATTGTGGTCTGGGTACATAGTTTATCTCTCCATAATCAAAAGGTCACAGCTTTTCAATATTGTTGATGCAATGTACTTCAATCCTGTCTGCTACGGAACTGCTTAAACACTCCCAAAATGCAGTTTTCAGACATAATCAAACACCCTCCTCTTCATCTTCAGTTACTCCAGAGCTCAGAGAGTAATTGGAAGACAGAGAGGCAAATCTTATTTTAATAAATTGTTCAATTCAGATAGTTCTCACCAGCTTTAAGTATCTGGCAAGCAAGGCCCCTGCTATCTTTAGCACAGATGAAGAAGATGTGTATATTTCCAAACAAGGAACAAGAAGGCTGTATTCATAACACACTAAATAATTAATTGAACACTACTAAAAGAAAACCTGGGATACACTTGAAAATGGGCCTGGAAAACACACTCATTTTATATAAACCAAATACAGCTCTTTAGATTTTCACAGTAGTTTCTATGACTAAAACACAACAGGCAGTAGCTTTGCCATACCTGGGTATGAAGATTTAAAAGGCATATCTTGCCAGAGTTGATCACTTGCCGCACGGAGTCTATGCTAGTACCATAGAGGTTCTTTTCAAACTCTCCATATTCAATGAACTTCCCTGCAGCTATGTCACTCTCAAATGCCTGTCGGGAAATGAAATGGTAATCCCTGCCAGCTACTTCAGTCTCTCGCCTGCTCCGAGTAGTATCTACAAACAAGAGCAAAAAAACCAGAAAAATCAAGACAGTGATGCACCTGTAGAACTGAGAAGAGAAAGAAGTATTTCTTAGGAGAAACACTCCTAACCAAGCAAAAAAAAGGCATTTGAAATATCCAATGCAAATATTTTGTTTTCTACAATAAATATCCCTAGGCAGATGAAGTTGGCAGAGGCTGAACCTACATTTAGAGGTTGTGCTTACATTATCTAGAGGGAAAAAAATAGTCAACAAGAAAAGGAATAGCTTCACCTGTGTTCTGGATGTGAAAACAGCATTAGCTGTTTACAGCAAATTACATTAAGCTATTTGATCTAATTTAGGGTACATTAGATACTAAAAATATAATATCCACAGAAATGTAAGTGGTTTGGGAAGGCATTAAAGCCACCTAAATTTAAATATATGCAGTGTAAGTAGGTTAAAAATTCTTTGACTGATGGACTGGTTCCTTTCTTAAACTTGTGTAACTCACTCCAATGTTATTCAACCTGAAATATACGCATGTCTTATAATGCCTCTATACACTGTGCTGGGAAACCAGATTTGAATTGACTTACCAAAGCTCCTTTTTGCCACGCAGTTCTTTTATCCAAGAACTGATTATATCCTGTTCAAAATCCATAAAGTCCTAATTGCTACTTTTGACACAAGAGGAATTGTCTGCAGAAAATGTTTAGAATAAGCAATTGTATCTGCTCATCAAACTTACGGGGAACTGCGGAGGCAAAGCGATCCACCTCGTTATTCATCAGTCTCTGCCGCAACTCGTTCTGGCCACAGTTCTGTGGGCCCATCAGAACAATAGGTCGTTTCCTGTTTGCTGGTTGATGATACAATGACATTTCCTCGTAGGTCAAAATTTCCTCATTGTCATAATCTTGTGAGAGAAACAATAAAATAGTCAGAATGTACTTGACTGCCAGTTGCATGTATGTGGTATCAGCCTTCAGTAGGCTCCTCACTCTGCCCAGCGTCTAACCATCAGTCACCAAGGAACACAACAGAACCCCAAAGATCATCACTTTCCCATAAAAATGAGGCTACCCCCCTGTTTCCGAGAAAGAAAATGTGTTTCCACTTATTACTGATGTGAGTAGTAACACAAACTCAAGAAACAACTTTCTTGCAAGAGAATAAATTACTGGTACAAGAGTAATACTTTATACCCAACACCGACAACAAAAATCCCAAATTACTTTTGTAAGGATGCAGTATAAATAGCCTACGAACTCTCCGTGGGGAAAGTTTCTATTTATTATATTAATTATGCAGAGCTGATATTACAAAACCATCTTAAATCGGTTTATCATTGTGAAAAGTGCTTTCCTGCCTAAAAAGCTCTCTGCTTTTTCACCCCATCACCTGGTCTTTATTAAAGACACTAAATGACCCCACACATTCTGCTGCCATCTTTCGCTAAATGCTATTACAAGCCACACTGCTGCTTCCAAACAGAACATTATCAGGCAGCATTTCTAACATCATATCTTGAATTTCAGTATTCTTTTCACAGGGCTATTTGCAGAAACTTTTATAGTTGTTAATAAGTGCACATGCAAAAGATGTTTCTTACCATCATTTTTATTTGCGTTGTATAAAACCTTTTTCCGTTTCTTTTTGTTTTTCTTCGCGCACCAGAGTTTTCCTGACCAAAATAAAAATGATCACAATCAAACACACACGCACAATAAAAAGTTCCCTATCCCACTCACTATCTGTATATTTAAAGTGGAAAATTTATTCTGCAGTTTTCAAAAGGCACAATATTCTTAATTTCATTACATCAGTTTGGTGTATTAAGCAAATGTTGCATGCTAAGGACTTCAGCTGAGTCATGGCAGATAAAATTCTCTAAGAAAAGAGGGTCTTCCAAATTCGCCTACATCATCCTACTTATATTGCACACAGCCTNGATGATCTCTAAGGTCCCTTCCAACTCTGACCATTCTATGATTCTATAATTATGAAAAAAACCCATGATTTATAGAACAAAGTGATAAATTCAGACCATTATTTACACGAAGAATTTAAAAGAATCATCCTACTTGTCTTACAAAAAACACTCAAAGAATTTTCTACTACTCTACAATGACAAGGTTGCAGATATCACTAATTCTCTGACTCTCTAAGACTCAGATTTTTTTTCTTGGAAAGCACATATCCAACCTGATTTCTCTGGCTCCTTGTCTTCTTCTATGGTTTGCTTCATTGCTTCTCTTTGTTGCTGAAAACTTTTTCCTAAATGCATTTACAAAACAAATAATTAAAAAACTGTTAACATTCAGAAACAATTTCCATACTTTTTTTTTCTTTTAATGACTCACTTATCTTACCCTAAGCTTTTACATCTCTGAAGTTTCTAGTAGATTATGACATAAGAGAAATTTATAAAGAGAAATTAAAATTTAAAGAGACACTAAAATTGCTGCGAACTTTGTTTATTGCTTTGAAAATATATTCCCCCTCCAAGAAAGACTTGAAGAGTGGACAGTTTTGTTTGGAAAACTGAAACTATGGGAAAGACTATTTCCCCCCACTATGATGATATGGTCTTCTAATTCTTTTTGTATGTTAAATGTGTTCTATTCATACTAAATCTTTTGAACTTCAGCTTCAACTCTATATTTAACTCAGTGTCCCTCTCAACTTACTCAAACATCATAAAGTAAGTGTGATATTCTATGGAATTTGAAGTCTTTTTTTTCACTGTCATTAACATATCAGCAGATCTTTAATGGACTACAGCACATTTCAATGCAAAAATTAATATATTGACTTCAATGCCTGAAAACCTATTACTCAAAGGGTCCCAAGAATCAAAAAGGAAGCATGACTGTTAGTCACAAGTAACTGAAGCTCTTTGCTAAGTGAAATCATGCAGAAAAGTTACCATGAAAAAGATTTTTCCATTTTTCCAATAGACTACTTGAGGTAGTAAGAAACCTAACAGCTGTGCTCACGTCCAGAGAAGCAGCAGGCTAAAGTCCCACATTTCTGCCGTAGCCAGCCAGCAGAGGGAACTCTGAGTCTCCAGGGTGGAGGAATAAAGGAAGAGGAAGGTAACTCTGGAACGGTGAACTGCAGTGGAACTGTAGCTTTACTCTAAAAGGTCAGCATTTCAAGTAAGTGGGTTACATACCCAATAGTAGGCCCTGCTGTAAAAGGTTCAAAGTCACAGATATTTAAGGTAATAGATATTTAAGGGCACACGAGTCTTCAAAAACTAGAATATTGTTCATATAGCTATGGGATCGACTGACTGTCAAGCTTTTTCTAGAGCTTTATTTACCAGGGATAAGGCCTGCCAATGGCTGATTATCTTCATCTCCATCTCTGTAAGCCTGCCACCAGTTTGGATCTTCTTGGCTGATCACATGGAGTATATCTCCTTTTTGAAAAGACAGGCCTAACTCTCGGCAGGGCACGTAAGGGTCATCAGAGGGATCATAGTCAAAATGTGCTTTCACGTGTATCTGCGGAAGATCAAATGTAAAAACAGAAGAAAAAAAACCAAACCCTGTGACTTCTGACAAATTAAATATCTTTCTGAGACTGCAGTGGAGCTCCAGAATGTAAAAACTCTAAGATTCTGTAAGATGAAAACTTTATCTGGGGCATACAAGAGATTCTGGAATGGAACCATTACCTAGGTTAGCAAGGGAACAGACATAGCTGTGGTAGGGTGCAGGTGAAGGCCTGAATTTAACTGTTATTTCTAAAATACATGCAAATTCTTCACCATTTTAAGAGGCACCCCCCCCCNCCCCCCCCCCCCCCCCGAGCTACTAAGCTCTTTGTATTCAAAAAGCATCAGAGGTATTCTGATTTGTTTGAAATACCTAATAAATACACAGACTGAAGCCAATCTGCTGGGATTTAAGTGAGGTTTCACTTGAAAAATATTTTACTTTGTCACCAACCATTAATGCTGTTGTTTGAATCTCATACAAATTGTGTATCCTTTCTTCAAACTTTTAAAGTTTGTCAAAGAAAAGTATGTTAGCTAAAAAGATAATGAACAAAGTTTCCAGCAGATGAACTTTTCCTCCCAAAGCATAACTGGAAGTTCTATCAACCCAATTTTTAAATTTCTTCTTAAAATTGAGAAATTGGGAATTTCAAAATATAATTTCAGAAGCACAGGCAGTTCTACTATAATAATTTCTCACTATTTTAGAAGTGGAGTTAAAAATCATACTAAGAGTTTCACCATGAATTATTTTCAACAATGAAATCAGGAGTTAGGCTGGTAACAACTAAACTGATTTAAACTATTAAGTTTGGGGTTTGTTCCACAATGTAAATGATGTAGAGAAAAGCTTTCTATGCCATTACCAGCAAAACAAGGCATGTATCACGAAGCCCAAGAACTTCTGTAGTGATACTTACAACTGTTTCCTTTGCAGGAGGTGGCTTGCTCTGCTGACTGGGAATCAATACAAAGGTCAGAGTGCCGTGCATGTCAGCCTGGGATGAAAGACAGACTTTTCATATGCAGTATCAAAATACACCTTACAGTTCAGAACTTTAATAAATAACACATTTTAGAAAATGCTTTAAAAATTCCCATAAAAGGCAGTTCCAAACAGGGTATCATCTACCCCTTAACCGCTTTAAGAGACAAAGCACAGATGAGATGCAGTGAATCAGTGGAAGGCTAGAAAGCCAAATGTTGATACCCAGATTTTAAAAGCTTAGCATTCTTTACTATACATAAACTATTTCTATTTGACATGGAGCAGCTGCAATCTTGTCAAGCAGAGACACAGAAGAAATGGACATTAACATTCTCTTGCTCTATTCAAAAATATCAACAAGTAGATCTATGCTGGAAATAAAAAAAAAAAAGTAACGGATTACTATTTTACTAAAATTGCTTAAGTGGAACAGCATTTTCAAATCTAAACATTTCTACTCTGATTTTATGCTGTTAACATTAAAGTACACCAAAAAAATTTAATTAACATACTCAGATCTTGTATCTGCATTAATATCAACATTGCAACCAGCCCTACTAAGAAAGTAGAACGTAATAAATATCCTGTCTTTGAAGAACTCTTATTTATTTGCATACTCTCGCATGCAGAATGTGTTTGGACACATAATGAATAACTAGATAAAACGGAAGCACCACCCCACGAGGAGGGTGTCTCTCATACCATATATCATTTCATGAACTGTAACACAACAATTTATGTTGCATAAAACCAAAACGACCATTAAGTATCTCAAAAAATTCAGGCCTAAGGCTTAAACAAAGTAAACATCACTGAGTATAACACGGATCACGCCGCAGGAAAGGCAAGTCCACCATTTTCAGTCAGCATGCACAGTTCCATGAGGAATTCATAGAATTCCAGTCATCGTGTGAATAGTCTTGTCTGAAGTCATGCACAGTTTATTATCAATTGCTTTGGAAGTGGTGAGGCACAATGAGGGAAAGCAATTTCCTTCTCCTGTGCTGGTTTTAAGTATTTTTTAGGGACTGAAGCATTGTAAAACTTCCACTTCCATATTACAAAATACAAATGACAACATATAAATAATTAGAAATAGTATTTTAAATTAATAATATTTTTAAAATGTTCTTAAAATATGTAAGTTTTGGTTTTGATTTTTTTTCAGCAAGTGATTTCTTTTATGTCCTGTGGTTTTAAACCTTTTATTCTTTAACTCCTGGTTGCAGGAGCTGCTCTTCATCTCTTTTCACTTTGACAAAATGGTCTTGCTGGCTGTAATGGTAAAATTAACTCCATGCCAGCCAGACACTACCAGTCACACATTTTATTAACTCAGACTCAAACAGACAAAGATGAAAAATCACGGATTTTCAGGGCTAAACAAAGTTTTTCTGAGAAATGATTAAAAGCAAGCCTCAAGATGATAGCTTAACTCTTTGACCTTTGTAGGCTTAATTTTTCCAGATAAATGCTATTAAACTTATTAGTGTCATATTTTGCACCAAGTTTTCTTACTTGAAATGGCCCTTCACTTATAAATACTTCTTACAAGAATGAAAACACTTTTAAACTCATGTTAAACATGAGTACCAATGACAAGCAGAGTCACCAGGCTTCAGTCTTATGAAATGAGCATTTTTTTCGGGAAAAACAAGAAGTGTCCAACTTACCAACAAGTCAAAAACTTCATTAACATCTTTTCCACGAATCTCAATGCCATTAATTTCCAGAACTTCATCCCCTTCATGTAACAGCCCACTCTTCTCTGCGGCTCCTCCTTTCACTATTCGACTAATGATAACAGAATCCATTTCATTGCGAACAGTAGCACCCTGTGTAGTAGCAACATGTTCTGAATTTATTAGATATATGAAACTCAAAGCCATCTATTGTATATATTCCAAGCCAGTGGAGAAACATTTCTATGTTGAAAGAGAACACAAGTAACAGCTCAGATGCTCCACTTTATTAAAAAAAAATAAAAAAATAAAAATCACTGCCTAATTTCTTCAAACTGCGCTAAAGATTGAAGAATTGAATTGCTCCATAGCACAACATTCACGATCTTTTTTAAAAAAGTGTTTTTGTTGGTTTTTTTAAGGAAACTCTCATTTGAAAGGTGCAAAATAAAAGATGAGAGTTAAAGAAAAATGGCAAAAATAATGGTTGGCATAAGGCTATAAGCTGGGGATAATGACTTCTGTCAAGAAGCCCTGTCCAAATCCCAGGTAACAGAAGTTGTATAAATTTTAAACGGTAGTACAACTACTGATACATGAAGATACAAACAAATTCATCATCTGTGACTAATACTTATTTTGGAGAGAGGGAGAACGTTTACAAGTTAAACATCACCTTCACATTCAAATTCCAAAACTTTCATAGCAATCTGCAAAGGACAAAAACCACTTACCTCCTTTACATATAACTGAGTATCGGTACTTACCAACGGAATATCCCGAGCTTTTTCAATGCGAACTATTTTAACTGTCTCCCCTCCATACACGCCAACATTCTCATAAATTTTTTCATCTGTCACAGACTCTGGTTGCATTTCTTGTTCAGCAACCTTATCATGAGCCAGTAAAAGTGCCTAGTGTTAAACAAAATCAACTCAGTTCCAAAAAATTTCAGTTTCTATGTATACAAAGTAGTGGAGCTCAATGAAATTCTACAATTTGAATAGTCTTTGCAGGTTGCAGAATATTGCAAACTGACGTATGCAATAAAATATATTATCATCACAGCTATGCAGTGCCTACTGCTATACACTTTCCAAAACTTTCCCTTCTAATTGGAAAAGAAAATAAAAGCAATTTTGAGCACCCAACTGCCACTGTACTTACAGTTTCTTCTTCCTAAATAAAACCAGGTATTGGCTTACTATGCATGTGTCTGAGGATACAGACATAAGAAGTTACTACAGTGACAACTACTCGTGGATTTACAACACCACAACAGGCCAAAATTTCCTTTATGCATCCTATGGTAAGCATGAAACAACTGTCAAACAAGCAGACAGATAAGCAAAGCAGCTCTTGTGACCCATCTGATCTCCTGCCATATTGTTTACATGCAAATTACCCCGTAATACATTTAGAATGTAGCAACAGCTGAATACAAACATGCAACACAATTAGCAAGTTTCCCTCAGTTGCTGGAAATCAGAAACTCCTCATCCTAGGAAAAATATTATGAGACCTGCACAGAGTTGAAGCATAAAATCTATCCTTGCCCAGCCAGCCCCAGACATTGGCAAAAAAGAAGTTACAATGAAAACAGCACCACAAAATAAGTCTACCAGAAGTTCAATTTTGTTTTACCTGCATGTGAGGGGCATTCAGCAAAGCATTCAGCTCCTGCCCATCCTTGTGGTGACTGGGTTTCAAAACACTCTGTACCTAAAAGAAATCAAGTAGTAAAACTCAGTCTATCCAGTGATTTACCAACCCACCCTCCACTAATCAAGCAGAAAACCCTAGTTGCAATTATTCATTTTACTGAAAGTAAAGTATATCCATGTAATTGTGACACTGACTGAACTTGATCTGGTATACATTAGGGAAATGTGCAACAAGACCACAGGACTAACTACTCCAGCATATCTCGCCTTAGTACTTGTCTACCAAGCCTAAGCTGGTATCCAATGCATCACAGAGATTTGTCAATCCCAGAGACCAGCAATGAGCTCAGCTACTAGAAAGATGCACATGCAGAAAATTTAAACTCTAGAAAGGAACACGACAGTGAAATCAGTCACATTGAAGACTATTATGTGAATATGCTGGGTCTTTTAAAATGGACTCATTTCCCATTAACATGACTCACCTCCTTTTTCCTTAAAAGCTGATGGTTTATTTTACCCAAACTATTCCCACCAACAGCAGAATGAAAGATTACAAGACAGGTTTTGGCAGTGTATCCTGGAGCCCCTGCCTCAGAGAATGTATGAGTCAAAACTTCAACAGAACCCAGGAAACCAGGTTTCTTTGGTTGATTCCAAAATAATCAATCTACATTAACACAAGAAGAGTTTTTCCTCAAGCAGCTTCAGTTGCCTAAAAACGTCTGCCTTCTCATACAGTTCGCAAATACAAATGCCTTGCCATCATTTCTTGCAAATACTAGAAAATCCCAGTACAGTTACAGAGAAAGCCAGGAACAGGGAAATCACTCTTACCCAAACGTAAGGCTGAAGATAATTTCCATGGCCATTATCCTCTGGTCTAATTTGGCCAAAGACACAAATGAATCCAGAGACATCAAGAGCAGATTATACATATCAGAACAGCAGCTTTCAGTGGGATGAAAAACTTTTTTTTTTTCCCCAAGAGCTTTTTACTCTTAAGGATGAGGTAACATGACATTGCAGAGAATCAAAAAGCCACAAGTTTCAAAGCGAAGATAATTAAGCTTCTTGTGTGATCTAACTATATCAAAGTCTGAAGAGTCTCTATCCTAGGAGCAATTACCTACAGATATGTTAACAACTCTCTTGGATGCTACTGGATGATAGTACTGGAAACACTAAACATAATTTTAAATTCTAGCAGAAACTCCTAAATGAACCATTCCCATGGAGTAAGATCCTTACCATGCAACACAAACACTGCCACAAAACACTGCCACACGGAACAAGTTCCTCAGCTCAGCAACAAACTTGGCACAACCTCCAAAAACTTTTCTTCTCACATCCCTATAAGATGCCTTATGGTAAGCAAACCTAATCTAGTTTAGAGAAATCAAACAAGAAACCAGATTTAGATAACTTTAAACAGATTTAAAAACCTAGAGAAATGAAGGAATTCAGCTTCATGTAAGTGTGACCTCAGTCATACTTCTGAACTGCCCAGGAAGCTATTATTCCCTGCTTAGCCTGAATTTTGGGATTCCATATAGCAGACAGGGCACTGTAAAGGATAAATTTCACTAACAAGTTTTCCTGTGTTGAAAGAAGAGATTCTTCTCTGCAAAAGATTTTCTGATAGAGGCTTATTTAAGGTCTCTAAATTTCAAGGGGCTTTCAATTACTTTCTTGAAGAAGGTACAAGCAGCTTTAAAGCCTTATTTATCCAATCTTTACAATCCTTTTACAGGAAAATCTACTCAGAAAGCAACTTAGAAGGTCTGCAAGAAAGGCAAGCTTTTGAATGCAAGGTCAGAGGCTGGGGATTTGAGAGGGGAAAAGAAGGCAACCAGGCCCAACCACTCCCTCTGTGTGCAGTGAATATCCTTCCTGCAAGTTGAATTTCTGCTTTGAATAATTCGGTTATTCTAAACTTTAGTAACTCCTGCCCCCTCTTTTAACAGAAAGATATGTTTATTATTTGCCTAGTTAATGAAGCACTAAGAAAGCTTCAGGCTGCTACATACACCACTTATTACACCAGTACTGCTGCATGCCAGATTGCTTTGTTACTCATGGTAATGAATCCCACAGTTATCAGATGAAGAAATCTGAATGTAGGCTGTCATTCCAGAAGTGACACACTGCAGACAGCACAGGCAATCCATGCTAAATATGGGGCAATGATACTATTTTCTTTACTCTTCAGCCTAGATTTTAGTGTTAATTGTGTTAACTTGAGTTCATGTAGCCCCTGAAATGCTACTAATTTGGTTTTCATTATACACACTATAATTCAGAGGCATGTACCACAGAGGCACATCCTGGAGTGATAGTAAACATTCAGAATTTAACCACACCTGTAAAATCCTGTTGTTGTTAACTCTCAGGTGAGCAAGACTGTCAGTAGGAACATACACACATTGTAAGGCACTTATACCAAAAGTTACAAGCTTCTAGTGCATCTTCTCAGAAGCAGTGATGTAGTTTAATTGCCTGCACTTGCAGAACAAGCGCAAGTCTGAATCCTTTAGAAACATAGTCCATATAAACCTAACCTATATATTTATATATGTTTGGTAGCAAGAACACCTTTAAGGTATTTGACATACTGTTACAAGCCAAAAATTACAAACTGTCCTGAATGTTGCATCAAATATTCTTACAAGGTCAAGATTCAGACTATGTTCCCATAATCCTTGCCACCACCTTGGTCAAGTTTAAATGGATTTAAAATCAATTTAATTACTCTTGATGTTTACTGGCTATTTTTATTTAAGACTTGGAGTACACCAAATTACTTGGAGATTAGCCCTCTAAAATAAATTCCTTAAGCTCAAATGCTTCATTCCGCCTTTTAAATTCAATTAAAGTTTCTTTTTTTAAAAAAGGAAAAACTCCTGGATTCTTAGTGCCTGGTTATCAGAACCTGTGGGAAAAGTCAACAGTACAAGTATACTACAGTTTTAAGAATTCCCTAAAGAAAACAAAAACGTACCATTCCACTCTCATGCACTGTTAATAGCTTAAAAAATTCAAAATAGTTTTCACCATGCACTGTTTACACACATTATGTTTCATAAAAGCAAATAACCAATTAAAGAATGAAAACAGGTTTTTAATTAAGTTCAGTGTAACAAATGGTAGTTGCCCCATAAACACTTTCAAAAGTGTAGTTTAATTAATTTTTTTTTTTTAAAGGGAGGATGTTTCATGTTGCAATATGAAATCGTGTTACAAACCGACTTTTCCTGTCAAAGTTACAGAAGCAGGAGCTCTAGAACAGGTTCTCTTCCACACACCATAAAGCCATAAAGACAAAACAGATGTCTGCAGCTTTAAATTAGGACATCCACTCCAAAACAGCTTGAGTTGTACACTGTCACTGATGACCTGTGCACTACAACATGCACACTAGCTTTACCTGCCATTTAAAACTGATGTTATGCTTGTATCTACTATTTTTCTTTCTTGTAATGTCTTGTGGCAAGATATTATCAGTATCTTAAATCCAGCCTTTTGGAAGTGTCTAGTCAAAAACACCCTGAAGTAAACAAGCTGCTTTCTGGGGAAGCTTCCTATGCCGAAATTCAGGAATAGAAAAAGCAAGAGACACAGGAAAAAATCTGGGCGCTGCAAGACAAGACACTTTGCGAGCATAAAAAAAAAAAGCCAGAAAACCAACCAAAAGAAACCACCAAAACCCTACCACACAAAACAAAAACATCCAAAAGCCAAAATTAACTTTTTCTGAAGCAGAAATAATTTTATCCCATATTGCTACCTTAAGATAGAAGCCTATCCAAAAGGAATAAATGATCCAAAAAATAAACGTAAAGTCTTCTATTCAGGCAAGACCAGGAAGCACAGAACGATGCGAACAGAGGCCTCAAAGTTGTTCCTCTTGAGACACTTCTGTCAGTCACAGAAATATTTGTCCTGAATTTCTGGCTGAATCATTTCAGGATGCTGTTTAACATATTGCAAAACAGAAATCACTTAAATACACCAGGAGTTGAATCACTGAGAAACTAGATTACATCTAATCATAGGAATAGACATGTGCAATATATAGACTTTTCAGGAATTTCAAGGCTGGACAAGACAGGGATGAGAGATGAAGAATCAAAATGAGTGCAGGAATATGTTTGTCTTTTACATAACAGTCTTCTGGGTGAGGACAAAATTCCATTGGTTTAAAACTTTCAGATTAAAGAAATATTTTCTTTATGCTTAACATTTTTTATTAATTGCTAGGCAGAAAAACAACCAAAACAAAAAAATCCCCAACCAACAAAACAACCCTGGTGTTACATCACCTTCTGATTTTAGGATTTACTAAATCACCTGAAATAAGAGAGGAATGTATTGGGAAGGTGAGGGATAGGGAAGATGTGCAAGAATGTGAAAAACTGAAAAAAGATATAGAATTTTTCTAGGCATATTTTCTGCTTGGAAACTTCTATTAAGCAGCAAATAGAAGGACATTATATCCACGAAAGAGGAATAAACAACCTTCTTAAGAAATACATCTGTAATATCCTATATTATGAATGAAAATTCAAAAACTGGCTTGTATCTGAACGAAAGCCCAAAGCAGGTCTGTGTAAAGCAGGTGTTTGGGGAAGCAGTTTACAAAGAGAAGGTAACTGAAAAGGTTCCTTCAGGCTCACAGACATGGAAGCAGCCTAGTCAGGATCCCATAGCAGCCAACAGGCTGATGAATAAGCCAGAGGGAAGCTCATATGTAAAAGAGTCCCACCTTGTTTTGCACAACCTCCCTGACTAACCTGAACAGGAAAATCCAGAGCTGCAGTTTAATCAGCACACTGCACCTTTAGGTAACATTTAAATGATGTCCCTTAAGAATCAGTAGTTTCTCTGCAAAAGAACTTCAAGCTTGATACAATGCTGTTTTCCTTGACTTATAAGATTAAAGTCTAGAAAAAGGAAGGGGAGTGGAGATACCTGTGGAAATAAAATTGCTTCAGGCAGAAAGAAAAATCAGGTACAAAAAATAAAATAATAAAAAATAATAATTTAAAAAAAAATCAGTGTGCTGAAATACCAAAATTGGAGGGATGTGCCTTTGAGCAAGTGATGAAGGCTATAATACCAGCTCAGGTATACTCCAACTGCTGCACCTGAGCCCGTTTTGAACAGGTAAGTTTGGTTCACTGGGTGCTAAATTTTGGAATGTTTACTCAACCTCTGTATCTGGCTTTGCTGAACACTACAGTGCTACTCTTGCACTGACACTGCTATTCAAGCTAGCTAGTTTAAAGCTAACAAACTTATATCTGTATCAGGTGTAGCCACACTTCACCACAAATATATACACGCACCATGGAAAATGAAGACATTGAGCAACCCCTCAGAGGGTAACAGTTTCATCCAGCTGCATGCCAAAAGTCACTCTGTTCACAGCAACTTTGTATCTGTTTCCTATAAATTACTACTAATGCTTACAGAGCTATTGCACACAGGTATTGCACATCTATATTCAAGTGAATAAGCCTCGAAGAAACTAGTTAGTCTGGCTGAAACTGTAAAAGTGTTTCAGTCAAAATCCAACTGAAAAAGTTAAAAATCCTACTCAAGTAAATTTCTATAAATCTTCTTTAATCATTTCTAAAAGACACATCAGATCTTACAAGAGCTGTCATCTGTCAGACAAAAATTAAATGTTATCTGACCATCACAACAGTAATTAAAAGACCAAAATTAAGTATTAAGAGATCTGTTTACTTTAAAGCAGAATGCTCGTTTCCAGCATGGTTGTATTTTCAGAGATGCCACTCAATTTAAGAATGATATCTCAACTCAGAAGAAAGTTACAATAAGAGAGAACTGTCATTCAATTCCTGAATGCTTGGAATAATGAGGTAAGAGTCAGATTTTCATAGCCACTCCTTTTTCCTCTGTTTAAAGACAGTGCCTTTTCTGTTACTTACCTATCTGTGCTAAAAAGGGAGTTCTTATCCCCAGAATATTTTTCTGGTTACTGTTTGGAAATCTAGAAAAACTGGATACAGCAAGCAGTGACTATTATAATCCCTTTCATATTCAACATTCAGTAACTCAGACAAGCTTGACAAGTACATATTTCAACAACAACTATGATTATAGGTTTCATATATGTCACAGAGATGCATACTGTACATACCTCTTGTGCTAGCTCTTGTGCATTGGAGATGAGAGGATATGGAGGGCTGGCTTTGTTCATGTGCACTGTAACAGCATTGTGTATCTTAAATGCATTCTGAAAATCAGTATTTTGAACAAGTTGTAAAATGAGAGATATATCCTCTTGGCTCTGAGGGTCTAGCAAAACGTGCTGGATATGCTTAAGAGAAGTTAACAGTTCTTCCACTTCTAGGAAATAACAAAATACAAATAAGGTATGAGTTAGTAAGAATCATAGTTAAGTAATGCTTATAGTAAGATTTTGACCAAATTTTTTTTTTTTTGCTGTTCATTTTTTAATTAGCAATGATGTAAATTTATAGTTATCCATTATTCACTCTGTATTTTATTAGTAGAACATACACGAACCACAAAGGGGCCCAAAGTCAGCGAAAGGAGAAATTAAAAAGCAGATACACTGTTTAAATTTAATTACTACTGCAGGAGCAGTTCTTCCTGAAAGAAATCACTGACATGTAAAATACCCAGTAATTGTAGCTCCTGTAGAGCTAAATGGGAGAAGACTATTTTGCAGCATGAAAGTAACTCCTTTGCTAAACTAATGTTGATGCACTGAACATTATTACTTTGATCCATCTTTCCATGCCTATGTGGCAGATAGGTTTCTCTTAACTAAATATGATTTACTTACAGAATGAGTATTTGATAAGTAAACTATACTCAGTTTTTAGACATAATATTATATGCTCAATCTTAGGACATTAAAATCAAAAGGTAAGGATGACAAAAAATGGTATGTCCGGTCCGAGTTCTCAAAGTCATCTGCACCAGAAGAAAGTCCACACCTTTATCCTACAAGATTAAGAGTTCTGCTCAGACCATAAAGTATTTTAACATATTTTAATAACCAGTTTCTGCATGTTTGTAGAATACTGTACATGTACTACATTCTTGAGCTTCAATAACTAACCCAATGCTTTAAAAGTGCTTTCTAAAGACTCCAAACAGATTTACACTTTTTTCTACAAGATGTCACTTCTCAATATCAAGTGCTTGAGAAACTACCTAAGACAAGAAATATGAACCATGCCTATAATGTGTATAAACCCAGGTAAGAAATGCTCAAGCAGTGGATGTTTTGAGCCTGAAATAACGTATGCATTCTCACACACTATCTGGAAAAAACCACCACTTTTTCAGCCACAAAAGGCTGGTCAGCTAATTTATATTTTAATAAACTGAAGTCAGCTAGAATTTTGAATCCCAGTCTTTTTAAGAAATTAACAAAGAAAATCCTTAATTTTAAAACTGTCAGTGGATACCGGTCAATCTCCTTGCTGTAATGAAGTATCAGATTTAATTCTAAGTTTTAGCAACCTTCATTTATTCATTATGAGCTAATTGATAGCATTCCTATTTTAATGTTAAATCACCAGCTAAGTTTCATTTTTAACATGAAAAATATCACAGCAGACACTGACCACTAACACAGATGCATTCTGTCAAGAAGTTTCCTTTAATCTCAAATTCACCAGCACACTGAACACATTGCTAGACTCAAACTCATTGAGCACAGAATTAAGATGGTTGATAAATGGGCACATGAAATCCATAAAGCCTTATAAAATATGCATCTCAAATAAGTTAGATGGTTTTAGTTTTGGACAAAGCGTATCTACATCTGTGTTTTCAATTTTGAGTTTGCAAGTCAGTCTTCTGAATAATACAAGGAAGCAAAACAATCCAGAGTTACTACTCTTGTACTTTGCTATCTGCAGGACAATAAAAAAAACAACCACCTTCCAAAACCATTCCACACATGCTAAAAACATCCTACCCACCAAAGGTCAAGGGCTTCTTCCTGTAGCCACCAAGGAAACAAAGGGCAGCAGTACAAAAGCTGCAGAGAAAGCGCAGACACCGGCTGTGCAGGATATTCTACAGGTGAAACCCAGCACAGCTCCCAGCACTAATTAAGGCGCCAGTGTCTCACTAGGGAACTGTATACAAAATATAATGCCTATCACACAGAGGAAATGCAATGCCATTTGGAGAGAAGGCTAAAGAACACTCCCCAAGCAAGATTATCTGCTAAATAGGATGATGTCAGCTGGCAAATTTCTTATATACTGGAGCATGCAGACTACCAAAGCATCTCAGCAACTGGTTCTCCCGAGTCTGTGGAAGTGCACTATCTTCAAGCACACAAAAAAAAGCCCAACAGTGCAAACCAGTCAGATATTATTGTATATAATTATTATCCCTGTTCAGCTAAAAAACCCTACACCAACCCAAAATTCTTTCGTTGCTGTAACCATATTCAAAAGATAGTGAAGCATTAAAGAACCACCTCACTTTTAATATTTCCTAGGCATACATTAATTTATTAAATTATTTCAGAATTGTCTATTCCCCTCCATATATCTGAGAATTCAAATACATACACACACATTTCTAATACATCTTCTATGCAGATATAAATACATACAGATAGATATCTATATCTATAATAAATCAAAAATATGTACTTTCTAAATGTCTCTACATCTTCTCTCTTCTGCAGTTTGCTAGCTCCTTCTATGACATCCTTCCGTACAACCTACCACAGTACTCTCCTCCCAGTATAATTTCATTCTGCCCCGAATCTTCACCTGTGCTGGACATAAATGCCTGACAATAATGCAAACCATGAAACAGCAAATACCCCCCTCATCACAATTCTAAAAGAGAAGTAACACTTGAAAGGAATGAAATTAAGTATTCCCACAAAGCTAGCAATCCATTTCCTAGTCAACAGCTTAATTAAAAAATCCATACACACAAAACCACACACACAAATTTGGCTTTATGCATGCCTAACTCCCTCTAGGTTTCTAATTCTGAATTCTAAATCACAGATTAGATTTCAGTCAGGATTTTTTCAGTTGATTTTGGTTTGTTTCTTTTTAAATAATGCCAGCTAACGAAAGACTCCATCACTACACATTTCCTACTGAAATGGTTGTCTTGAGGAAAAAAAGTTCAGTAAAAGACTAATGTCTGCATTTACTCACAGAAAAACGTTAGGGTTCTTTTGCAGAACAAGTCCTTTTTTTAATCGCAGGTCAATTAAGAATAGGCTTTTTTTTTTTTTTTTGAAGTCTTCCTCTACAAGAAATGTTGCAGCCTTTTTTCCATTAAGCTATGAAATGGCTGGAATGTGACTGAGCACTGTGCAATATATGCATTAATCAAAAGACTGCCAGGGCAAAAGTATGCAACTGCAGGGGAGGACCCGTGGTCACAGCTTAACATGTTAGATTAGAAAATAAACAGCAACTAATTTCTGTTCTTCATCCCCTTAAACAAAAAGTTATGAACAGCAGACTTAAGATATAATTGACTGTAATAAATGTCAGCACCAATATCTTAATTCCCAAATGTTTTAATAGATCTATGGAGTACTCTATGTGCTGGTACTAGCATTCCAACGGTCCATACATTACTTGAATCACAGGGCTAAGGAAAGTATAATTTCATCCAAAGCTACTTCTCAAAGTTTATTTATATTTATAATATATTTACAAAAGTTTCAAGTTTTTCCCAAGGCATAAACCCCCCCAAAATAGGCAGCTTTTCTCTAAAAAAAACCTAAAAATCTACTGTAGTTACAAAAGGATTACTTACGTGAAATGCCAGTTACCCATTTAACTAAATTAACTGAATAAATTATTGCAAACAAAACACTTTCTGCATTTCATAAAACCATAGTGCTGTGAAAAAACCCAGTTAAATATTTCTATGCACATGCTCTAGGTGCATGGAAAGTTATTTCCATTAAGACAGCTGTCTAAATCATGTGCTGTTTTGATAACAAACACGCCCTTTAAAACTGTCATGATTAAGTGTCCTGTTTTATTTTTATAAATAAGATCCAATTTTCCTAATCTAGTCTGCTTTTTTTTTTAAAAAAAAACAAGATGAAAAGATAAAAGGCTTGTCAAAGATCTGCCAAATTAGGCATCAGCACTTATGAAATATTTTTAGAACTAAAAATACAGACAATTAGGTCAATATTCTTATTTAAAACATATCTTTAGCAGAGGCTTTATGGATTAACACAACAACCAAAACTAAAATAACTTAAAAAAGAATACTGAATAAGAGTAGTTTAACATCTCTATAATTCACGAGCATCTTTTCAGGTTTATTTGGGGTCCTCCTAGCAAAGCTCAGAGATTTGTGAAACCGAGAAAGCACTCTTACTTGGACAGCAAAAGTGAAGAGATGGACAGAGTCACAAGCAGCATAGATCAGAAATTCAGTGTAATCAAACAGACAACAGACAAACTGTGAGAAATCTCACAAACTAGCAGTTACTTTTTGGACAATATCACGGGCTAGCTTTTGGAGATCAAAAGGTGGTTAGTTTTAAAAAATCTGGCCTCTCCAATTTAGGTATCCAATAAAAAACCAGAAGACAATAGACTCAAATCCTCTATGAAACCATACAATTTTGTGTGTACATATATATATATATTCATATAGCAACATATCTAGCCCTGATACTGATCAGGAACAGAGAGCTTTCAGAATAAAAAAAAAAATATTCTTCTTTTGAAATTCAGCAGAAGTGTAAGAAGTTAGAATGATTAATCCAGAAACTGAAAACGAGGACATGCTTAATAGCAGAGGAAAACTTTTCAAGAGAACAAGTTGCTGCAGAAGTACTTCGTTAAATTGAAAATTATGACTGTTTTTTGACAGCAACAATGACTGAACAGAGATTTTTTTCATGGATTATACAGGTTGAGATTACAGCCTTTCATTTAGGATATACTTTTTTTAAAGTCTGCAGCAACTCAGCATCATGGTTGAATATAACTGAAAGTACCACTCTAACAGGAGTGCTGAACTGTCTTAAATCCTCTCTTCTTAAATCTTAAGTCTACCTGATCCAAATTGTTACTGTAATTCTGCACGGCAAGAAAATAACAGTAGTATGTTTGTACACTTGTCAATATTATGTCATGACTTCTCCGATTGAAACAGATGCCCATGAAGCCCAAACTCAGCTCTCTGGTGCATACACAGATATATTGTATATATGTATTTAGTTTACTTATACCTCCTAAAGCTCCTTGCCTTTATAGCTCAAAGACCAGATGATATTCACTCAGCAAGCTAGTTAATACTTCTGCTCTACACACATACTTTTAAGCCTTATTGACTGCACTTCAGAGTAGAGGCAGACATCATTACTTTCTGATTTTCATGGTATTAAAACACTGAGGGGAACAGCTTTAGTTAAATCACGCAACTTACTACTGTATTTTTACAGAAATATGCTGAAAGCAGAACAATGGTAAGACCCAAACTTCAATTACAAAGGTGAAGAGAGGTTTGTGTCATGGACAAGCTCATCCAGTCACTTTCCTTCAAGATGCATCTTATACCATATACTGCTATTTCCTAATCTATCTATCTCCACATACACACCTCTATATTCTTGTCTCCAGTGTCTGGTGCTTTTCTTCTAACGTTGAGTATTCACTCCATCCTAGTTTCCAATCACACTGATGTCCACCCTTCTTGCTGAGCCATATCTAGTTACTTTCTTTCAGTTTTCCACAAAACTGTCTCTCTCTGCCAATCTCTCAGCTTCACCATTTCGCCTGTACCCATTTTACCTCCACACTAAAATATTCTCAAAATAGCCCTTTGTCATCACGGTGGTTTCTCCACCATCACCTCTCATGATCAAAGAGCTTTAAGTCTGCCCCAGTTTCTTACTGGTTCTCAAGCTTGCCAGACCCATTTCTCATTCCTACCAGCTTCCATACCTCGCTTCTTTGCCCATTGGTATCCACCTAGCCCTCCCTCTTAATTCTCAGCATCTCTGGAATGAAACCATGAAACCCAGCCTCAGCTTTCTAACTCCAAGCCACTCTTTCCTCCCCTTCATAGTTCCAATATCCAATTCCTCCTGTAGTCAGCCTTCAGTGCTTTTAGCCACTGTGGCTAAGCAAGTCCCAGCAGAAGTCACTTCTGTTTGACATCAATCTTTGTATCTTCTGCAATGTTTTCCCTCTAAGAAAATAATTTCACAATCAAATACCTAACACTTAATACAGCTAAGTACAGAATCTCCTTCTTACAAGGGGATCTCTCAGACAGAAGGTGACAAGCCCTGCAGTGTGTACAGGTACCTCTGCCTTGTTCAAAACTGACCCTGCTGCTTTCAGCAGGAGATTGGACAGGATGACTTCCTGATGACCCTTTCAACCTAAATTTTCCTAAAGAGGGATTTGTACAATAAGGATTACCAGAGGTTAGGGAATAGAGCTGCATCTTTAGCAGAAACATTGCTCAGGCACACAAGTACTGAAGATGAAGCAAAAAACTCCCAATTAGCAATCTGATAGCCTGGTGCCTCTTTTTCATTCCAGTGACACACCACATTTTACATAAATAGATATTTATGTTTGAGGAAGAAACATTAGAAACTTTTTCTAAACAAGCATATTTAAAGCAATGACAGCTATGAAATGAAGAATTTCAGAATCTGTTTCTCCAAAAATTAGACACTGATGGCAACGTAATGGGTCTAAGTGGGAAGTTAAGCAGATTTTCACTACCAATGCAAATTTCACTATCAACTTTAAGAGAAAAATCTAAGTTATATTAGACGACAATTGATAATGCAAGAACAATAAGCCACCATTATGCTTCTCTTAAAATATTAAAAGCCCTTGTTTTGATTTTAAATGACAGTAACTGTTTATTCACTGCATATTCTGGTCTATTCATCAAACATAAGAAAATTGGGTATTATTTGCATGGTTTTCCCCAGTCTAAAGACACCCACTGAATTTCTTAGTTATCTACAAGTTAGGCAACTGTTTCCCAAATAGATTGGTTTTGAAAAGCCACCTGCTGAGGCAGCAGAGCCTGATGCTTAACTAAAAAAAAACCCCAAACCACCGCAAATCCAAAGGACCAGAAGACTTCAAATCTGCATAGGAAGAACCAGCTAAATTAGGTTTTCAGTGGCCTAAACCAACATTAATAACAACTAATTATTTTCTCCATTAGTCCATTAATATGATTTTACCTACCCAGTGTCTTCACAGTGTAATGAGGACTCTCCAAAACAATTCCTTCTTCTGTGTCAAATATCGGATTATCTATTCCAGTTTTAGGAGGAATTTGTGCTAATTTCTTTAGCCTCATGGAAGCAGTAAGGTCCAGTTCTTGCTTCTTTCCCTCTTCTTCCCGTCTGCGCCTTATATCCTCTTGCTGCTGACGGATCCGTTCAAGTTGGGCACTCCGCCGCATGGGCATCATCCTAGAGCCCAAATCCCCAGGGCAATCAACAGCCATTTCTCTGTGCTTCTGAGGTTCCTCAGAAGATGCAAGATCCACATTTTTTGCTTCACCATCAGAATCTTCTGTGATGTGTCCATTCATATGAGAAGTTGTCATGATTATGTATAATTATGCTTATTCTCTTCAAACAGAAATGCTGATATTAGGCCAGTTTTCATTATGATGTTGCGGAAAATCCATTATAACTTCAAAAATATTTCCTTTCCATCACAAGACAGTTGAAGAAACATCCAGAAAGAAAGCCTAATGAAAAATATTTTTAAAAAAGTTAGTGAATAGCTGCATTAATAAGAAAACATCAGTCCTCCAGGTCCCCAGGCATTAGAACAATGGAACTTTTCCCCCACATTTACACAGCGCTTCTTCCCCCGCGAAGAACTACAGAGCCCTCACAAATTTGTTTCACACATAGTAGTAAACTTCAAGTGCCAATATTAGAAAAATAGTGCTATTCAAACTAGTGCTAAAGTCTCTTACATTTCCTGGTTAAAGCAGTCAAAAAGCCAACGATACATTATCTTCAACATGTCCAATTAAAAAGTCATAAAATTGATAAATACTTATGTACAGTATTGTCAACACACTTAATTTTTCAAGTTCCTTTTTATTCTATTTTTTTTTCTTTTAGCAAAAGGAATACAATATCTCAAAGTTTTATTATACACTGGAAGAACCAAGATAAAAAAACCAAAACCAAACAACCAATGTTCTTAAACCTGTCCTGGTTTGAGATAAAACAGAACTTTCTGTTCAGTAATTTTACTTTTTTAGCTGGGTCTCTTCTAACTAAAACTCTAAAATGAACAGCATATTTTTCAGAAAAACGTTCACTTTCACAGTGGTAAGACCTGATCATACCAAGGAATGGTGTGCAGAGAGGCCCTTGCTTGTACTTCTTGCTATAACAACCAAGGTCAAGGAACTTGATTATTTGCCCCGTTGGAGGGTTCGAAGCAGAAAACCATAGAGGGGTCCCACCTGCAGGGAGGAACAGACAGGACAGGCGACCCAAAACTGACCAGTCGGGGTACTCCATCCCACCCACATCATGCTCAGTATAAAAGCTGAGGGATCAAAGGGTCAACTCTCTTTCTTCGATGGCCAACCTCAGAGGACAACTTCGTCTGTTTGCCTGCTTTTGATGACAATCTGTGTGTTCCTGACTCCAGATAGAGAATCCAGCTCCTGTTGGTCACCGAGTCCAGTCTGGGACTTTTCCCAGTGCCTGCTGGTGACATGGTCGTTATCCTGGGAGCTTGATACACTTTTGAATATATTGTATCTTTTTCATTATTTTCTTCTTCTCTTTTTTTAATTTTACTATTAATACTTCATCAGTTTAGTTCATTCTAAACTCATAAACCTCCTTAACTCTTCCTCTCTCTCTTTTTCTTGGGTGGGGCAACAGGAGAGGGCCATCTGTCAGTCTAGTATTGGTAAATTTAGCTGAAACCACGACAAAACCAAATGTTTATGTTTGGAGGAGGAAGGCGAGGATGCTTATGCTGTAATTAAGTAGAAAATTAAATATCAGTAGTACTGTTTTGGAAGAGCAGCAATACAAACTCCTACACAAGTTTCTGCCAGATTGCAATTCTAAATTAAGTACAGCTTTTCATTTTCATAATGAGTAGTATACACACAGCAATACCAAACCAATTTCCTTCACTTGTTTCCTGTCTAGTCCCTACTACCAATTATTACTAAGATCTTCCAAGAAGTAAATACTAAGGCATTTCTATGGTAGTAAAAATTCTTCTTTGTCTTAAGATACTTAATTGCACTGCCCTGATATTGCTTAATGTTCCCACAGTAAAAAAAAAATTCAGGCAACAAAAAAAAAGCCCATCAAAAGCTGCCCAGTAGTGGGGTTAGCAATGCAAGTACTGGACAATTAATTGGAGTTGTAAAACTTACAGCCCAACTTAAAAAGAACACCTTTCCAAAGAACAAAGTCACACAAAGTTAGCGTTCAGACAGGCTTATTTAAAGCATCATATAAAAAAAAAGCGGTCTCTGAAATTCAGAGAAAGGCTGATAATGCCATAGCAAAATGATCCTCAAAGTCACATTTCCCCTTCTGTAAAGGCAGCTTCACTGTGCAGAAATACCAAGCCCAAAACAAGGAAGTCTCATTGGGCACAAAGAACACTAATTAAACTGTGGGTGGAAGATAATTCAAATTCTCTCTCATCTGCATTGTACTGCCACAGCTTGTCTGAAGACATCTATTTTCAACTCAGACAAGCTGACAGAAAACTCACATTCCTCAGTCCATATGGTACAACTAAAAGGTGTAAAAAAAAATTTTGAGGGAATGAATAACATGCATTTACTCAGCACTAAAGAAGTCAAAAATACTGAAGATATTAATACAGTAACTATAAGATACCATAATAACAATCATATATAAGCCAAGTAATGTCACACTCACTAACAATAATAAATGTCCATATTAGAAAATGAAGTTGATTGCCAATATGTAATAACTGATCAAAAATATTTAAGATAGGGTTAGCTACATTTCCTCCATCAAATTTAAGAGTACTAGCTACCTAAGACAAAGAATATCTTCTGAGGTTAAGTCAGAAAAAGGGCAAAACAAAAACTTGTGTATCTGTATAAAGAATTTAAAGTTTTAAAACCTGGTTAGTTTAGTAGCAAACACTGAAGACCAGAGAAATAAATATATAGTCTGAGGTGAATATTAGTAATAGGCAACCATTAATAACATTGCTTACATTTTCAGTATAAATTCCATGCAAAATGCAGAGGGCATATACATTCTTGGAACACAGTAACCAAGACATTTAAGTGACTGGTGATAATAGTTGCTCACTTTCAGTGTAAGACCTGGGTTAAGTCAGTTAAGAAAGAAACAAAAGTTATAAGAAATTAGAGTTGTCCTGTAGTCACATCTTAACAGCAATATTAAAAAAAAAAAAAACAACTAGCATAAAAATTCAAAAGTTTTAAGAGAATTTTAGATAAAAATTATTTTTGATATCCTAGAGAGTTCGACATCTCCGAAGCAAGCAATAAACAGCACAAAGAAATCTAAAATTTCATGATACCAAAATACCAGACCAACTCCATAAAAACATGACCCCCAGATAAAACTAGTTGGGAATCCATAAAAGCATGGGCATGCTGCAAGTCTGGAATGCTGAACAACTTCCTTTAATCAAACAACCTCTGATAACAAGTGACCCCTTCCAAACCTAAGCCCACTGTTCTTTCTGCTTCTCAAGTCTGCTTCAGATACCACAAATCCTCATCTCCCAACAGTTTTGGAAAAATGCTACTGCCCAAGTGCAACAAATGAAATAAGCAAGTAAGGAAAAGAACTCAGATCAGCTCTGAAGTCTCTCCCTACAATGGCCCCAAGGAATTTAAAATGTAAAATATGACACTGATAAAATGTTACCTCAGTCCTCAAATTAAGGTGTGGTGTAGCTGAAGCTAAAAGTAAAATTCAGCTTGAGGCAGGCACCAGGAACAGATTTGATTTTAACCAATAAGTAGGGCAGCAAAAGTCTTAAAATGAGTAATTTCAGAAACAGTTTTCTTGTTTTCTTTCTGAAGGTTTTCTTTTCTTTCTTTGTTTTCTTTCTTTAAGGTTTCTTAAAAATCCCAAGACGATAATAAGACAGTAAGGTTGTTACACCTAGTCCATTCATTGCAAGTTGTGGATGATCCAAGAAACCAGCTTTTCAGCCCAACAGAAGCTTATTTTGTTACATTAATTCTTATACTAAGGAGGAAAATTCATAGACATACTCAATAATACTGATTTTTACTGCATTAAACATAAAACATATAGAATAATATTCAGAATTAACAGAATTCCTTTTCACTACAGAACTTGCTACAAACAGATTTTATACTCTTTAGATATGTGCAAGTCTGTGTTACACAGAGTTTGGTTGCTCAAAGTTTAATAGGGTTAAATTGTGGCCTTGACTCTCTTCCTTTGAACTGGTGATATCTAACAGGAAAACCTTAGTGTTCCCACATGACACAGACCTTTCCAGATAAAGCAGATTTATGACCGTTTTCTATCAAGCTTCATATCACAAGTCTTACCCAACATGGTCCCGGAGAGTACACGTGAAAGTCTCTTCTGCACAGATCACTATTACTATCCAAATTTTTGCCCTAGAGATGAGGGCTTGTACAAACTGCTAGCTTAAGTGTAGCTATTCAGGCAGAGCACTTCAGACACCCTGCTTGCCATCAGGCACCACACAGGAATTTCACTGTGAAGTAATTATGAACAACAAACCAGCCATATTTCTGATGAAAGTTCAAAAAAGCAAAACTGAAGGGAAAAAACACCACTGTCTTACTAACTATATTTACTATTCTCAAAAATACTGTATTTCACAAAGCACACATTGTTCTTCATACCAACCCCTAGCAACGTCAGGTTTCCATCATCCTCAACACACAAACCCCAAAAGCTCTATCAAACACCAAACATACATAAATGCAATCATCTTGGTGTGCAAGACAGATGCTAGTATGAAATACATAGTGACAGAGACAGGAACAGAAGTGCTGTAAGGTGGTTTAAGTTTTCATTTGCTTCCTGGGGACTGTGGCTGGTGTGCATAGCAATCCTAATTGCTTTAACAACTAAATTCTTTATAGTAAGATTTAATCTGTTTTGCTTCAGTAACTTCCAAAGAGAAAAACTGACATTTTCTGGAGGCTGAGGTTTTGTGTTACATTTTAGTGGTGTTTAAAACTCTTTCAATGCTAGAAGTATGATTAGATTTGATAGTTCCCTTTTTAAAATTCATTAAAGCTGCAAATTCCAAATGACTGCAAGGGAGTTCAGTGCTTACCTCCAACTGAATTTCATTAGTTTTGGCACAGCTGAGAGTACAACACCCCAACCTACTTCTGTAATTATATTATAAACACAAGAAATACATATTTAACATCAGTTACTGTGCAAAAGATTTATCATCAGCTGAAAGCCATATACTGTGACAGACATGGTATATTAAAACAGTCATTAAAAACAACCGGAGGAAGAATTCTAGGTTGCTGAAGTGAATTAAAAGTTACATTAAAACCACATACAAGATGCTTCCCGATATCTGAATTACTAAGTACGCTTAGTATATGCTCATACTATTACAAAGTATGAGCAAAAAATTATGCTGGAGATCTCTACTATGTATTATTAACGGCTGACATAACAGTGTGTCTTCTGGGTTTTTTTACTCAGTACTTCAGATTTCTAAGCAAGCAAAACCTAAGTCATAAAATCGCAAAATAACAAAGTAAAACATTTCAGCTATTCCACAAATGGAAGCTCAGTGTAGGGGGGGAAAAAAATTCCCAGCTTTCTCTGCATCACCTCCCAAGCATCATTTGCTTCTTCAACAGTTTCCCAGAGAATCTACAAGATTGGAAGCCAATTACATAAAGGAAAACACAACTATGATGCGTAGCATAAAATTAACCACTACTTGATGAGAGTTAAAGATTAAAGTTTATGGTAGAAAACACTTCATAGGTATCTCCTATGGAGCTTAATAGTACCCGAAATACCTGGTACAGACTGGAGCAGCCTAATGTTTTTCAAAAGAGAGTAAAAGTTAACACCACCTGACAACTTGATACTATTTTTCTTAATCTAAAAAATTCTGTAATAGAGACAACCAAAAAAAAAAAGCCTTTTTACGCTAACTTTGCAACACATGCAAGACTGTGACTTCTGGTATGGTTTGGTTGGGTTTTCAGTCTACAGTATTGTATACTATTTCCTCTAATTAGAAGCTCTAGCACAGACTTGCTATTGGAAGAAAACTTTCTTTGATATCCATCTGACTCTTATTTCTAATAATTTCACACCAGAGTTCATTATAAAACCTGTCAAGCACAGGAACTCAGTTCAACATGTATTTCAAAGGGCTTTCAGACATGCCAAGAGGTTTTAACATTCCATGCTCACTTAAATGTGCAAGATACATGGATCAAAACCAAAAAGGGATAAACCCTCAAAAGGAAAGTAATCTTCATTATTAGTGCTTTCTAAATTACGTTTGTACAAGAGCAGGAACAATGTTAACATGCAACACTAAAGCACAGAGAAGCTGAAAATTGAGATGATTAAAGGTTAGATTCCAGTCTTATGAATTGCATAAACAAATTGCTTGACATGCAAACATGGGAAATTTTAAGTGTATTTTTATATCGTATTGATACTACATTTAAGGATTGTGGTCTATTTAAAACACATTTCATTCTATTAGGCTTGTTTATCTGCAGTAGCAACAATCAAGAGTCCCAGTTCAAGAGCTGCCCAGTCTACACTATTAACTACAAAAGATAAAGTTACTACCTACAGAACAGATATGAACACAGCATCTTCCTGAAAAACAGAGACAAGTAAGAGCGTACATCATGTCAATCAACAGCCACATCACTTAGACCTCTCTTCAGCAACTGCACCTTTGCAGTAAAATATATGCAAGATACCTTTGCAATTTCTGTGTACACACCATATGAAACCACAACACACACAGTGTATCACCTAATTTCATTGTGTATTTACACACAGCAAATGAGTGTGAATTTTAGCCTGTTTCACTGCAGAAGTCTAAACTGCTTGGGCACATCCAAAATTGTTTTATACAGTTATTCAGTGTAATACTACCCTTTATTCTTGCTTCAGCCACAGTTTTAACTTTAAGTTGTATCAGGCTAGTAGACATATCTCTGAAAGAAGCCACATTTAATTTAATTACCCAGTGGAACAGACAACAGAGTTTGGGAAAAAAGTTCTTGCTGCCTCAAAATTAAAAGCAGAAATGCAAGATTTGTAATTCTTATCACTATTCAAAGTATTCTTCTTCATTGACAAATATCCAAAATAGCTGCTGGTCACCCAACTTGCCCAGGGAGGTGATGTTCACCCCCTTGCTCCCCTGAGCAGCAGCTGCAGCTCCCCCTTTGCAGGGATCAGCATTCCCCCACTAGACTGGACCACAGCACTGCTGGCTTCCAGGGCAGCAGTTTTGTCAGCTCCAGCACACTCAGACCAGGAGTTGCAGGACTTACGTCAGATGCCAGCCATGCCACGATGCTCCTCAACTTGCTTCACTGCTTCTCCTCAGATTCAGAGGCCGTGGCAGCCTGTCTTCCAGCCCTGCTAGAAACAGAGACAATTATCCAAATGCAGAGATTAAAAAAAACACTTCTTGTGAGTTCTACCAAGCTTGGTCAGCAGATGGCTAAAACCTCTCAAGAAGCAGGTGAAGTGACGCCAGTAAAACCTCTCCAGTACAGCACTTCAACTGTTCTATTTACATCAGTCATTAGAAAACACACATCCTCAGTGATTCAGGTGAGTGAAACCAGTTGAAGAGATCTGTAGGATACACCATGGTAGATTACTTTTAATAATATATTTTATCTCTAGGCAATTAATGTGCCTTTAAATAAGCATGGGCTATGCTTTAAGAAATTGAACAGAAATAACACAGCAGTCATATGAAAAGGGAGGAATACTCAAAATTTATTTAAATTCTTACCAATCTCTCTGCGAAAAACACGTTACATGCTCTATTACCAGCAAACCAAAAGATTTAGTATCTCAATAATGAGACACTTAAATCAGTTTAAAATGACAGCACAGGTCAAGCATAACCACTGCACAAGAAGCTTGCTCTAGTCTTAATAAATCTGACTTTCCACCACAGCAGAAATGCTTTTTTTCTTGGTTACATAAATAACTAAAATGCTTCCAAAGTCAACTGAGATTAAAAGCAATTGTTGGAAACACTAAGGATAAACATCTCATTTGCCTCAATTCCCTTTGTTTTAAATACACACTACCACTTACACATCAGCAATGTTTAATTTCTACTTTTTAGACTAAATGAAAAATAGACAATAGTGGGGAATAAAATTTCAGCTGAGGTGACTACAGATGTACTGCGGAGAGGGAATGACAACAGAAACAAATCAGAGTAGGCTTCAAGAAGCTTATTGCTAAGAATCACATACAAAAACTTGAAACTTTTGCCAAGGTCATTTAAGCATCTTTTTAAATTAAATAATATAGTATTTAACTTTTATTTCTATTTTTGCATCTGTATTATCAATAAAGCTCTGACACAGTTTAATGTTTTTTGAACACTTGTGAGCAACTCCTAGTGCTGGCAAGACCTAAATTCTACACGAGGTGAGGAGCACAGCAGAGGGCAGTCTCTACACCAATAAATGAAAAACTGAAAAAGAAACACACTCAGTTTCAAAAAGTAGCCCAGAGAAACAACCAATTCTATAGTTCACCAGACAGTCTGACACCCACATTACTCCACACCAGCACATAGATTTACTACCCTAGTAATCACTTTGCCTTAGATTAATAGGCTACAACTATGCATACATTTGAATAGGCAGCCCTAATCAAGTCTTTAGCACCAACAATCCCTGCTCAACAAGAAACTTTTATTTTATATATAGATATGAGCAGGTAACAGGGATGTCTACAGGCTGCAATGAAGAGACGATAGAACAGCGAAAGAAAACTGCTAAATTTAGATAATTCTCTTTTATTCCAAACGTTTAGAAACCTTCAAGCATAACAAATGAAGAATAAAGAAATTCCTGGAATTCCAGGGGATGTTAACGGATCTCGCAGGACAGCCAGAAGCATGATAACGAGACAGTCATTTCTTATCACCTATTCACAGACAGTTGAGACTTCAGATTTCATTGTCTTAAAAGTAAACATGCCTGTCCTTACTTTAAACAGTGGTCATATTCTCTGTGAAATTAAAAATACTGCTGCTACTTTAGTTCTCTAATAAGATTCCCCCACCCCCTTCAAACTGTATCCTTTTCAGCTTGGGCTCTTGCCCCCTGGGCTCATTTTAATCCCTGTATTTTTTAGTATGTTATTTTTAGTATCAATGCTTGCCACTGCTTCACTCAGTAAAACATAGCACTAACAGTAAACGTTAATGTATACTAATATTTAAATGATGCTTTCACTTGAGAGACACGATTGAACCAAAACTATACTGAAAATACGATGTTCCACAATTTGTATCTCATCTGACATTTAAATTAATAAAAAAACGCATTAGTTTAGCCCTCCACAGCAGGTTGTTCTTAAGCCGTATTTGCAATATTCAGAGGAAAGAAATTTCCTCCTCACTTCATGTTTTAATACTCCAATACCTGGTGAATCCGATAAACACGTTTAGCAACGTCATCTTAAAAAGAGGGGAAGACAGACATTTCTCACAGGCTTTAATCCAAAAATGCTGAAACCTTGAATTAGGTTAGCTACCTAATTCAACAGTCTTCAAAGAGTCAAGATACAGGGACCAAGAATATATTTCAACTTTCTATGGCTGAGCTATAGGTTTTGCAAGCCTCACAAAACTATGTAACAAAGATCCATGTGCTAGCCTCTTTGATGTGGCCTTGCTCTTTGGGCTATATTCTCAACTCTTTTTTGCAGTATTTTCTGAATGGGTGACAGCAAAGTAGTTACTTGGTTGAGTTTTTTAAAATTATTTAACTTAATGATTTAACCAGATTGGTTTCATCACTATATTACTCATAGGAGGAGGAGGGGAGCAAGCAGGATAAGGATGTTCTGACACTTCTGACCACAAAAATGAGTTCTGACTTCTGAAGTCTTAAATTCTGAAATAGAGAACATAAACCGCAAAATTGTACGCCTGATGACATCTGCAATTCACAGAACTCATGGTCACTACACACCACAAACTCAGAATAACCACATTTCATTTTAGCTATTCTCTAGTTTTTTTGCAGGGGGGACCACAAAATATTTTAGATACTCAGGTCTCTGATGTCACAAGTTTTTCATTCCTCAACTCACCTGAGCTTGTGGAGACTGTTCCACTGAGAAAACCCCTAAAAAAACCTGCTGCATAAGTTTTCAGAGTATCCTTCTGAAGGATTTTCACGTCATGGGCATATTTCCCTAAGGTTTTCTCTTTCTCTTGCTCTACTTGCTTTTTCTGGAGGACACTGTAAGCAAGGCATATCAGCCATGCAGTATATGTCTGGTTTTAATGTGATACTCACTTCAGTATTACTAGGATGCCGAGATGCCCTGTTTGACCAAGAACACAGAAGCCCTTGCTACTACAGAAGAAAGAAACCACTGGTCTTCAATTTGCCAGGAGTGAGAAAAATCAGAACTCAAAATTTTACATGCTAAACCAACTGTTTAGAATTTGAAAAATGTTGTAGTTTCTTTATACTGTGTCTGTCACATTACTTAATATATGCAGAACACTTCAACAATTCAGGAAAATCACATAATTCATACGTTTGTGCACAGCTAACTCCCCAGCTCCTAGCACAGAACAAAGCTGACTAGGCTTTCAAGTGTGCCCTACTTTTGGATCTTTTCAAACAGAGATTCCATAGCTCATGAATTTATGACAAGAACCAGAAAAAAAAGACTGACTCTTAGTATGATTCCTCAAAACTGTTAAGCTGGGATAGTTTGCTGCTCCTAAGGACTGCAGTCTCGTAACTCTTGACTGCTCCCTTACCCTCTTCACTTTTGGGGCGTACAGGCAATACTTTCTCTGATAGCTCTGAAGCTTATCAAATCTCTTTGTGAATTACCTTAATTCAACAAGACTGCAGAATGTGACAAAATATTTTCAGTTGGTTGGTTCTGGTCAAAGCAGCACACTAAAACAGCTCACCATACGCTGAAAGGTGACTGGACTGGCACAAGGGACAGAAGCAAAGGGTTGAGACCAGGGAGGTAAAGAGGTGAGGACAGAGACAAGTAGAAAACGTCCCCTCGCTGCAGCAAAGAGCCAGCTTTGATACAACCTCTTCTCATGGAACCATATCCTGTGAATTCATCTACTTCCCTTGCATCTCATCAACAGCAACTGATTTGAAAAGTCTTTCATCCTAAAAAAACCAAGCAGAACCCACAAAAAAGAGATTACAAAAAGAGCAGCCACGTACCTACAGCTGCTTGTATCTCTTCCTCATGATGTGAACAGGACACTTAAAAAACCTATTGTTTTTTCCTAAGATGCATGACCTGAGTTACTGATGGTGTAAATGACAGCAAAAACTTGCATTTATCTTCAAACGGATTTCCTCCCTGCCAAAAATGGTTAATTGAACACTCATGTCTTAAGAGCAAAGGAGATTCTACTGCAAAGTCTGAACACCTCTGCACATTCATTACTTGAAGATACTCAAGCAGTATCCTCAACCTTTGTCTAAATAGTATAAACACCCTAGATGAGAATCCATGACTCAAAAAGCTTGCCTTTTTATTTTTTATACATTGGATAGCAATAACAGAGAAAAATCTTATTTTTTCTGAGTGCTTGCAGCAGAAGGCATAAAACGGTACACCTACTGGTCAAACATCATGGAAATAAAAGTACTATCACATTAAGCATACGTACACCTATATGATGGAATTCACATGTGGGTACCCACTTGGAAATGGACAAAAATTACAGATCACCCTTATTTCAAACCTTCTCAATATTTATCACAAAGATCTGTTAAACTTCGGAGAACAGTGCCTGCTGTGACTGAAGAACTCATGTCGATTTCTTGGTCATACTATAAGTAAGGACTGCTGAACAAACTTACACCATCTAGTAACTTAGAACACAGGTCATGAAGAAAAAACACCTGTAGAAGAATTCTTTATGTGAAGTATTACCAAAATTTCCCTATAGGACATGAAAGTGAAATGTTTTGTAAATAACCTACATTACTAGACTTTATAATAAAAATGCATGAGAAAGCTCTACAAAGGCTATAAAGATCCAACATTAGAGACTTTCTGTACCTTATAAACACAGGTTTTTTCTCTCCTGTTAAATATAAGTGGACTCTTGGGCCTAATGTTAGCAATCAGTTACACAAATTAAGATAAAATCCAGACAGAAACATACTTCTGCGAACTGAATTCAAGAACATAAGCACTGTAGCTGCAGAGTTCATTCGCTGTTCAACTCTTTTGCTAAATCAAAGCATGTACATGTAGGTTCTGAAACCCTATTAAAGCAGACATTGTTTTTATTAAGAAATTATCAGAAAATTGTGATAAACAAACAGGAACATAAGGCTCTTTTCCATGGGAAGAGGCACAAACTTATTTCATGGGTAGTGGTACAGAAATTCTGCCCAGAAAACCATGTCATCACTTAAGCTGTTGAACTAAGATATTAAACAGCACTATACAAGTCAGGGAAAAACACTGTTAAGCTAAGTGATGTAAGTCACTCCACAGAACTCTCAAATCACGCTGAGGAACAAAGATCCAGCACCCAGGAAGGTGGAATTCAGCAAAGGCCTCTATTTGCCTAAGATCATGGAATGAATTTTCTGTAGTGCAATGAACTTCCAACACAGCATTTAAACTTGAGAATATACTTCCCCTCAATTCTTACACTAATCAAGCTGAAGACAACTCTTCAAACAGTAATGTTAAAAACTGAGTTTAAAAACAACGTTTTCTTTCTTTGGTAGCACCTTTAAAGACTTCTTCCCTCCCCTAGTTTAAAGTCGAAAGCCAAACACCTAATTTTTTGCATAAGCAAAAAAATTCTCCAACATCTTGAATATTCCATCAGTGAAATGGATAAACAATGAAAGGTATGTTAACGTAGATTTTACACCTGTTTGTACTAATGAATACACAATCACTCTTTCAAAAAACACCACCCCAACATAAATTTTGCCCTGTCATTAGAACTTATTCCCAGTCAGTTCTTCCTAGTTTTCTCTACAATTTCAAAATTCTCTAATTGGTCCCACTCTACCTTTCATATGTATTTTTTTATTGTTATAACACCCGAAACAAGTGTCTCAATAGAAAAGTAGAAAGGAGATATTTCACTTCTACCTGATATGAATATCTAAACGAAGCAAGATAAAGAAAATTCTCTACAACAAACAGTTTCCTCCTGATGTTGACATCAGATCTCAGGAATTCAGCTATTTTGTAATGGAAAACGGAAAGACAGGAAGAACACCTTCAAATAATGAACGCAGGATATCCTTATATTTCACCACTCAGTGAAGTAAATTGTATACCTATTATACAAAAGGGCATAGAACATTAAGAATACATTCAAAGAAGTTACTGAGCAATACTTAGAAGAATCACCCTACACACCCAACCCTTTAAACAAATACTTCAAGATTAAGTTTGTACAAGTTCTACATACCAGTGCTGATAACATGCTTATATGCATTACCGATACAGTTGATAAATCTCTGTCAAGAAAACATGACAACACTTTATTGTCCCAGTATTTAGAATTCAGTCATCAGGTACTTCTCAGTCAGAAAGTAAGAACTTGGTGCCCCAGAATAATCCCAATGACATTAACTTTACGAACAGTGCCATTTATAGCCACTCTAGGTACCAGCATCTTCACTAATCATTGTTTAGTTTCATTCCAAAAGAATCATAGTATTGATTCTTTTGGAAGAAACTCGTTAGAAGTTTGAACTTCATAAGAACACAGCGATGCCATCCAACTGAAGATAAACTGCTATTAAATTCAAAACTCAAGAGCTAAATTTCCCATAATTAAGCTTATATAAGAATGTAAGCTCCATATTTGGCAGTCCTACTTCGGGTTAAAGAATAAAGCCTTCAGTAAATTAGCCTTTAACAGGTTTTACTATATCAATCCTTTGAACAAAAAGAACCATAACACTATGGGTATAAGATGCTTCTTTCTTAAATTCACGTTTACAAAACTGTAAAAATAGGAACTTTCAAGTGGAAGTATTACTCAGAATGATGATCCTGGATGCTGCCCTCTCATGCGAAGACCAGACAGACAGGTGTTTTACTCTAGAGGTGGAGTACAAACCAGTAATCTGACACCAGTCTTACGAACAAGATTGCACTGGTAACACTCTATGACACTGAAACATTCCAGAAAACAGTAATACAATTATGAAGTTATCCCAAGCAAAACTGATTACTAGATCGTGCCAGAAATACCAGCATTCACCACCAATGAGGCAGTCAGGACAGCTTGAAACACTCCCAGTGCTTCTGCCTCTTCTGCTTCTTGGGAAGCTGTCATTGTCTCTATACCACGTTTTTCAGAACAAAAGAGGTCAGCCAAAGAGTAACAACAAAAAGTACACTCTGTGGTCCACTGGAAACTGGAAACAAACTCTCTTCCTCTAGACAACAGGGGAGTGGAAAGAACAAGTATTTTCTCTGACTCAAGTGTAAGAAACGTGATGAAAATTAAACTGAAAACATTATGTATGTATAAACCATACCAACCTATTCTGGCACAACAGGCAAAAGCAGCAAATTTTCTAGTGAACACTCTGAATATCACTGTGAAGCACCAGGGTTGTAACAAAAGGCACACACACACCTAGGCCTTCACTGCAGTTACCCTAAGAGACAGCCAGGTTTACAGGAGGGGTTTCAGTTGCGTATGGTTAGGGTCCGGATGAAGTTTCTCATCTCTAGTGTCTGAACACTAGATGTTCTAGCGAGAACTCTAGTCACTGTATGTGCATACTTCAGCACTGAAAAGCTTTAAAATACTTGGTCCTTCTCTTGCCTAGCAGTTTGAGGAGTCCTAACCAGCTGAAACAGAAAACTTGTTTTCCTAAACATACTTTCTCAAGATTTCACCAGCAACAAATTCTCACAATGCATTAGAGCAACAAACTGAAAAACTTCAGGATGCAACACGACACACCACCCATGCCTCAACAAGCACATTTCAAAACAATTCTGAATTACAGTACAGTGTCTACTTCTTCCTACCAGTTTTCCTGCTTGACCTTAAGATATGATTCTGCAAGATGAAGACAACCTCCACCTTATTCCAAACCCCTTTCCTCACATATTTTGCAATGTCTTTCATATCACCAGAGTTCTCCATGAGCCAGCTTAGTAGAATAAAACAGCAGAAAACAAACCCAGAAGAAAGATACTGCCCATTCTCAGGAGCAAAAAGCTCGATTGTAAGATCATCTGCACAAAAACATTGGTCTCTCTTCACCATCAAAATGACTGCTATTTTTGACCAGTTACAGATTTTTAAAAACTGAATTGATACCAACTCTTATTAGGTAGACAAGAGCCAGTTTATAGCTAAAAATTCAGACAAAATCATGGAATCAGAATTGCTAGAGTTGGAAGGGACCTTAAAGATCATCAAGTTCCAAGCCCCTTGCCATGAGCAGGGACACCTCCCACCAGAGCAAGTTGCTCAAAGACCCATCCAGCCTGGCCTTAAAAACGGAATGGAGAATTCACAACTTCCCTGGGCAACCTGTTCCAGTGCCTCACCACCCTCACAGTAAAGAATTTCTTCCTAATATCTAATCTAATCTCCCCTCTTCCAATTTAAAACTGTTACCCCTTGTCCTATTCACTACACTTCCTGACAAAGAGTCCCTAATACGTACAAGAAAATTCCATGTGCTCATTTGTTCAAGTGAAAGAACAAATATAATTCAAAATCACTCCAGAACAACGCTGTGTGATCGAAACCAAATGACTCAGGAACAGAGACGTACCCAGAGGTAACAGAAAATTAAGAGACATGCTTCCCCTACACGTCAGCTAGAAATGAGAATGGCAGTGAATGCTATCATTTTTGTCAATTTCAGAAGAAATTTACAAATGTGGATTTAGGACTAGGGACTTTTGGATCCCACTTACAAATGGGAAGTTTTGGGCTCTGTCAAAAATGAGAATTAGAGAAACAATTAGAACGCAATCCAATAATGTCATCCAATGCAAATAGGGCTACAATTTAAGCACTATTTTCTTGACGGCTACCTGAATTGTTGCAGACTATTTAAAATTATCTGTCACTAGTGAAATTTTTTTTCAAATGTATTAGGTCACATTATGAGGAAAATACTTGATCCTTTCTTCTAAAAATGAAACTAGATTCTGCAAAGATTAATCAATCAACACATAGAAGTTAGGGAGCTTCAGTTTTCTCTTATACAAAGAAAACAAGGCACAGCTTCACCCAGAATAGGTTTTCCTTGTTTTCTTTAAAGAACCAAAAGAGTCTAAATATAAGTAGGGTAAATCATAGAGACACAAAGTTTACACATGGAATGAAGTAAGAAAACACACAAAAGGATGTACAGATGAGGAACAGCCTACAGAAGCTAAATCATGCATTTTTAATTAAAAGAACAACAAGCTATTCAATAAGTTAGGAAAAAAACCTGGTCTGCTTACAAAAATAAACTTACAAAAGTCATTACTTTAAGATTTTATTAAGGACTGTGCACAAAAGGGTCTAAATAGCTGCGTAAACTGAAAAAGATATCCAAATACAAGGATGTAATTCTAGTCAACCCTTCACACAGTTATAGCAGCTAAACAGAATTGTTAGGGCAATGCTGCTGGTTCTCTCCAGCTCAAGGGGAGAGGTATGAGGACCTCAGACTGTCTCCACAATTTTTTTCCAACCAGTAATTAAATTTTTTTCTCCATAGAGCTAGGTAAGTGTAATCAAGAGGTCTGACATAACTGCAGGTCAATCAAAAACAGCTTTCTAGCACAATTTTCAAAGTACCACTCAGTATAATGGCAGAAACAAAATATATTTTAAATCTGCAATAAAAATATTTTAGTCAACATTCCCAGTAAGCAGTAAGAGACTGAAACTTTAAGATTTAAAAAAACATCAAGTGATACTGTGAAGGTTCTGTGCTACGCCAACCAGGCTCTCTAAGTTGCTGACAACTTATTAGCTCAGATACTTGCTTTTTAATCATAAGTAGAGAGCAGGTCTCTCAGACAGCAGATTTCTCCCCCTGACACCTCAGCGCACCCTACACTATGGCTCTGCTGGGCCAGCTACTGTGCGGGCACCAGCCTTAAATTCTTTCCCTCACTACAACATGCAACTGTTATTCCTTCAGATACAATGTAATCTGATTATGAAGTCATTTAACAGGGTCTTTTAGGCAAAGTTGAGTAGATTGAAAATACTATTAATATGGTATTTGAACTGCAAATCAAAAAGTCACATTCTAAGGCACTAAAATCAGTCTTCGAAATATTTAGATTTTGTTAAAGTAAGAAAGTTCAAAAAGTAACAGCAGATGCTGCAGACCTGGATTTTCCATTAATAAGCAGAAAAGCAAGTCTTTGGGCTTTAGAGTTTACTAAGGCGAAAATATCAAACAAGGGTAGCAGAGATACAACGCAGCACTAGTTTTCTCAAAAGCCCAACAGGTTAGCCCAACTTCTAACCCAGCAGGCACACTGCAAAGAGCACTGGTACCATACTGGAAAGCAGCTCCTCTGATGATTGTGCTAATGCCTCACAGACAGAAATTTTTTATTAGCAGCTCTGCACATTACTTTCTTTTCCACCAACCCTCTGGGCACTCGTTACACGCACTGTGTGATGCTAGGAAAAAACCCAAGGCTTCAGGATTATGCTTTCTAATTTTGCAGACTGAGAACATAGGTTCTTGCCCTAAGGAAGCACTGAGGCTTTTTCAGTAGGGGAGAAATAAGAACAAAAAAAACCCTGAGAATTTCTTGAACAAGCCAAGAACACTACAGTGACCTTATGATTTTGTTTGGAATCCAAGCATATAAAACAACAACCACCTTTCAAATAATGTCAGAAAAATACTGACCTCCTGAACAAGAGCTACAACAGTACTCACATGCCAATTTGAGCAGTCAACTGGCAAGTCCAGTCACTGGGTTTAATCCTTAGTGCCAAATCAACCAGCCGTGTTAGTGAGGCAAATCAAAGCAGGTATATCTGATGTTCTGTGAGTCTTAGTAAAAAGTAAAGATAAAATTTAGAAATTCCACCATCAGCTAACTTAGGAAACAGAAACAGATTCTGGGACATAGAATATCTATTGTCCATTATTTCTGTTTTGTCACTTCAAATTAAATCATTACAATGCAATTTAGGTCAGATTATAACTTAAATCCATTTGAAAATAATGAAGGCAGCAGCCACTAGTGAATACCTGTGGCAATCACACACTAATCAGCCAGGAACCTCAATACTTATAATAATGCATTCAATTTTTCAAGTCAAGTCGAAAATCTTTGCTTTAAAGCTGTAGAAATTTACAACTTTTGAAGTCAAAGCAACCATTTTTATCCTTCCATCATACCTGTTTACCAGAGGCACTCTATTAAATAAAGCACTTTTATTCCACTCAATTTAAATAAAGCATTTGAGTAGAGTTGTAGTTCTCTGGTCCTCAGAGCCTTCAAATCATCTCAACAATGCAGGCAGAGAATTCTCTTCCAGCTACAAGGAACTCCAAGGCTACAGAGTGCCTGCAATAACAAAAATTATTTTTGCAAAGCAGAAATAAAAGAGTAAAACTAGGAAGGCTTAGGTATTCCACAGTTTGAGAAGTTTTAGTTATCCCACAAATACTCAGCCTTCATCCACCACTTCCAAGAGCTTTGGAACTTGAACCAAAAGCTTCACATGCCCTTTTTCAAATGACCAATTGGTTGGAAGACACTTACCTATCTGGTATGTGTTTTCAACCTGAAGCCAGTCAACATTTTATGTTAGAGAAGTATTTACTCAGATCTGTCCAGAGAAGAACATCCAATTGAATCAACATTCAAAATCTTCTTGTTCTTGATGAATTCTAAATTTATGAAGAGAGATAGAACTATTCAGATTAAAAATACACTGTTCCAGAGAACAAAATAACTTAAGAAATTACATATTGAAATCAGAATCTATTATTTTAAGTCAATAAGATTTACGAATATCTTCATGCTCCATTAACTCAAATCATTCTAAGTATGCACCTATATTCTTTCAAGACCAGTTCTGGAATTTTAAATACAAACAAAGGGTATTTACTAGACAACTTTAATTTTTGACAAGCTTAGCCCACAAACATACTTCTAATGCTTTCTTATTCCTCTCAACTTCAAGCACCAATCCAAATAGTTCCCACGCACAGTATTTCAGTCTGACTTTGAGTAATAGGTCTTACCATTTTTAAAAATGTCTACCTTGCTTTTGGTTCTGCATACCCTGTGGTGGTATATATTGAACTGATGTAGTGCATTCCTGGATGGTTCTACACTGCAAGTCTGGAAATCAAAGCCAGTGTAAATTTTATGTGCTAAATACAAATGTTCAGAAATACACCTATAAGAATATACTAACATAACAGAATACAAATCATGGTATCTGCAGTGCTGTCATGGTCAGCAATAATATGCTTGATTATTTATGGCTTTTCTCAAAATACAAGTCAGAAGTTAGACATGGAATTTGTTACAAAGAGATCATAAAATAAGATCCATTATTATTTTTCCTAGGTTTTTTTTTCCAAATAAAGACGAAAATAAGACTGCATAACAGGCTGAGCCGATGGAACAGCAAGCTTAAATTAAAGATGTTGATAGACAAGCTCTAGCAAATCTTGTTGTAGCAGCTTAAGTTACTATCCTCAGCTGTAAACTCTGCTCCCATCAGAAGCCACTGATAGCAAAAGCAGAGTTGGCAGGTGGGAATGTGTGCTGACACCTCAGCCACTTCCATACTAAGACCAGCACCTTAGTTTGGGTCCTCTCCCTCAGATATTTTACACTATGAACTGAAACAACTGAGGAACAAGCACTTCTGCTAATTCTGCAAACGATGAAGTACAGCAGAGGAGTTGAGCAGGGAAAGATAAAAAAATGTGACATCACCAAATCTGTCAAAATTTCCCACAGCTATAGTTCTAGAATTCTAAATTTCTTCTAAAGTAGCCAGAATCAGATGTGACACCTGTCAAATCCATCAAAGAATTTTTTTTAATAAAAAAAGCACACTCTTGCCAAAAAAGTGTCAAAAGCACAATTTAAACTGTTAAACAATTAGTAATTAAGTTTCAGAGGCACAAATTAGTCATATTACAAACCTTAAAGGCTAAATACTCAACTTTAAATTAGCTTTAAGAAATCAAAAACTGAGGTTTTGCATAGAATTTTAATTATCATGTGCAGTCCTAACTACAGAAATTATAGGCAGCAACAGCACACATAATATCAAAAGACCAGTGTTAAATATCTTTATACAATCTAACACACGTGTGCACTTAAGAGAGAACACAAACCAGCCTACATTTACCACCCAGCCACTTTAGTATGCAGCTGCATTCATTAAAAATTTGTACAGAAAAGACTTTAAAAATACTGACAGAAGGAGAAACTGTATGAAGTTCTCACCAATGGAAGTCAGAAACTGTCTTAGGAGAAGAAGTATGAATAAATTCAAGTTTGCAACTCAAGTTGTCAAATTTAAAAAATCCACATATACTTTACTACTACAGAAATGGCATTTCAGATTTTATACAAACCTATTAAGTAAAATTCTTGAAACTTCTACTCCGCAATTATCACCCCAGTACTTTTTATTAGGATTAAACATATACAGCACTTCATATAAAATTTATAAATTAAGAACCACCACTGATCAGCCACAGAAACAACGCCCCAGGCTTCAAAAAGAGCTTATACATAATAAGGAGGGCTAAATGTTAACTTCTGCAGATTGTCTTCTCCCACCCACCTTTAACTGAGGATTTTAGCTTCTAAGGATTCCTTTGCTTTTCCAAAAAAGTACGTAATATAAATTTCACCTCAGCATCATGCAGATGCACTTGTAACAGTGAGCCCCATCTAGTTTGCACATTGCTCACTGATCAAAATTGACCCAGCAACACAGCACGCCAAGAGAGACCAAATGTGACATACTTGTAGAGAGGAATTCACAGTTGTTGTATTATACATATACGTATATACATATACATACATATATGAAATTTCAACTCACTTCCCTTCTCTCTTGCATTTGAGAATTTCTAATACTGTTCAAACAAAATGTAAATGCCACTGCATAGTGGCACTAAACAATTCCATCACTGCTTGATCCTACAGGAACTGATTCTGCAGAAAGCACGTGATGTTCACTAATTCTATGTTCTCCCACTAACACAGGACTAAGTTTGTCTGCTGACATCATATGCCCTTTCAGACATTGGGAAGAAGAGATTTGCTTTCTGAAAACAAGAATATACTTACATAAGTACAATCAATATAATGCAAACTAATAAAATCCCAACTCTCATCTGTTTGAAATCCTTCAACACTTAACCAGAAAGCATAAGCTTTGTCTTCAGACATAAGCAAACATTTACAAAATACGACACACCTGAGGAATTAGCAACATATTCTGTTAGCCAGGACAAGACATGCAGTCAATTTCTGCAGTGCACAAGGCAGTTACCAAAACACAGTATTTCTACAAAAGCAACTTTATTTTTTTTTATCGAAGGTGCACTGCATTAATCCATAACTAATCTATTTTAAGTTTCATTAACAGCAGCTGACAAGTCAATGGCAATTTGATAAAACAAGACAAACAATGGTGACCACAAGTTATCAACCATGACACTGCATGATCCAATATTAAGGTGAAGCCTTAGTTTTGTCCATAAAGATAAGACATTCTATAAAAAAGTTGCCATGATTACCTGCTGCGCTGAAGAATTTAACTCAGTACCACAATCACTATGCACAAAAAAACTATGTTTCCCTCCCTAGATTCCTCAGCCACACTGAAGACCAACTTCTTAAGTAATTTATACACACAGTGTTACTAAAGCATGCTACCTTCATTGACCTTAACTAGGATGATCTTAACAGTTAAAAGAACACTTGGGTTTACACTTGAATATTCAGGTAAGAGCTGGCTGCTGTTCTCTCTGTCACCCGAACCAAGCTCAAGATTTGGCTCCAAGGAAATCAACAGTTGATGAGAAATTCCGTTGTTGTATTAATTTCTCTCAATAAGAGTTTTTAGCAAGGCATCATACCATTTATATTTTACCTGCCTTTATCCTTGAACAAGGTGAATGATTTAAGTTTCATTACTCTCTTGTATACTCATTAAACACGATGCCCTCCTGTGCCATCACACTGCTAACAACAGCTCACACACATCACTGAAGAACTTCATCATATAGAGTTGTAATGAGAAATGACTCTTTTAGGCACTAGTGTATGTTGTCCTCTTTTGATCACACACATTTGTAGTCAGAACTCCACACAACGCTACTGGTACCTAAACAAGTACTTCTTTTCCAGCCTCTATTTCCTGACTTTGAAAATACACACTTATCCTTGGAAATAAACTTGGAATACGTACAGCCACCTCCCAGCACCATTGCCAGGTCAAAGAGCAGCTGCTGAGGTTGCACAGGCACTTCCCGGTTAACAACAAGTTTTAGTGTGAATTCTACTTTCTAGAGAGGTTGAAGATACCAGGGAACAACATCACACAATGAAAGTAAGACACTTCACACTGACTATTCATGTCATGGTTGATGCACAAAAACAGGTATGTGCTTTAGACGTTAACATATTGACCATAACCACACTTCATTACTCCTGATACCTTTTGTAAAGGACCACTTAGCTGTCCTAACTCTTTTAATATATCCTCACCAGAAATCATTCCTAGTTCTCCAGTACTTCCTCCCCAACTGTCCCCTCCCCCCCAAAAAAAATCACATCAAAACCCCAATCAAAACATTTGAGAATCTCCTGAATTATCTGTTATGGCCAAATAACCAAGTATGACCTTCCAACAGTTTCCCCAGAAGATTAATCCTGATGTAAGACAAGAATGCAGACAAGAATGAAACTTAGGGTTTAGTCCCTATCTTTTTTTTTTTTTTTAAAGCTATCTTTTTTCCAGAATTTCTTTTATATCATTTATTCTTTTGATAGAATTTTGCAAGAGATGAGTTTATTTTCTATGCTGATATGCTGAATCTATGCAAATTCAAACACTAAAGTTTATGATTAACAACCATGAGCTGCACTATCACACGTATCAACTCTCCAGTCTTTTCTCTAACCCCAGGGAAGAAATTTATAAAATGAAAGACTAGAGGCAAAATCAAGTATCAACAATGTTAACAAAGTCACAGTAACTATTTCTTACTCGTTATTTTTCTTTAGAAGACAGTTATGGCCAACGAGAACAGATCCACGATGCAACAGGCAAATCATTTAACGAAACACAAGGCATCAAGGTTATCTTTATATAACAGATTATAATTATAGGTATGCTGAAATAATTAAATTTTCTATCTAATTATTTGGCATCTTGTAAGAAAGCAGAATTAGATCCACAAGGTAACCGAAACACCATGCCACCTATTAGATTCCACAACCCACAGACAAGCAAATGAGATCTGCTCTACAACGAAAAGGACACATTACAGATGCTGTTCTAATGTCCAATACTCAACGTGAGTAGGAACTGGTTAACGCAGCCAAGATTAAACATAAAGCGAAAGATCAGAGGTTTAAGTGTTCAGAATTTTATACCATGCCCCCCCCCAAAAAAAACCCAACAAAACAAAAAAAAACCTTGCATCCAGTTTTTTTCCACAGGCTGGCCTTCAACAAGAAGACCTGAGTACGAATCATTAATATGCACTTGATCACACATCTTGCCAGGCAGCCCCTGGGCTACATACCCCATTCATTCCCTTCCCAATGGAATGTTACTCCTCAAGAATGAAACTGGCCAGCACCTGGAAACATCTCACAACCTAACACAACGCCAGGCAGTTAAGGCATTTCCCTTGGGAACTGACAGATGCGGGTTTCAAGTTCCCCCAAAAAGCAGAGAGATTTGAACCCAAATCTCAACATACCAGGCAAGTACTCAAACCACGTACCTGTCTGTACAGAAATGCAACATCACATTCTATTTCTGCCAAAAAATAAGTGTGCAAGATTAGGCCTTTCTGCGCTTCCTTCTTTACAGAACAGAAGCATTCCTTGTACAATTGTGCATTACTAATGGTATCTCTGTTTGCTTTCTAATTTAACTGATAAAGCTTTGAGAGTTAGACACCCTTGCAGTATCAAACAAGTCTTTACCAACAGACATACACAGTTCATCACCTCTGGTTAAAAAAAACAACAAAACAACAAACTAACAATCCCCCCCCCGAAATTACATTAAAATAGCCTTGTATATAAGCTACTTCTGTACTTAAAAAATTCTCTGTTTATAGTTCTGCTACATACTTGAGTCTGAACTGTACTTAAATTATTTTGTCATATAGCAATATTAGGAACACAGAAAGGAGGATGAATACATGAAACACTTTTGTCAGAACTGCTGCACTGAGGAAAGCTCCAAAGTATATAATTATACTAGAAAAATCATTTTGCCACCACATCTGATTTTACACCACAGTATAAACTGTTTCCACCAAATAAGTTTTCTATCAGACACACAGATAAACCTTTCCAAATATACAAATGCCTCTCTTCACCGTTAAGAAAAGGAAAACAATGCAACAGTATTTAATTAATATTTACAGAAAGTCTTGAGGTTTTCTGATTAATAACCAAAGTAGTAATTATTCCACTGCTCCAAATACCGTAACATCAAGCCTTTCTGCAACACTACCTGTCACATTAAGAAATTAGTTAAAAAATAAATAAATAAGCCAGTTGCTAGAACATCGAAGAATTTCAAACTGGACATATGAATACAAATACAAATCCTGTTATCTAAGCAGCAGGCTGTTTGAAATATTAGCCTTCAGCGTTCTAAAAGCCTAACGCTAACAGGAATGCACTTAATCAAAAGTGTAAACTGGAAAAAAAAAAGGGAAGAAGAAAAAAAAAAAAAGAGTAGCTGAAACAGGTAGCTGCAACTAATAGTTTGATGTTAAGATCCGGTCTTTGAGGAGACATTGGAACAGAATTTGCATCTAAAACTGCCTACAACTTCAAACTATAGCAAGAGATTTTAATTAAAAAGCAGCAAATGGAATTGTTATGAAAATATTATTATTTACATGGGAAAATACATGGTCACAGATAAACTTCAGACTACATTAAGCTTTCTGTGTCCACAGTTCTCAGTATGAACGTCAGCCTCTACACTGCATTTTTCCTACTTGACATCACATTGCTGTGGTAATGAAAGTTGCCCGATAGCCCCCAGTGAGCTGATAAATCCTGTTGACTCCTAAGGTGCCTGTATTTCTTTCTCGCAAAGAAATATTTTTATTAACACTTCTCAGTAAGCTCAGATCTTTTGAACTGGAATTTACTAAAGACTAGGTAAAACTACCATCTCTACTACCCCATAATTCTATATAGCATAAACTACCATCCATACATCCATACAAAAACTACTATTCCATACATTGCAAGGCAACATGACACGCAGTGGAAGGATGTAAAAGCTGAAAGAGCTACTCTGAAAAGAGCTAAGTAGTCACGTATTAACACTTAACTCTGTATTACTTTATTAATAGTACTGATAACTCAATTTAACATTCTAGAACAATGATTCAAAAAGCACTGCAATATAAGTATTTGATGCCTTGTTAAATCTACAATAGTAACCCTTACTTAAGCTTTTAACATGTGAAATAACGTTTGGGTTTTGTTGGTTTCTTTTTTGCATCACAGCATGTTGAAAACCAGGTCATATATGTACAAACCAGCCAGATTAGATCTAAAGTGTTGGACATATAGATTTCTAATAACAGCACTAAGATGACTATAAGAAAAAAAGATGTACTGTTTGTGAAAATTCAGAGTACAGCTTAAAATCCAATGACAACAGGCTCGGATGCCTAACTAAAGACAATTTAAGGGTAACCTCAAAAAAAGACAGGTCCCTTTAATGCATCAGAACCAGGAGATGGAAAAGGACCACCAACCGCCACTTTTTAGAAGTTCGACGGCAGCCATCTATTTATTCTTAGAATTCATAGAAAGTAAGAATTTTGTTCTAGTAAGTGAGCTATGGAGCCAGTTTATGCCCAAATAATTACATTCATGAGACTTTAAGAATTAACTTTCACAAGAAAAAAAAAAACCTTCACAGCGCTAGCTAACATTTATCCCTTAACTATTCCTCATTAAGTTCTTTTTCAGGGATCTGTCCTACCTGAAACATTTACGAGTACTGTTGGTTTATAGATTTTTTTTTTATTAAATATTTTTCGAAAAAGTCAAAACAAGTTGATTTAATTTTCTTGAGCAGCCTGTCTTACCAAGTTCAAAGTGTTCTTTGTTGTTTCGCCTCTAGAGTCTCTCCCAGTCCCGGTCCCTCAGCCGGGAGAGCACCCCCACCACAACACGGTCAGTGCAGCCTTTAGGAAAAGCAAGTAGTTCCGAGCCAGTGTGTGCATCAACCATACAGCACCCTGGAAGACCCGCATTTCACACTACTTTAACTTAGCCCCGCACAGCTCCATAAATCAGTACAAAGTGAGCTCTTCACGGAGCTGCGAG
>VXBW01002371.1:167947-233386 GCA_013400375.1 Thinocorus orbignyianus | reverse complement strand
GGGCGGCCGCAACGGCCGCGTCTGGAAATGGCGGCTTAGCTGAGGCAGTGCTTGGGGACACGGGCGACGTGGCACTGTTCTCCTGTGTCCTACCTCTCTGCACCCTGGAGAGGCAGCTCTATGAGAGCCCCTTGGCCCTGAGTGGAGCTGGCTTTGCCTACCCAGCCTGCACAGGCCTCCTCTAGCTGCCTCCTGCTGCCCGCTATGACTGCTGTGTTCCCTGGGCCCTCCATGTCACTGCAACCTTTTTCTCCTCCACCCTCATCATCAGCCATCCCCCCGGTCTCCTCATACTCCTGCTGAAGCTGCAACCCAAGCTTGAATGTCTGTGGTAGTAAGAAAAATGTTTCCTCTGAGGGTCTAGTCTGCCCTTGGGAGTGTGGAGGGAGGCTGAGGTACAGAGCACCCAGTGTATGGTGTCTGGAAGAATGAAGGAAACGGGACATTAAAAGTTTTAGTAGGTTGTTTGTGTCCATGGCTGTGTTTTACAGGACCAGGGAAACGTGTCTTCAGCAATGCAGTTAAGTTTGACTTTGAGCTGAAAATTGCCTGGTATTTCAGGCTAGTCTGCCTAGATCATTGCCTGAGGCACTAGAAGGAATGTCCCTTGTAACAACATCAGAAAAAAGTCTTTCTTAGGTCACTAAAGGCCCTAACGAGATACTTCCTTTAGTGAATCTCTCTTTGGTTTAGTGTAACGATTTATACATCTGTGTCATTTCACTCCGTACAGTAGTAAAATCCAGGTATCAACTTTCAACTTCCTATAATTTTATCTTATCCCATGTTTTATTTGAATCTATTCTGAAGATAGACACAAAGTCCAATTTAATAATTCCCTGAACCAGGTCCTGTGGTTTTCTTTTCCTACCGTGTGAAAAGGCTGGCTGATCTGACACTAACGTGTGTACTGCCCAGCTACCTGCAGAGGAAACTCTGAAAGCATTCTGTCTATTCACACTATGGCCCGGACTCCCTGGGATGTCCTTTTGTTTGCTATTTTCGGGGCAGCAATACCCTGTAACTACATTTAACCAACTATTTCTGTTCTGACTAATAACCGGGGTCTTTGTATCAAGTGAGCAAAACTGCAGCGCTGCAAGAAATGCAAATATCAGTGGGCTGTAGAATTATTGGGAGATAAAAATGGAAGGAAAACATGACATTGGTAATTTCTGGCTGAGGAGCACCAAGTAGAGTTCTTTTCAGCTTCCTATGAAAATGGTGAAAGTTCACATGAGCCTTTTTTTACACACTGCTTTGGCAAAGGACCTGAGAATCATAAAGGACTGTTTCAAAATATGATACTTACCTAGAAGATACAATGGCTGCAAAAAGCAGCTAGATTCAACAGTTGGCTGTTCACTGTTGTCATCCTCATCCAGACCAGTTTACTGTCTTTTCTACACTCAAGGTTGGGATGATCAGACAACTCCCCTCCCCTCAAATTTTGTGGTTTCCCACAACTGAGAGCATTTCTCCTTCCTCTCTCAGAAAATGTCATTGCCTCCAGTTTGCATATTGCCTGGTAGACAGTTTTTCCACTAGGAGAATTTTCCTCTCTATATTGTGCAATTTGCCATACAGCAGAGAAGGATTCACACCAGTTCTAGGGTTTCTGTTTCCCTCTTTTTATTCTCTTATATCTGTAGCTGAAGTTTTAATCTTTTGCCAGAAGGGGTTACCAGACCAGGTTAAGACTGAGCTTGGGATATGCCTTGGATACATCTGCTTAAAGATCTGTTTGTTTCTTTGGTAACCAATCTCCTCCCTCTGGCTTTCACAAACCCTAATATTAGCCCTTGCCCAGCTGGCAAATCCATTCATAAGATGCTTGAATGAGGCGTGCTTGGCTAATTCTATCCAACAGATTAAAATATTCTGTCAGACCAAGAAGTTGTCGTAGCTGAAAACGTTTCACGATAGAGCAGAGGATCAGCAGCGTTATTTGTAAAGACTCAAATAGCCTTTCTTTTTTCAATCATTGTGTTAGTAATTTTAAAGGACAGTTCTGTGGGTTCTGTGTGTTGGTATGCAGAGAACACAAAAATTGCCGTGAGAAAATCAACACTTTGGCTTGAATTTAGTAGAACACGCAAATTAAAAAGAATAGATACAGAGAAAGAAGGTGAATGGGAAGGTGAGGAAGGACATGCAAAGATGATTAGGAAGATAAAAGCTTTTAGTCTTCCTTTGTTTTGTCTTAACTGATTAATCTTTCATATGAGAAACTACTAAGACAGCTCTTAAAGGAAATGAGAAAATTACTCAAGTGCTATAAACGGTCCTGTTCCATCTCTTGTTCCAAGTTCTCAATTATTATCTTTAAGCAGAAAGGAACTGAAAAGGAATTACCATGTGATACATTTTGTGAGATTGGATCAGAGAACATTTTGATTTTAGACATGATTTTTCTATGAATTTACTATCAGGGATTATGGAAACATTAAAACATGCTTGCAGGTACAGAGCCAATGTACTTAGGCAACTTAGTTTATTATTGAAGAACTTTCTTTTTAAGAGTGATGCATTCATTTCATAGACAAATATTTTCTAACAAAGAAAATGTTCATCTTTGATTAATTTAATTTCACAGGAACTAGTGTCAACCTTTGCCAGCAAGGTGCTGATATAGCCATTGATCAATCTAAATCTGTCTGATTATAATCAATGGGGGAAAAATAATCTGATTCAAACTGAGGCATCAGCCAAACGTAGGACAAAATGAAACCTTTTTCCTTTGAAACCATTGCCCTCTGGAGGGGGAATGAAAAATGACGGAAAGATTAGGTAAAAATTCCTTTTTAGGTCACAGTGGAACTCAGTCTATGCTTTACAGTCCAGGAGTGGTTCGACAGACTGGTACAAAAATGAATGCTCTGTCTGAAGAGCCACAGTGGTCACAGTGCTTATGTCAGTGAAGGCTAGAGGACAAGTAATCCCCATCTGTCTACCCCATACTCTCCTCCTCTTTATCTCTAAACTCACTGGACATCCATTCCACAGCTTATGTACTTTCTCTTCCAACTTCATCTTGGAACCCTTCCAAGCTGGTGTCATCCCTCTTTATTTGCCAATATAGAAAAATATTCAGTCTTACTTCACACAGTTGCTTGCCATATGTTGCCATGACAAAGCAGGTACACTTTTTTACCTTTCCCAAGAAAGGAATAGCAGCTACACATTCCTCTTTAAGGAAGAAAAAAATTATCCTGATACTAACAAAATAATAATTTCCATGTAGCAGTGTGGAGCTACATGAATGGCCTTTATTATCCTTGGATAAATCTACAAGCTGCAGTGCCAATTCTATACCATTCTCAGAAACTTGCATCTTGACAGAAAATTGTAAAAACTGTTTTAGAATATACTGCAAGAATACCACTCTATTTTTTGGAGTTTCCTAAAAAGTGCAGTGAAACACACTATGGTTGATAGCTCTACTGCTTGCAGGGTCTTCAACGACTGTCATTCTCCCAGCATTTAGTTTTCTTTCAGAGGAGCTGATAGACTGTATTGGCTCGTTGAGCTAACACTGCATACCAGTCTACTGAATCAGCCCAGAAGACTGTTTTGGTATGTAACCCAGCAAGCATCCATGCTGAGTTATTTTCCTTTGCTCCGGGCACAGCAGTTAAGAGGTATTTTTTACTGCATTTGCAATGCAGGCAATTCAGCTTTCTTCCCAGCGTTGTAGTCTGGGAAACACAATACTCTGGAGTTGCTTATTCTTTGTAGCATTGAGCTGCAGAGAGCATTTTAGATTGGATTCAAGTAAACTGAGGCTGAACAGTAGTTCCATTGGCAGGGCAGGGCGCAGCAGTCCTCTGTTACACCCTGCCTTTTCAAGGTCTGTCAGCCACAGGTTAGGGTACTATGCATGTAAAAGTGACTGATTTCATCAGCACAACGTATTTTCTCAGCCTGATCCTGGTTTCTGCAGGACTGTATCTACCTGTTCAGTCAGTGAAGAGAAACACAATGCTCGAGAGTTGTAATTATTCCAGTGTCACATTGCTGCATTAATGACTTCCAAACAATTGTCATGAGCTTTAGTGGGTATCTTTGTCCCGTTTACCACAGCATAAAGTAAGTTTTTGTGGATGTATTTCGTTAATGCTTCTGTCCTGCCTCATCAGTCTATCTTCTGTTATGACAAATACATGTAAATGGGGCAAACACATATTTAACAACAATTCAGCTCTAGAAAATTCAAAAAAGTATAACTCACTAAATTTCTCTTTACCATCATGAACAGCGTGCAGTTTTTCTCTAAACATAGTACTTAGCCTGTGAGGGAGATATTCCTAAGTAAATCTTTAATTTATTGCATTCCATTCTATGTTAACTATTATGTGCAGCATATCTTGATATGAAATTAGTCATAGTTATTGCGTCTGTGCTTGCAGAATGATTGTTTCTGGTTAATGCAAATGGCCTTGGAGTGCAGTACACTCCATTTAAGAATATGCAAAATATGCATCACCAGTTTTCCTGTGTTCTACAATTTTAATTTCATATTCTTTACTTTTAGTGTCCAAGTTGTGTGAAACCACTGGTGGTAAGCATCTGCAGCCAGTCTGTGTCAGGATGATGGTGAAGACACTGTTCCCCATCCTTATTTTTGCAGTACTTCGTGCTTGTTCTTGAAGTGGACAACAGCATGTGATGTGTATCATTCAAGTACTCACTGTCCTTGAGCAGAAAATATGCCGGACAAACATCTTCTCAGGTACAACATAAAAGTTTCATCTTTGTAAGTAATTCCCTATTTTGCTCTTCTGCTCAACAGAATCTAGAATATATGTTTGGTTTTTTTTTAACTATGGAAAATAATGTTGCCCTTTCAGTTACACTGAGTGGTATTTCATTCTTGTTCACATTTCAGTTGACATCTAGAATTTGAATTTGCCATCACTTGTTTCTTACGGCCTCCTAGGCTGGAATACAATTAGAGAGGCTGCACTCGAAGAGCCTTCAAGTTAATTTGTATTCTCAAGGAACACTAGATCGGTATGCACGTTTCCCGAGCCGAGGGACCGCCTTTTAATGGGATGGTGCTGCTGGCGGCCCGGTCCCCGCTGCCGGCCCCGCCCGGGCCCTCCCCCGCCTCGGGAAAGCTCGGGGAAAACCCTTTTTCGCCGCTTTTCGCCGCTATCGCTCGGCGGTGCTGCGGACGTGCCGGCACTGGAGCTGCTGGTCTCTTTTTCTGCGTTGATAGCTGTGACTTCGGCCACCCTGTCTGCCTGCCCTAGAAATGTCTCTGCTTTCTCTGACTACGTGCATAAACGCCCTTCCCTGTCTAGCCTGTTGTGCTGAAATTAATCTTTTTCATGGGAATGCCAGATGACTTCAGCTTCAGAAAGGAGACTGCCATAGATACAAAACATTTAAGCAATGCGTTTCTGATCTGGAATTTTAGGAAATGAGCAAAATAACCCCACAGAAGAAATAGTAGCTTGGAAATAAGTTCCTGAATTTATTTGGGGTAAAAGACTATTAAAAATGTTTGGAAAGCATCAGCGTAAATGTAAATTTTTATGCTTCCCCCCAATCCCCTGATATTAAAAACTAGTTTCAATTTTCCAGCTTAGGAAAAATACAATTTTTAGTACATTTTGTGCTTGAGCATTTTGGCATCTTCCCTCTCCCTTCTTATACTTGTCATCTAAAAGGACGAGCATAAAGGATCACTGCATGTCAGCCCAATCTGCTGCTCAATAACGTAGCCTGAGTTGGTCTCTGATTCCTCATTTGATGCTCTTACACTCTCCCACCTAGTTCCTTCCTTCAGGGGAAGTACAAAACCATGTATCCAAATATACCGAATAAATGTAGCCAAGAAGGAGACTGCCTTCAAAACAACTCTTGAACTTAATTGCTGATGAATCTTTATACACTTCCTGAGAGATGTGACTTCAGCATTAAATGATATTTATGGCTTTTTGCTATCTAGCCCTTACTTGCTTGTCTTCTCTTTGACAACTGCAAATACAGGTACCTGGACACACTTCAGTGCTGTTATCATGCAAGAGAACAAAGCTGTGATACGTTTCTTTTGTTTTAATATATATTTTTTTTATCTAACACAAAACCTCACAGACGGTTGAGGTAATGGTGCTATGTTTGAGAAGCTGAGTATTGGAACGTAACAGAGGCCCATAGGAAGTGCTGGGCCATCTTAGCCTGGCATCTACTTTCCAAAATAAGATGTTCTGCTGAACTCTCAGACGTAGTTCCTGCTGGCAGAGGTGTTGGCCTGAAGAGCTTTCCTGAGCATGCTTGAGGCAGGCCCTGAAAGTGACTGCCAAAGGAAATCCATGAGGCTGGCATGCACCATCGCAACAGTGACAAACTTGGAACCAAGGCAACTGGAAGGAAAAGGAGGATCCAGCCACTATACCATGCGCTTGTGTGGTCAGTGCAGGGTATGTGCACACTGCCTGTGGCCTGAAGATCGTCTTTACAGGCCGTGAGGCAAGCAGCATGTCTTCTGGACTGAGACGCGTCAAAGAAGACAATCTTTAGCACTCGGTGCAGAGCGGCAAGCTGGGGAGGACAGACAGAATCTGCAGGGTGATTCCAGTTGCATATTGCCCTTAAGCAGTAGACATGTTGTAATATGCTTTAAGTACAACCTCAGCTCAAGAATCAAAAAGGCTAAGGGTTCCATGTTAATTAGTAATCTCTGGAGTCATACAGAGCTGTAATAACTACCTACTGATCAAAGACATTTCATGATTAGCATATTTGAGTATCCAGATAGAATTAATGTTGTAAATTCTGTAATTAAAGTTTTGAATTATTTGGAAGAGGCCAGTCTATTCCTCTATTTATCTGACTGAATACAGCAAATTTTTGAATGATGTTTCACATCCAGGTGTACAATCAAGGTTTTGGTACCAAGTAGCCAGGGTACAAACGTTGCTGTGTGATTTGCAGGTCACTGTAGGATTATCCCAGATGGATGAATGGGAGGCCCATTCAAAAGGCCCTCTGTGAATGATCACTCCCATGTACAGGTGCTGAAGAGAACACTGTGAAAAGAAGATGACTACAAATGTTGGAATACCAACTTTATCTCCAGTCATTGTTGGCATTGCTTCCTGTCGTTAAGTAAGTTACTATTTTGATCACATTAAAACCTTATCTAGATAAGTGAAAACAGTGAAAATATCCCTTAAAATGTTTCCATTGACAAGTCTCAGTCCTTGAACCAAAGCAACCATATACATGAAGATCCGTTGGTCCTTGATTTCTTTTCTGAAGCTTCCAGCCTTCTCTGGAACTGTCAGTTGTGAATGTTAAAAATAAAAAAGTGATTTGAATTTATCTATTTATACCACATTTATATCCCTTTATGTTACAAAAACCAAGGCAAATTCTTCAGATTTTAGGTTTGGTAATTGAGACATAGTTGTAATAATGATTTATTATACTGCTCCCACAGTTTCCTCTCCAACACACTGCTATGGCTTTCGGTGTTAATGAAGGCTGGGTTGCGAGTATCTCTCTCAGAAACTGCAAAGCTTAATTTCTTGCATAAAACTCTGAACACTGGGCAGAGAGGAGTGCAAAAGACAGTAGAGAAGCTAAAGCAATTTATATTATTGTGATTTGGAAAAAAAATATTATTAAACTCCAAATGCTTCCTTTGTTATAATGGTAGTTAAGTGTTAACGATGCCAAGATGTGGTTTAAACAGAGACATGCATTATACACAGCATTGTGCCAGCTCTTCTCTGCCACATTTGTTTTGTGTAATGCTTTTAATGTAAACCATACCCAAGATATTTCTGGCTAGGTTTCCTCACATCTCTTTTATCTTTGTCTAGCATCTCCAATTGCACAAACAATCTAACCTGAGGTGGTTGTTACTTGTGCCCTTTATAAATTTCCAGTTTTCCTTACATGCACTGCCTGTAATAACTCCTAACCATATAATAATCCTTTGGATTATAAAAGGCAGTGTTCTACATTATTTCTCAGAGATGAGGTAACTCTCCCTGCTCTTCCTTCTCCTGTGGTTTATAGTATCTCTACAGTAAACACAGGCATTCACTAATTTATTTTGGCACCATCCTGCTGCTACACAGAGAGATCACAAATGTGGACATGCAGTCCAAAACAAAGAAATATGATTGGCAAGTTGTGCTACTATTTTTCTGACAGATCAGCTCCTGGAATGCCCTGGAACATGGTGTGTGCCCACCTGCCCTCAGCCTTGGCAATGGCTTGTGCAGGGAGTATTCAGGCTGTTGCACAGCAAACAAAGAGTTTGGGTTTAAAACCAGCCTCAGGGATGCCCTCTGTGGTTATCACAGAAGCACAGCTCTGGTCCACTGTGGCAGTGAGGACTTAAACCCAGTTTTCTGTGTCCTTCCTGATTAAGTCTTAAAAAAATACTACAGACAAATGCTTTCACTTCATGAATGGAATCAACTGGGGTAGTAACCATGACTCCAAGGTGGTTTAGGGCACTGCTATGGTCTTAATCCCAGATGAAATGTAAAATTACCAAAATACATAATCTGATGAGGGCTGAACAGTACCAGTGTCCAAAAAAAAAAAAAAAGAATGCTCTGTGAAATTCCAGAGTGCAGCACATGGGCTCTCTGCAACTGCTATGCAATTTAGATGAAAAAAAAATATTCTCCAGCTTTGACTAGTCCAATTGTAAACCCCCTTCAAATGCTGCTTCCATTTTGTCCCTTGGGAGATAAGTGAAAGAGAGGTCACTCTGTGTTTTCAGTTCACTCCTGATCCTGTACATAAGGCAAGGCCCTAGATACCATATACTATTTTCCCTTCCTTCCTGTCCTCTTCCACCACATCAAATACCACCTCTTAAACCACTATTTTTTTTGTTTTGTTCAAACAACAAGGCTAAACAGGTGAAATTTTAAATAATGATTGAGGAATTTTTTATTCATTTAAGTTTCAATATCATTACAGAAAATGTTATGGTACAGAGTTGTTTAACATTAGTTTTATTTCTTTGCTCATTTAATTTCCACACGAATGCTGGTAACACTAATATCTGTACAAGATCAGTCTTTGATTTTTTTTTTTTTCAGTTTTTAGTTCTGTACATTTTTAAATGTATTGGTTAAAAAGGCTGTCAGCACTTAAGGAAGCGATTTTTTTTGTTTGTTGAAATAAAAGGTATCCAGTTACTGCCCAAGAGTACTGAGCTGGGTGGCTGCTGGGACAAGAGAGATCCCTGAATGCGCAGCGAGGTGAGGAAACCTCGGGGCTTCATTGGGTTCCCAGCGCAGCCACTCTGCTTTTGGCACTGTGCACATCAACACGAGATACAAGATAAAGAACAAGCAGAAGCTCTCCGTGAAGCGGTTATGAAGCATACTAATAAGGGAAATCCAAGTGTTGTCTACGCTAGTATAAATAAGCAGACAGCCTTGTTTTTAAGAGCATAAGTAGTTGTATCTTAAAGATGAGAAAAAACACAAGTTCTGCAGGCACCTACTGCTGTCTACTAAAAGCTACCGCTATTAGAACTAGCATTGAACACACAAAGCAATTGCAAGGAAAGGAAAAAGTTGCTTTGATATAATCAGAATAAATTTCTTTGTTAAGATTTGTTTTTAAAGTTCTTTTGTTTTAAAAGGTATTTATTTAAATTCCATTTGAAATATAATTCAAGATGTTGACTATACTGATCAACTTTTATCCAAATCAGAAAAACTAGCTGTGCCGTTGCATATTACAGGATACAGTCAATGATATGTGGACATGCATCAAAGCTTCGTTCTTGCTGGTGACATCATAGCCTTCCAATGACCATGACATCCACCACCTCCCCCTTGTGAAGCTCCACATACTGCTCTGTCTTTGGAGGTAGCATCAACAGTCCATTGGCACTGCGCATACTCATCAGACGACTGCTCATCTGATTCCCTAGAGGAGAGCGAGAGAAAAATTTCAGTAACTTTTCAGTCAGTTTCAAATGCCGCAACGCACCATGTGGGAAACACGAGCTGTTCTTATGAAGATGTTCATGTTGCTACCTTTTTCATAGAGCTGGGATCTTGCTGTTTCAAGGTGGATGGAAACAGAGAAATCTGTAGAGAATTAGTCAGCCTCTCATCACACTGCCTCTCAAAACTCTCATTCCTTTCTCTGCTTGCTTTCCTGTTCAGCCTTCCACATTATCTGTGCTTCGTATCTTGTCATGGTAAATTGCTTTTCTGTTGGAATTTCTAATCCTATCAGAATTACTTTATTTTTCAATTTGTGTATCTAATTCTGACTGTACAAAAACTAAAACCAGCACAGTCTATAATTTTTTAATATACTTTTATAGAATAACTTTGATTAACTGTATTCTTCTCTCTGAATAGTCATGTTTAGCATTAGTAGCTTAGTATTAGTAGCTACAGTAGTTGAAGTCTTAGGCCTCAAAAGCTGATGGAGGCTAAACTTTTTGGTAAACTAGTGCTGCTAACATCTGCTGCTGAATCCAGCAGATGTGAGCAAAATGAAGAAGGAGCAAGGAAACAATTCCAAGAGCATGAAGTAACTTCAGAAGGCAGACAGACCAGTGACAAAGAAAACCAATAGGAAATCAAGAGACCATCAAGCAGAATTACGTGACTGGACTTGGGGATTGGGTGCTGGGTGCTAAATTATAACTGGAAGGTGCAGTCTCAGGAAGGAGTCCCTCTCCAGAGGCATCCCCCTTGAGCTGTAACCTCAGAACTAATAAAAGGAACTGGAAACCTTCACTCAGATTTATATTTTTCAGCAGGAACCTGGGGTCAGACCCTGTTGTGGTGGCTGGCTAAGTATATCTATAACATATACCACCTCAAAAGAATGGGGTTCTTTGGGACATTGAGCTTCACAACATATCCTGAAGATACTAGTGCTGACAAAAAATGAAAATACGGTGAAAAGTCATGCCTAAGCTTCTTTCTTTTCAAATTTCCAGATTCACAATCTGCTTGCATAAGGAAAGAAGTGGTGCACAACAAAACAGAATTAAACCAAATACAGCATTATAGATGTAAGTAATACCTTGACTTACACCTGGAAATACGTCAGAGGCTGCGTGATTTTAGGAGCCAATGTTAAGAACTTTCTCTGAATAAACAGTAAGATGCATTTGAGCAAATGTTTTCCCTGTGCAGACTTGTATACAGTGCTTTGTAGTGGACAATTTGGATGTAGCAAAAAGACAATTAGTTATTTCAGGACATGAGTCTCTTGAGAAACTGGCAGAATTGGTCTGCTGGTAGTCTACAGCTGAAAAAGTATTCAAGTATAGTTTTTACCTCAACTGCAGCTGAGCATCCAGAAGTATCCCTAGGTGGCAAACATAGCTACTTAAAGTCTTAGTCTGCTTGAAGAGAATAGATAGAGGCTTTCCTATCTCTTCTACTTTTCCAGTTCAGCTAGAATCACACCTTTATTTGCGTTGTTCCTATCTATTACCTATTTGTTTAGTAAATGATGAAGAGCAAAAGCAAATCAATGTGCCTGTGAGTGCAAATAAGCATGGACAGATATATCTAAAAAGGAATGTGTACACATATGCAACCATACAAGTGTATTTTGTGTGTGTGTGTACAAAGGCAGACTATTCAGTAAAAGGAACTTTTAATGGTTACATTGGTAAATCATATCATAACTGAATTTTATACTAACAGACACGTATGCATGTCCACAAGTATGTCAGCAAATCAATCTGCGTAAGGAAGGTTATATGAAAAAACGTGCACATGCTTGATTGTTTTTAAACTAGGAAGCCAAGGACGTGTGTGAGTGTCTGTCAGTTTGTGTGATGGGGCACTAACCTGTACTCTGTGCCCAAGGTAGTGGTTCTTGGTGATGCCAAGTCAGAATGCACCGATGATATTCTGGGCGAGGGTCCAATTTTACATCACATGATAACTGTAGAAGAAGCAAAGAAAGGATGTCACACATTCTAATTGCACTAAGAGAACGGAATTGTCTGCACAGTTGTTTTTCCTTATAAACAGTCTTTTAAAAACTTGCATTTTAAGGTCAGATGGTGCCTAGTGCAAGATCAAAAGCTGTACAAAGTAGACACTGCAATATTTAAGGGAAATACGACTGTGATTACAAGGCTGAAGCGTATGATGGAGTCTATATGCATTAAGTGGAATATTCCAAAGCTGTTCTTTTACTAAAAGTTTAAAGATATTATTTCTCTGGAAAAAAGCTTTATCGTTTCCTGTCTCTGGTTTATACTGTATAAATATAAAAATTTTATTTGCATTCAAAATTCTGCTAGCTCTGGTAAAAGGGAGATGGCCAATCTTTTAAATGGGGATGGCTCACAACGGAATTTAATGGAACACACTGGAAAATTCATGCAAAAGTGAGGGTCACTACAGATTGCTCTTTGTTTTAAAATATTTTAGTTGTGAGGTAAAGAAAAAATCTAGATGCCTGAGGAAGTGTGAAAGAGAGACAGAGGATAAGAAGTAAGAGAAAAGTGCATAGCCAAGGACACTAGGAAAACTATTAAAAGTAATGTGTTCCTTGGTACCCTATTTGAATAAAAATGGAAGAATAATACATTAAAATAACACGACTTGCTTCAATATTAAACAGACTTACAACATCCATGAAATGAACAGTTCAAGGGATTTATATTTTTTGTGGTCATGTGGGTTACTTATATAAATAAAGGGCAGAAAAGCTTTAAAGTTTGTATTTTCTGTTGCCAATACAGAACTACCCAACTCTTTAGATATTCCCAGATTACTCTGCATTTTTTACCACAGGTTAAAACAAATGTGGGGTTTTTTTAAACAGGAAAGGTCCTTTCTGCCTGCCTGACAAATGGTTGCCTCTGCATTTGTGTATTTTGCTCCATTAGATGGCTGGTGGCTATCTAACTCTTAGAAATTATGGGACTGAGTTATTACCATTAACAGGGATCAAGGACGTACCTCTGTTTTGTTTGAGCTTCCTTCAACTTGCCATAGTTAGTTTAAGGCTCAGATTCCCCAAACAAGACAGCCTTTCAGGCCCAAAGAGCTGTTCTTCAACATCTTGAGACAATTTTTTTAAATAGAACACAAGCTTCTTACCCTGGCTTTGATGATGGTGGGACGAGGATCCAGGATACCTTGCATTTTCCTCAGTGCGGGAACAACAAAGAGATTGCAGGTGACAACAGCTGATACAGGGTTGCCTGTAGGACAAGGAACAGCTGGTGGTGACTCCCTCTTGATTTACTCCATGAAATGCTGAAAGTGATCTCATGTTTTTATAGGTATTGTACTCTAAAGAACTCTAAAGAGTTTTTCATGCTATGTACTGGAAATATTTCATTCAAGATCGGAGTGGCATGTGGCAAGTGTACCTGTTGCAAGCTACAGTCTCTGCCTGATGGTGTGCTGAAATCCTGCTCTGGCCAGAACTGCCCCATGTTCCTCAGTCGCCACCATTTGCCTCTGTTCCTCCATTGCCTTTTGTCTTACGCCTAAATTTGTCTGGGGCCGGGGCAGGGTTTGTTGTGCACAGGTATAGGTCTTAGCTGACAGGGCTCTTGATTCATGATTAAGGTTTCCAAGACCTATGGAAAAATAACTTTGAATTCCCTAACAGAGTGGTAAAACGCTTTAGTACAAACTCTGAGGAGAAATCTACTGCTTTATACTTTTTCTGTTGACTCACAAAAGACGTGTATGACCAACATCTGTCAAACAACAGTTGTCTTACACATCTGGACTTCCCTAGGTGACAGTTTTAAAATAAACACTATGATCAGACAGATGCTCCATTGATCTCTCCCCTGGAAGAAAATGTACTGCAGCAACTAAAACGAGAAGAAAAAAAAAGTACTAGATACACATCTGAAAAACATCAGCTTATCAAGAACAGGATCCCTTGTGTAGTCAGAAATCTCTGCAAAGCCAGAGCAATAAGAATAAGATAAAGTTCTCCTGGCTTAGAAGGACAGAGATTTGTAGTCAGATCCCTAAGGAAATGTTTATTCTGAACACGGCGATTTCCCATGGTGACGCAAGCTGCAGGAGGTGGAGCGATGCTGCCCTCTTTTGGTTCCACGGCATAATCATGATTAAAAAAAAATTGTTCTGTGGCGTATTCCTCAGCACTTAATCATTTTTGTCTCCATTCTCAGTACTTCAGAGTGGATGTACAGAATATTTACTGTGAAAGCAGAGGGAGCTGCAGGAAAAAAGCACCCCTGTATATTACCACTTACAAACTCCAAGGAAATTGTTGGATGGAAGAGACCGTAAGTCCTGCATTGGCAAATTCTGAGGACGGGAGCAAGAAAAGTCCTTAGTATATCCCTATAAGTCCGTCTCTTCTGGAAATTTCTGGGAAAACCTTACAAGTACCTTCCTTAGGGATGCCAACACCAGACATAGATACTCTGAAATGTCACTTTTCTATTTCATGTCTGTCATCTACGTACAGCAACAAAAGTAATCCACCAAACACCTTACCTGGGAGCGCAAAGATTATTTTCCTTACTCCATCAATATCCAGAGTTGCAAAAGTTGTTGGCAGGCTATGGAAAAGGAAAGCTAGTTAATATCTGCACTAGACTTTGACTGAACATTATAATGTTATTCTTTAAAACATTTGGAAAAAAAAACAAATCATGATCTCTTCTCAGTTCTTCATTAGCACCTGCTGCTTATTCCATAGTGGGGGTATAATCTTCTCTTTGTGATGACAGAACAAGTTGCTGTTCTTGGTATACAGCTATGAAGTTTTAAGAGACAATTTTGCTTCTGGTGAAGAAACACCTAAGAGCAGATGAGCTCATAATCAAAAATCCAAATCCTATCTTCATGCTAGAAGCCAGATAACAAAGAAGAAACACTCAATTTATGCAATTACCTAGCTGTACTTGTTTTTCATATAAGGGTCTCCAAATGTTTTGTAACATTAGTGACTCTGATTTCCCTTACTCTATTGTCTAGTGGTAGTGACAACCACTAGAGCAGCCAAATGCTGGCAAGTGTGCAGATGAACAAATCCAGACACACAGGCAGAGAGCTGCAGAAAGATAAGACATAGGTATTATCAGTAAAGAGCTCAAGATGGCTCAAGAATGTGGCTGGCAAAGAAAAGGGACTCATCTATTTAAAAAAAGTTAGTATCATCCTTTTAAACATTAGAAACAACACTTTATAGGAGCAATACTTATGCTGAGTTCCTTGGCTTCATCTTGAGCTAACAACTATCACCTGGTCAGCAGATGATTGCTGCTGACCAGCAGCAACTTTGGAGATTCACTCCACTTTGATCATTACTTCCTAGTTTTTTATCTGCTAGGTCTAATCAATATCCTATCTTACCAGGGGAAGTTAAGTGTTGGAAGTGTCTGTTTTAAAATTTCTCTAACATAGTGGGAACTATGTGTCAGACCTCCAAATCTTATCTCAGTCCACAAACTGAGGTACAGTATATCTAACTGCTAATTCATATTTACTGGAAACTCTGAGTTCTTCTATGAGATTTTAACCCCATCATTGGTAGTCTTCCAGTATTTTCTTCTGGCACAGCTGCCAGACAAGGTACAACCTTACAACTAGCTCAGCAACTTTCAGATGAAGTAGAGGAATGGTAAATCCTGGGCATCACTCCGCAGTCATGCATAAAAAGCAAATTCTGGCTTTGCTTTTCGAATTTACTCATAGGAATTTTTCCCAGTATAGTAATCACAATTCATATCTAAGACCTTTTAAGACAGAATTAATAAAAACTAAGACACAATATTTGCTATTGCATTACAGCCAATGAAAATGAGAGTGCTTACATTCTCAGTAATGCTTTGGTAGCAGTAGGAAATATCTTTCACACAGCATAAAATGAAACTGGATGTTTGGGGAAAAGAGTAATTCTTAAAGCTTTTCTGGCTAGTTACTAAAAGTTTATTGCTACAAGTCTAGAGAGGGATCACCAGAAGAAAGAATTACATTCGCTTTCAGATAAGCTGGAACCAGAATGTAATGTTCTGCATTTTTCCAAATCAGGGTATCCATTCTTGTCAGCAGCAGGGGCTGGAGTGCAGATCCCACTTTTGGGACTTCCCTACGTGGGTTGTAGCAGGATGACAGAAGCAGTGAGCAATTTCCATGCCTGGGCTACATCCAGCACAGGAAGAAACACACTTTCAGCTCACTTGCTCCTTTTATGGAAGGGAGACGTGGTAGTAGCAGCACAAGCACCAAACCCACATGCAGTTCTTTACTTGATTGTATGCAGAGACAGCATCAGTATTTGCCTGTTTTCACAGCACCCACTTTCTGTTTGCTCCCTGGCAACAGTTACGAGCTAGAGGGAACCATTCCTCAAAGCTGCATGTGGCCTCATGTTACTGGACTGTGCCAAACTGGCCTGCAAACAAACTGCACTCCATAGCTAGTGAGGCAGAGCTGTAGACATCTTTCTGCTACTGTACCATGAAAAGGAACTCCCTATTTTCAGTACATGTAGTTTTCATTTTCTCTACAAAGTACACTTCCTCACTCATTAATTAATTAATTTGCTACAGCAAAGCAAAGCAATGCTGAAACAGTTTTCTGAGGCAAATTAAACACATAAAGGATTGTGTTTACTTTAAAATTACTATGCTCAATATGCCAATCAGATAAAACTTTGTAAATTAGCTGTCTTTCCACCTTTCTCAAGAAATTGCTTGTTTATAAGAATATGACTTAGGCAAATTTTGAAGTGAAATGAGATGCTCGTTAAGCAAACCAGCACTTAAATGACATTATATTTCCTGGTTATTTCATAATGATGTCAGTATCTGAGTTCAGTGACCACAGTGAAGACTGTGGCCATGTTTATACCATGTTGGTTTCCCCCCAGTCCCCAAACCTGATTTGCAACAGTTATCAGAGAAATACTTCTTACTGTTAAAAAGTAATCTCCCTGTTTCTCTTAATTTCACCTATAAAGATGATGACTAATCTGAATAGGACTGATTTTGGTTCTTTTCCCATATATATCTACCATGTGGTTTATAGTATATTTGGAAAACTGAAATCTACTGAAACACTTATCTCGGCTACTTGGCCCAGTACAGCCTCCATCTATGCTAAGTAGAAAGATTTCTTACCCTGGTTTCATAAAAACTCTGCCAAAGTGAATCTGTGCGTGAAGATCAATATCCAGCACCTGTTTAAGATAGTCCTGTTTAAATTAAAAAAAGAAAATCGATTAAGTAACATCAAAGTGGCTTACATCACCTAAGCATTCAAAGCAATTAATTAATATTAAGTGAAGATGAAACTCTTTTCATGTCCCGAAAGTGCTACAGTCCAGTGGGGAATTTCCAGTATTTGAAAGACATATTTTCAAAAAGAATAGGTGAAGAACAGACTCATTTTAGGTGCCAAACCTGACTCCATGAGGACATAGTAACGTATTTACTTAAAAGTCAGCTGCAGCATCAGAATCTTAGAGGACCCCGCAAATACCTACTACTAAAACATTCTCTATGTCAAACATGGAAAAACAAACTTTAATGGTTCAAAGTTCAGATTTAAAATCATCAAGTTATTTAACTTCTGCTATGGAAGCTATCTAACAGTAGACTTAGAGATCTCCTAGTACTTTTAAAATCAATACTGTAGAAATCATAGTTTTCCAGGATACTGCAATTATTGTAATTTCTTGGGGACATGGTCTTATTCACAGTGGTCAGGCTTAACAGTCCATAGAAAGGAAAAACTGTGGGTGGCTTCTGCATTAGTTCCAATGAAATCATTTTGCATAAACACAATTGATCCAGCTATTAAAACAAATTCAATTACTTGTTTAGTCTTTATTGAAAATCGCTGTGCTCAAAGATGTAGTATCCTGTCTGTTGTGTTTAGTGAGGCTAACAACACAGGACATAACAGTCATCTGTGAAATGAGTATATATGGAAGCAGTACATCTGAAACTCTCTTGCAGTTTTGCCATTTTTATTTTTTCTTATTTTTTGTTTTGCTTTGGTGTGTTCAGATACTTGGAAAGCATCAGTTTCTTTCAGCCAGGCATGAATTCTGAAGTATTGGTTGTATCAACCCCATTCTTACTTTCTATTTACTTTTTTGAGGTTCACAGTTATTTCATTAAAACAGCTGAAAGCTAATGTCAGAGGGCTAATCACAAGTGGAATATAGAGCCTTTGTGACTTCATGCTCAAATTCAGACCGGGGAGAAATTAGCCAGAAGGCATAAATGCCTGTAAGACCCTTCAGCAGTTCCCGTGACTGCACTATGATGCCACATTCCCAACTTACAGACCAGCACTTTTTCTTGATTATTTTTCTAAGAATATTGAGGAGAAGAATGGGACTGAAAGTAATTGACACTGGTGTGACTAGTTATCCATTTTCATGATGTATCCAACAATATGATTTCTACTCAGAAAAGTGACAAAACCAGCACTCATGATTGCCATCTCCTAATGACTGTCTTTAGTATCTGTTAGTTATAAAAGGAGAGATGTTTCTTTTACCTGCCAAACTCACAGATTCAGCCTGGGATCAAAAAGTAATCTGAGTTTTCCTTCGCATAAGTCATGATTAATAAATGTCCTGCAGGTTCATCTACGCCCCACCAGCATCTGTGTATCCCTATTTTCTTTGATGGTTTTGGCACAGGGATTACCAACAGGAACTCAATCAACAATTCTGTTAATGATTCAAAAGGCAAATATATCAGCGCACTGTCTCTCGTATGTATTGCCTCTGTAGGACTATCAGGCCCAAAATGTGATAAATCTATTCTTGTAACAGATACAGCTCTGGCATATTCAGGAAACAGATCTGCTGAGTAAGAAAGAGCTATTTATATAGTCGGGTTGCTTTTTGAAGTACTTTCAAAGTAGCTTTATTCTATCTACATTTTACCTGCTCTAAGAACAAAAAGTCTGTTGCCTTCATGCACTTCAAGCACCTTTTCTCATCATAAGTGCATAAATAATTTCTTAAATAAAAACACATTTGCAAATCACTCACATCAAGAATTAAAATCATCCCTGTTGTACTGTGTCTGCCGTAGCACAGTATTAATAACAAAGGGAACGAGGATTAAAGACTATTTTCTTAATGAATTCACATTTAAGCGTTCAAAAAAAAAGTTAGATCCCTTTTTAACAAACATTGATACAAAGGTAGAAGCTCTGATGACAGACTCTGGCTTGGAATTCTTACATATATTGTAGCAAGTCATACTTAAATTTAGCATACCTTTTCCCCCATAGATACACCTCCTGATGTAATGATCACATCAGCACGGCTGATACCCTCATTCAGTGCATTCAGTAAATCATCTGGGCTACAGAAAAGAACAGGCAAGCAGATTAGTGGCATGGAACTATTACGAGTTGTAGTATTTGTGTGCTCACATACAGATACATACACACGCATGTCTTTTAAGAGAAGAGATACAGCTCTAGGATAATACAAGATCTTTTTCTTCTTAAGACTCCATACTCCTCTTTTCAAGTCGAGAACTGCAATCTCATTAAGTGAACACCACACTGTTTGGCACCTTTCTGTCTAAGCTTTGCAAGAGGAACAGTGGGATACCTTAGGTTAGGACAGGAGAATTTTAATACAAGTGTCTAAAAGTATGTAATTTGTAGAGTAGGTGCAATACAAATTATGATTTGGATGAACTGCAAGGCTATATGAAGGGATCTGACACATGACAATTATTGGCCACCCAGCAGGCTGCAGTACTACCTGTCTAGCTTATCTGATGCGTGCAAAAATATGGGTAAGGCTCCACTTCAAACTTCCATCAGTGAAAAGTAGGAGTAAATCTTATGTTCATCTTCTCCATTTGCTCTGCAGCAAATCCAGCTGTACCTCCATTTTGCCTTGAAAAAACACAATCCATCCTGTTCAAGTGTCTACCTTGACACAGGTAGCTGTAGTGTTTGTACTCCATAACTGCATATATGAAGGATGGAAGCTGAGTATATTTCAGTTTTGGTATCTTAAGTCTTTTCTATTTTTTTTTTGAGATCTAAACTGGAAACTTTGAAGTAGGAATTTGCTATGTAACAGCAGTAGTGATGCTAGGACAGTGCTTCAAGGCATGCAGTGGAGAAACTCAGTAATACAACTTACACAAGACTAAAGGAATTCAAAAGAATTTCCAATATATTAAATGCATTTAACTTTGCATTTAACATTTGTGAACTGACCACAAGCAGACGGATTGCTACAACTGTATGTAATGTTCCTTCAATAGTATGTTTTTACTTCAGTGATTCTGGAAGTTTTTCATGGAAGGCTGTTCTTCTTAGAATGCAATTGAACGAATGGGCAATAATGCTAGTGGCTGTATAAAGGACTTCGCCTGGAATACAGCACCTCAGTTAAATGCCACACTACGACTACAAAATGCCATTATGGGTTATCAAGGCTCTGCAGGCTGCAAATGGCATGTGGGCTATCCTTTGGGAAATTTGGCTATATTTCACTACCAGATAGAATCACTGCAGTTATTTTGGAGTTCAAACTGGAAACAGGAAAATTAGAGATACTAAGCAAGTCCTGGTTGACCTTTCAGAGACTAAAAGAAACTGTGTTTCAAAAGGTCTCACAAAGAAAAGCCCTTTCCTCCAAGCATCCTGTCTTTGCCCATGTTTAGTGAAATAGAAGCAGCAGTTCGCATTACGTGGTGCTGTGTATTCTAAAATTTGTGTGACACAAGAAAGACTGTGCTCCCTCCTGAGTAGTCAAGTGCCTGCAACCCTGCACATTCCTCACCTCTTAACCAGAGAGCCCTTGAGTGTCCTCTACCCTGTTTATGACTTACAGGCATAAAGACTTAAGACCCTTTCTCTACCATGTCCACTGACTGATGCGGCATCTTCTTTTCCAACACAGTGGGGTTATCCTGCAAAACTTTTCTGTTTGTGTTGGGTTACACCCACACTTTAGGGTCATATTGCTTTGTAAGAGGTAGTCAACAAACTACAGCAGAAAGAAGGGCAGATCGCCGGTGCCACAGACTAGGCTGTAATCCATCAGATGGAACTATACAGTACCATTTCTTTTAAAGGGAACAGTGGCTGCAGATAATGTGTCATGCTGACCAGGAGTGATGTTTAGAGTACTGGGTCTCTTGGATGGCCTAAAATGAGTGTCTGAATTCTTTTTTCTTTGGGAGAAAATATGAGACATCTAGACTGAAGCAAAACCATCTCATAGAATGACTAGAGTTGGAAGGGACCTTAAAGATGATCGAGTTCCAACCCCCCTGCCATGGGCAGGGACACCTCTCCCTAGAGCAGGTTGCTCCAAGCCCCATCCAGCCTGGCCTTGAACACTTACAGGGATGGCGCATCTAGAACTTCTCTGGACACCCTGCCCCAGTGCCTCGCCGCCCTCACAGGAAAGAATTTCTTCCTAAAATCTAATCTAAATCTCCCCTCTTTCAATTTAAAACCATTACCCCTTGTCCTGTCACTAGACTTCCTGACAAAGAGTCCCTCTCCAGCTCCCTTGCAGGCTCCCTTCAGATACTGGAAGGCTGCTCTCAGGTCTCCCCGGAGCCTTCTCCTCTCCAGGCTGAACAGCCCCAGCTCTCTCAGCCTGTCTTCAGAGGAGAGGTGCTCCATCCCTCTGATCCTCTTTGCGGCCTCCGCTGGACCTGTTCCAACAGGTCCATGTCCTTTCTACGCTGAGGACTCCAAAGCTGGACACAGGACTCCAGGTGGGGTCTCATGAGCACAGAGCAGAGGGGGAGAATCACCTCCCGTGACCTGCTGCTCACGCTTCTTTTCATGCAACCCAGGATATGGTTGGCTTTCTGAGCTCCCAGTGCACCCTGCCAGCTCATGTTGAGCTTCTCAACCATGAGCACTCCCAAGTCTTTCTCCTCAGGGCTGCTCTCCAGCCATTCTCTTCCCAACTTGTATTTGTGCCTGGGATTGCCATGTCCCAGGTGGAGGACCCTGCACTTGGCTTGGTTGATTTGCACAAGCCTGTCCCGGTTCCTCTGGGTGGCGTCCCTTCCCTCCAGCATGTTGACCCTGCCACCAAGCTTGGTGTTGTCTCCTTCTTTAGGGAACAGAGACACTTTTTCAGCTTCCCCTTCTGAAATCTTAGAATCATTTTATAGAAAACCCAGCACAAGTCTTCACTAGTTGATGAAGACAAGAACAAAGAAACAAGTTTGGTTTTGGCTACTATCAATGCCTTTTTCAGAACCAGCTGTTTCACATTGATTGTCTGTATGTAGTAAGATATTGATTAAGATTATTATAGAGTTTGTAACAGGAAAAGATTCTCAAGACCTAAGTATTCCTTAATCCTTGCCAATGAGGGTGCAGACTGGAATCCAGCAAGGAATACATATTCATTACAAGGGTTGATACAGGCCTTCGTGAAGCTCGATGGCAGTCAGACACTCATGCCACTATCAGTAGGCTAAGACTGCTCTCAGTATATTTCTCTCATTAGGTTGTGATCCAGCTGAGGACTTTAGCTGGAGCTTGCTCCAGGCTGTTTCATTTTATCTGGCTTAATTATTTAAAAGTTATTCACAGGTAGCAAGACCACCTGTCTGGGAAATTTCAGCTCTGGATTATGAAGTGTGCTTGCTTTTGGTTGTGGTCTGAGAATAATGGAAGGAACAGTAAAAAGCCGATGAGTCTATATTTAGCTGTTAAACAGAATGGAAGTGCTCCTACTTACATATGGCATACATATATGAGTGTGTTTATAAATAAAATTACATAATAAAAGAAGAAAATCCCTAAGCCTCAAATAAGACCAAACTCAAACCAGGTGAAGACTCAGTTCACATCTTCATTTATGAGGGTAGCATACCACTCCAGTAGTTCATTATACAGCTTTTTTATTACATGATGTGTAAAAAGTTGGAGATTACTGGACTTGGTGCATTTTTTCTAGCATTTCCAGCAGAATGATCTGTATAATACATCTCTTTTACCATCTGTATAATACATGGCATTAAAGAGTCTACTACAAAAACTTTATCTAACAAATGGCACTGCATATCATCTTTAGATGGTTGCAAAATGCATTGAATTATTCCAAAATGAAATATGTGATAGAAATTTTATTGTAATAAGTTGAATGATTATGCTTAGATTGGATTTTATTCTGAAAAAAAAGGAGACATTTACAGAATTTTCTCCCTTGCTTTTGCAGAAGGCTTCTCTCTTTTTGCCTTATTTGGCACATTTCTTTTTGTCACTCGGCTCTGTCTAACTTTCTATCCTACTTGAAGCTGGTAGTTCCATGGCTATAATTAACACAAAAAACCTCCTTACAGGAGTTACCTGCAACATTGTAGCAAACATGTTCTTTGTTTTTAGTGGATTTAATGCAGAGAGTTATCATTCAAACATATTTGATATAATTAGATAACAAGATACTGTTTCTTGTTTCATTTGTTGCATAACAATGAGCAGCTTCTCCTTTGGATTGCATGGAAAGGGAATAAATAATTGAAGGCTATTAACTTCTGAAAGAATAGACAAAATAACTTTGGCTTCTGAGTGTGACAGGATAAGATTGTTCTAAAAGGCCTGTGCCATACCACCATGAAGCTGAGAAATAACACTCACTGTCTGAGCAGGTACAAATCAGAAGCTATATTCTGAAGCCCTGTCCATTACTAGGAGCAGGATACTGGATTAGACTAGACTAATGATCTAATTTTACTATGATAGATCCTGTAAAATGTCTTGGGAAAGTGCTATTCTTGGATATTTTTTATTCCTTCAGGAACAGGTGCTCAAATATAATAGTGAATACCTCAATCAATGTAAAGTAGATTTGGATGTGAAGTCTCATTTCAGATGGCAAAACTATTCTGTTTCATTTGGTGGTTTTCAAAGTCAGAGTGACACTGAGCACAAGAACGGAGTGGGCTTTTCTAACAGGCTGCAGTTGATTAAAAATTATGCTCTACATTTCAGAACACGTCCTAGCATAATCTGTAAATAACCGAGAATTTTTTTCTGTAAGGATTACATACAGTTTACAAAACTATTTGTGTAGGTAAGTAAGCACAAATACAAACTTTCTCTCAACAGCAGAAATCCCCATCTATAGCAGATTGTGTTTGCACAACTATGATGCGTATTCTGCGTACATTTTTGAAGCTGCAGACATAATGCTTTACATAAGGAGTTCATGTACTTTTATGTGTATCTTTATATTCCCTGCTAATTTTACCAGTCTGATAAAGAAAGCATCTAGTTTATTACCTCAATTTTCTGACCCTCTGCTTTGTTCACAGAACCCAGTAGGCAGATGTCTGACATTGCAATTGACATGCCACCTAGAATAGAATCATAGAGTCATCTAGGTTGGAAGGGACCTTCAAGATCATCAAGTCCAACCATCAACATAACTCTGATAAAAAAAACAGACCAAACAAAAAAAACCCCATCACTAAACTATGTCACTAAGCACCGTGTCAACCAGTCTTTTAAAAACCTCCAAGGATAGTTTCTCAACCACGTCCCTCAGCCTCTCTTCGTAAGACTTACTCTCCAGACCCCTCAGCAGCTTCACTGCCCTTCTCTCGACCCACTTCAGCACTTCAATGGCTTTTTTGGGGTAAGGAGCCCAAAACTGAACACAGCACTCTAGATGGGGCCTCACCAGTGCTGAGTAGAAGGGGGAGATCACCTCCCGAGTCCTGCTCACCGTGTTGTTCCTGATAAAGGCCGGGATGCTGCTGGCCTTCTTGGCCACCTGGGCACACCGCTGGCTCATGTTCAGCCAACAGGCGACCAACAGCCCCAGGTCCTTCTTTGCCAAGCTGCTCTCCAGCCACTCTTGCCCAAGCCTCTAGCGTTGCATGGGGTTGTTGTGATCCAAGTGCAGGATCCGGCACTTGGCCTTATTGAACCTCATCCCATTGGCCTCGGCCCATCGATCCAGCCTGTTCAGATCTCTCTGCAAAGCCTTTCTACTCTCAAGCAGGTCAACACTCCCACCCAACATGGTGTCCTCTGCAAACTTATTGAGGGTGCACTTGATCCCCTCATTCAGATCATTGATAAAGGTGTTAAAGAGAATTGCCCTCAATACTGAGCTCTGTCCAGAGCAATACCACTCATGACCAGCTGCCAACTGGATTTAACTCCATTCACCACCACCCTCTGGGCCTACTGTTGGACTGTATTTCAAAGCACCTCCAGTCGTTCAGCATTTTCTATGCTGAAATAATGACCCATTCACACGGGATTCCTCACAAAGTCCTGGGAGCTACAGACACACAGGGAAAAGTGAAGGGCCAGCAGCGATCCTACCCTACTCCAGACCAAAGAAGAGCAGCTGCTCCTCTAAATTACAGCCGTGGATGGCAACCTGTAAAGGCTGTGCCTTCTGTAGGTACCCCAAGTTTAGCACAGTCTGGCCATGCCCATGCAAACTGGGCACACTGCTCTGTGCTCATTTTGCATCTTAGGAGGTCTCTCTCCTGCTAAACAAATCTCCCAGAAGAAGAAAAGATTTAACTAAGGTACAAGGACCTGTTACAAAGTCCCTTTGGATACAAAGATCCCAAGTGAGCCTCCAATTCTCCATCAGAAAAAAAACAAGAAACACCTCCAAAACAACCAAGAAGTTCCCCAAGGAAAACTTTCACCAAAAACCCAAGAGACTGGACTTACTCTTTTCAGACAGAGATCTCAGCAAGTCACATTTCTGTTTAAGGAAAGATGGGATATAGATTTGATGCTTTACGGCTAACTCTCATTTTTCATCTTTGCTCATTCAGTTGAGGTGACAGATTCCAAAATAAACAGATAGATGTAGCTTGGCATAAAGACAAAGTGTGTTACCCACTTCTCACCTTATGGCCAAGAGGAGTATTTTGCACATCAGTGCTTTGCAGGATGCAGAATAGTGAAGAGATGCCCTGTTAGGTTTAGCCAACTAAACCCATCTTCTGTAGAATGTAATATTGAATGTAATTCATTGAATGTACTTCAATGCAATTCAATGGATATGTTAATGTAATAGGAATTCTCTGTTTTGACTAGTACGGTTTTTTAAAGCAGAAGAAGATCTGATCTTGTCGATGTATGTAGGAACATATGGGCACTCTTCTGAAGCCGTATTTGTTTCAAAATTCTCCAGTGTATTTCACCATGTTCTCATAACGTTTCTTCCTTCTACCTTCTGTGGTATTTCCCTGGACCACTTTGCACAGATGCAATATGTTTTTCCTTAAGAATAGAAGCCAGCTTGTGAGGAAAGCTGGAATAATTACAGTAGCTTTTGGCTATGTAAGTTTTGTCTATCTGACAGCAACATAAAAGAATCTGTCTTTGTTACTTTCTGCTGCTTCTTTAATTGATGCTGCTGCAAATAAGAACGCTATTTTGCAGAGTATTCTTTTCCATGTTACATTTATAAACTCAAAGAGACTTTGATGAGAAGAACTCTTTTGCTGAAGTTACCATGAGATCTGCCTAATGCCTTCAACTTTTTCTCTGTATCAAAACAGTTTCTCTGCTGTTTTCATGAACAGTTTCAGATGATGTTCACTCATATATATGCCTGGATGACAAAAGACCAGAGAGGTAGGAGAAACAGCAACTGGAAAAGGTCCCATGGTGTATAAGCCAGGTGCTTTTGTACTACGGAGCACATTCTACACGAAGGCATTACATCATTGTCGTATCACATCTTCTATGCTGTATGTATGTATGTATGATGGTTGTGTATCATGTTCTTCTCTGTTCATGTGCAATCATCTCCAAGCATTTGTATGTGAATTGTAGTGATTTTTTTCATCAGTGCTGAAAGAACAGGACCAAAGCTTTGGTAACAGTTGTCTTCAAGTGCTGTGCCATTGTACTAACCCAGAAGCACTATCCACTCTAAATCCAGGCTAGTCCGCGTCCACTGAAGAAGAAGCCTTAGAATAGTTTCCATTAATTAATAAATTATCCCTGGTTATGAATCTTATCCCAATACTCACCAGATATCCATGAGTTTTTCCAAGAAGTTGGATGGAATTTCACTGGTAAAGATAGTAGATCCTATTTTATCTTCCTTCTTATGAAGGAAGTGAATCTATAGATTCCCTGTGAAATTTTCACTTTCAGAGAGAAAAATCTTCAACAGTTGTAGCTGGGTTGAAATAATATGACTGAAAATTACCCCGCACAATACAATAATCAATGCCAAAGACATTGCTCATCAGTAGAGATGACAGTGTGCTGGTGAGTCTGAAGGGTAACCATGGTTCTGCAGTTATTTCTTTCAGAGCACTCATGAAATAGGAGAACTGGCTTATACTAACATAACTGAAAGTAAAACATTATGATTGGTGTAATTAGTGCCAGCTGCTTATATAAAGCAAATATTATTACAAAATCTCACACATGGTGATTTGGTATTGTTATCATGGAATTTCTTACCTTTTCATTTTGTTTTAGCTTTAGTTTTAGGTAAGATAAAAATGAAATAAATTTAAAGTGAATTTTAAGTAAATTAATCCCCTGTAAACTAGTGTAACTGCTATTGAAGTACAGTGTGGATGTCTCTATGACAGTTAAAAAGGCAGTCCCTAAAGGCAATGCCTCATAATGAAGGTTTTCTCTGTAAATCTCCACCTTTTACAGAATCATAACTTAGTCATTTGGAAAAATGTCTGCCTCCAGAAGAATAATGACTTGGAAGCCACAGGTCACAGACAATATAAAAAGGCCTTTTAAAATTCCCTGTCATCAGCTATGTCTTAAAACAAATAGTTATTTTTTAGAAAATGTTAAATTAAATACGACATCAATTTGTGTTTACTAAAACATAATACAAATTCTCCAAGAAGACTAGAGTACAGTTTATTGGAAACAAGCAAAGATGGGGAACAGAAAGAAATTTATCTTGTTTGGTACCAGCAAGCCAATTTTCTGACAGCTGTTAGTGAACGGAAGGAACTAGAACTTCATTTGCCTCTACAATACTGCACAAAGTACATTTTTAGTTAAGAAAATGCCCATTCCATTTTCTTCTGCTCTGGGAGCAGAAGCATTTTCTGGCATTTGCTCATGCTTTGGGTAGCAAGGCTTTATTCTAGGAGCTGTTTTTTGTTGATGCTTACACCAGCACTACTTGGAAGAGCCCAAAGGCTCTTTTAACATGTCCTCTAGATTTAGGCTGTTAGCAATGACATGTGAAGTGATTTGTATGAGGTATTCCAAGTTGATCACCTGCTGATCACCAAATTCATTCCAGCTTCTAAGCAATTTCTGATAAAGCAGCCTATATCATGCTCATCACATTAATCTCAAACATTTGAAAGGTTGCAGGTTCTTCTAAGGTAATTGCAGTTAAGTTTTTTTTGGGGATGTGCAAAATATACCATAGGATTCTAGTGGGGTTATCTCTTTAGTCAATTTAATAAGGAAAAACTAGATTAATGACAACATGGCTACAGCATGAACAACCAATTGCTAAACAAGAACAAGTCTTTTGAAGGCTAAGGATATGGCAGATTGATTCAGTAATGAGTACAGATACTTGTTTTTCCAGTATAAAAAGTGAACATTAAGCTATAACACAATTCTCCAATCTTTTGTTATAAAAATAGGCCTATTAACCTCAGTGAGGACTCTCACACAACTAAAGTTTTCAGGTACTAGCCTTCAACAGGTTTTTAATTATTTTTCCGCCTATTTTTAATTACTACAGAAATCAAACTCTAGAAATGAATTTTTGTGTTAATGGAGAAAATGACAGGTGGTTTACTCTCCCTGTGTTATTACTTCTGCCCACTAGGCCTGTCTGTGACAGGAGGTAAGTTCTGCAAACTAATCCATATTATTAAGCCATCCCCCTAAATAAGACCTAGCATATATTTGTACATGTATTTTGGAAAATAAATGTGGTAGATTCCATAAACATTCCAGTTGGCCTGTTTTAGAGATGATCAGCATGGTCACGGAGAAACAAGTATACAGGTATGATTAAAGAGTCATAAGAATGACTACCCTGGAGCTGTACTCCGCTCTACTACCTTTAAGCACGTTTCTTCCTAATTTGTTCTTTTTTTAGCAGGGAAAAGCCTTGAAGAATAAAGATGTTTGCTGCTACTGATGAGTAATGTCAACATTCTTGGTATTGACAGAATTTTATCACTGTTGTGGAGCCATGTTTGTCTCCAGTGCACTGGTGCAGAAGAACTTAACTGACAAGGCAGTGCTATTTAATGGACAGAATAAAACACCATTTTCTTGTATATGTCAAGCATCGGTCGAATCTGTGCTCCAAACTCTGCACTGACAGACACCTAGTCAGCCTGCCTGTGAGCATGCATGTGCCTCAACGTCCCAAGTGTTTTAAAAACAGTGCTCACCAATCTGGGAGGCCTGTCTCCGCAGTGTTCTGGAAGCTCTGTGTCCCTTCTTCTTTAAAAACATCTGGCTTCCTGAGGGCAAAGGAAGCAGAAGGGGTATAATAAAGAGCCAGGGAAGGAGAGAGGCTCCTGGGGTGAAAGGGATGCTCTATGCCCAGCTGTGTCCCCCTTGGTGGCTCTGAATATTCAAAATCATCATAGGAAATGCTTCCTCCCAACAGGGCCAGCCAATGGGAAAGAAAGGGAATGCACGGGAACACCCTTCTGTTATAGCTTGGACAATCTTCTCACAAGGATGAAGAGTGAAGTTATGGGAGGATTTAGGCTAACTGGGCATGCCAACAACATGTAGTTCATCTTTCCTTGCAGAGTCTATGAAGAAACTTCTTTACTCTTGACTTCCAGGTGAAGTAAAATGACACGTTAAACACCTTGACATTTTGGAAGGAGGACCACAGATAATGAGAAAATACTTGGAGATGGGCCCCACTGAAACATTTTTACGCATACTTTCTATCTTCTTATTAGGGGAATTCAGGGCAAATTAAATGTCACCTTCTTGACTACAAGGGGGAAATGGCCGTATGTATCCTAATTCTATATCTCCATAGTCAATAAAGATGCCACTTCATTCATGAGAAGCTTCATACCCAGCTACCCTGCTCCAAGAGGCAGGATTAGAAAAAATGTCCAAAACTGAGAATGTTACTGCTATCAGAACCTTATTTAAAAGAATTAAGGTTTTGTTATCAATTCCTATTTTATGAAGACAGCATTTCCTTTTACATATACTTCTTCCAAGTCAGTTTCAATGGGAAGAAATAAATTTTAGATAGTGTCCTTTCTAACAGAAATACGAAGCAAGCTGAAATTTGTTTTTATACTCTTAAATGTAGGACAACTAAATGTAAAATGTAAAAAAATCTTCATTTGACATTAAAAAAAAAAACCTAAAAAAGATGTTAAAGGTTGAAATGGACCAGGTCATGAATTATTATTGTGCAACCCTTGAGCCCATTCTTCTTTTCAGCTGCCTGGACTGTTACTCATTCCAAAGTCAACCTCCCTCCCCAGTCTCCAGCCCAGGCTCAGTTGATTTTGCATGTAGCAGCTGCAGTCTGTCATTGCAAAGGTCACTTCTGGGCACACATGGATCTGTCTGACTGAGGGAAGGGAAGAGAAGACAGGGCCAGTGTGCCTGCACTATTGTTATACTCATGCACACAGACACTGCTAATGTGAAATCTAAAATCCTCTTCATCACCCTGTAAATCCATGCCTGGTTTCTCCTCATAGGTCATCACAGAAAGTATCTGTCAGATCAGACACACACTAATGTTGTTCGAAAGTCATGGAAAAAATACTAAAACTATTCAGTTTATAAGTTTAGATGTCCATTTCTTTCTGAGAGTTTTCCCAAGATAGCCATTTCCTAATGTCTTCAGTCCCTCATTTGTTCTTCTGTTCGTTATCAGAAAACAAAGTCAGTCTTTGTTTCTTGAAATAGGGTCATTGTGTCAGGAAGTGACAGACAAAAGACTTTCAGATTTTGTAAGTGATCCCAGCTTCTGGTTTACTGATCAACCTTATGGATGGCAGTCTCAAAACTCAAGAACTTTATCCAGCAAGGTTCTAAACTTTAAGGTTACTCTCACTCTCACAGTGTTCTTCCCCAAGAAGGCAGACTGAAACTACGGATGTTTCTAAATGACAAAATGAATTACAAAGGTAAGGAAATTAAAAGCATTTTGTTGAAATTTCCAGAAAGTTTTAAATTCATTTGAGCATCACATATTAAAATAGACAAAGCTCTGATTGACATTCTGTCTTTCTAGGTCACTGTTGCTGTGTTATTTCTGCTGGTGATGGTCTTCTGAGTTTGTACTTCCCTGAAGTAAGAGTTAAGAGATTATTGTGACCAGGAGAGATAACTTTCATGATTTTGTCTGATTTTGTATTGAATAGCCTGGGAACCTCTCTAAACTTGCATCTGTTTGAAGTGCAGATCACATTTAAATAAATATCCAATCTTCCTTTAAAATTAGTACCTATCAAAGCATTTGATATGGTTTTCTAATGACAATTATGCCTTACTTACAGTTTGAATAAGTCTAACTAATATCTAGCCATTGCTGCTGAAATAGGAACTTTATTCAAAGTTTGTTCTCCATTAATATTAGAACGTAATCAAGTCATCTTGTAAGAATGCCTTTGTTGAACTAATCAGCATGAGTTCTGATACAGTTGGAGTGTATGGTCTAGCTTTCAACCACTTAAAAATTAAATGGTTCTCCTCTGAATTCTCAACAATTTATTCTTGTTGTCTTATCCTGGGAATACAAAGGTAAGGTCAAAAATAACCTAATTTTACAGGACTTAGTCCTTTACAAATATGCTATAACTTGTATTTAGCTGATTACTCACTGATTCTCAAAACTTCTCCTAAATCTTTACTTCTCAAGACATAATCCTCCATCATGTAAATTTTACTTACATTCTTTAGTCCTATATATCTCCACTCATACTTGGCTGTGTTAACAATATACTAATAGCCAGTTTTCTAAATGATTCGTATCGTTGACAAAATGACCCATCTTCAACATTCATCTCTTCTTTGATTTTTCTCTATCTAGTGACTTTATTAGTTTAATTGTTTTCTTCTAGGGTATTAATAGTAAAATTTCAATCCTCCAAAACTTTTCAGACCTGGGAACTCAAATTTCTTTATATGATCCAGACATTAAGGAGGCTGAAAGTCATTTCAGTGAATATTTTGGGTCCTAGAGACTGAACTTCTCTTGTAAACAGAACTTATGTCTCCAGGTATTTTTTAAAATGTTTACACATCTCTCAATGGTAATACTCTGTTTTCAAATACAGAAGGACTTTCATAATATTCTGTCCTCTTTATTACTTGCTGCTTAGTGTCTTGTTCTACTATTGGGCTGTGATTCTATAAATGCTAATTCAGGAAGAAGTCCATGCTTTCATCGAGGACAATAATGAGAATGACACGCTGTTGTGCATCAGCTTTGCTCCTGTCACCTCTACACAGCATGAAATTTAGCACCCGTCACACTATATAGTTTCCTACTGGTACAGAGGATCCCCTGAGACCTGCACTGTCCTGCTTCACAAGTTCTTTTTTTCACCTCTGTTTCGGCTCAGATGTTTCTGTGTCTTTTCTGAATATGTGCATTAGATGAGATGACTTGTCACATACGACAACTTATCTGAAGTTTGCCCTAATGATTATCAAGAGTTGTGACAGATAATTAAACATTTCTGCTTGAAAGGAGAATATTTTTCTTGACAGGGCACAATGAAAGAGAGGACCTCCATATCTGACTCACCTTCAAACCGTTACCCAGTGTCCCTGGATTCATTTGCCTATGATCACACCTTACAACACCACCATTCTTTCAGCAGATCTAGACCTGAAGTCACTTCAGCAAAAACCTGTTTGATTAAAGGGCTTTTCTCTAACAAGCCTTTTCTTGTAGTCACTTGTTAAATGATGCTGCTACTACTACTAATTCTGTCCACAGTGTACTTGACCATACCCAAGTCAGATGTTAAACTGGTGCAGTAGAGAGAGATTCTTTTTCTCTCCATTTTAAAATCACGGGCTTACAGATGAAAATAGAGCTGGAAGTAACTAATGTTATATATGTCATACAAAAATGATAAGGTAATTAGAAAATAGGGAAAATAATGAAGAGAAGGAAAAAATGCACTCACATAAACAAAAGGAAAAACGGAGGAAAATTAATTGATTACATACTTGATCAAAATTCTTTAGCAAGTTTAATAAGGGAGCTCTCATGCAAGGAGAACTGTCAAAATGGAAGACAGTTTTCTAAAACAGGCCCAAGCTACAGCTGATTTTCTTAGGGCTAAACTTTACAGCCTTAAATAAATGGTGGATACAAAGAACAACACAAATGAAAATCAGACACAAAAATATCCTGATAACTATATTAATAGTATTCTACAGGCAAGATCAGAGATGTAACTCCTGTTTTCCTCAATGGTTTCCAAAGAACCAAATAATTTCACAAGTTATAAGCAAAGGAAATGAAATTAAAAGCCTTTTAAACTTGGTTTTATGGTATGAGGCAACACACAAAAGTACATTGGGATACCAGTTTTAACTGGCCAGTTGTTGATACAATTTTTCAGTAAGTGATTCTGTGATTCAGACAAAGATGTAAGACAGAACAAAAAGAACAACATCAGAAGGGTTCCTCCTTTTTTGTTGTTTTGCATTTGTTTTACATGTTTGGAGTAGTTCTAGAAATGGGACATCTTCCATTTCTAACCAGAGATTTGTGCTTTTCAAACAGTTTGGTTTTTACATGCTAAGAACACAAAGAGAGAAAATCTTGGTTTCTAGCCAGATGTAACTTCAGCTGTATCACGTTTTCCAGCTTTGTTCTTTTCTCCTATTGCTTGCATACTTCTAAGATTTTAGCTGTAGATTTTACCTATACATTTTGGACTTGCTGTCTTTCATTTGAATATTGAGTTATATATACAATTTGTGAAGATGGAAGGAAACAACCAATGACAATCTCAGAAATCATTAAAATGCTCCAAAAAGAAATAAAATACAAATATAGGCTAAGTGAGACTTGAGTGGCCAGTTCAAAATGTAACTTCATAGATGATTAATATGCAAAGGCATTTTTCAAGTGTCTATTATTTGTCTGCAGACACCCACAGACATTCCAAACCCACAGCCTTCCCCATCCTTTCACATTCTCTTTTGGAATGTGTTTATGTGTATCACAGTCCTGGGCTTTGAAGCAGCTGGATAAGCTATTTTCTTACCTAAACACCCCTGAGTGATCCACATGCTAAACTGAAATGTAGGAATACTTACCTCTAAGTTTGTCTTTGCAAACACTACTCTAAAATCTTTTTCATGTGTGAATATTAGCTCTGTATATATATGACTGCCAGAATTTCCATGCTTATTAAAAAAACTTGACTCGCTACAGCAATAGTAATACCCAGCTGAGCCCCCAGTTAGCTGCTCTCTCAAACTCCATTCAGGGATTACAGGATACAGCAAGTGACATTTCCTGTAAAATGGAGCAAAACCTTACTCAATGTAAAATGTATAAACAAAAATAAATAGAAAAAAAAAAAAAAGAATACAAACCCCAAATGTGAAATATGGAAGAAGAAATACATTACAACGATACCTTCAAAGAAAAAAATTACAAGTTTCTAATTCTCTAGTCTGAAGAGTATTGTTTGCCAGTATTTTTATTACATCTGTAGGTACTGCAGGCGTATAAAATTTTTCCCTTTTTTCACTGTATAGGTACATAGTATAGACACAAAATAAACTACACATATACATGAGCACACACAAACACACAAAATCTATGGTTTAACTCTAGTAAACCATATAACAGACACTGAAGGGTGATTCATCTTTTCTATAAACATGCTAACTAAACTGCCAAAATTGTACCCTTTGTAAGAACGCTCTCATACATCTCTTGCATTTGTTCAAGTGCCATGGTATTCCACCAAATCAGTTCTATTAGTTTGAAAGATATATACTGAAATATCCACATGGCAACATTTTCATAGTAGCTTTATTACATAATTAAATAATACTATGCTTATTATCAAACTAATTTACATAATCTGACTTTCCCTTTGACTGAAACAGAACTGCAGATGCATTTTGTTGTAAATACATAGGTTAAGCACGTGAATGTGAGAAGAACGCCAGAAGACTTTCTAAAACAGAATCCTGGTATCAAGTGGGGAAGATTTTTGGCTAAGCCAACAGTACTGAATTCTTCTTTCAAAACTTTCTGCAAAGTACAAAATCACTCTACAATTGGAGGCTCATTATTTCTGTCCTATGAGCTAAAGTAAGTACCTACGCAGAAATGACTCCTCAAGTTTAAACCAAAAGTTTAAAAAGAACTCTTAACTCCTTTGCCAAGGTAATGCTATCCCAAGACACAGAGAACATGTTAATAGTGAGGATTCAAAAGTATCAATCTCTTCTAACTGAAATCAAAGCTGCAGACACTTGTCTACCTTTGACTGATACATATGTGTTCTGTCTGATTCTCAGCTAGCATCCAATAAGAAAAAAAGGCTCACAAAACATATTTGTAAAAAAACCCAGAAAAGTAAATGTAGAAAAGCAAAAAAATTCTATTAGGCCTTAAACCTCACCAGAAAGACACTGAGCTGCTGGAGTGTGTCCAGAGAAGGGCAACGAAGGTGAAGGGTCTGGAAAACAAGTCTTGTGAGGAACAGCTGAGGGAACTGGGGTTGTTCAGCCTGGAGAAAAGGAGTCTGAGGGACCTTGTCACTCTCTACAACTACTTGAAAATGGGCTTTAGTAAGGCAGAGGTTGGTCTCTTTTTGCAAGTAACAAGTGACAGGACAAGAGGAAATGGTCTCAAGTTGTGCCACGGGAGGTGTAGATGGGATATTAGAAAAAAAAATTCTTCGCTGTCAAGCACTGGAACAAGCTGTTCAGGGAAGTGGTTGAGGCACCACCCCTGGAGGTATTTGAAAGACGTGCAGACATGGTGCTTAGGGACATGGCTTAGTGGTGGACTTGGCAGTGTTAGGTTTACAGTTAGACTCAATGATCTTAAAGGTCTTTTCCAATCTAAATGATTCTATGATTGCAAAATTGCTTACTATTTATTACTGAGAGCTTTCAAGATTAATTATCTTCACAGACACTCTATCCCTAGGAGGTCAGAGAAGAAATCCCTGAAGGCAATGAACTACATAGTTATAGTTTTGCACAATGACCTTAAGTTAAACTCTCCATTTGATTGTGTTGACTTACAGCAAATTTGAGACTACACCTATTTGGTTAGGACAAGGCCATAAAGAACAAACAAGCTTTACACTGTTATTCCACCACAAGGGCTACCAGAAAGATATCCAGGGAACGAATCTTTTCCATTGGATTAGCTCACTGTAAATGACAGTATAGAAGTTGTTGTTGACAGTAGCATTAACTTTTGGTCATGCAGGTGGCAAAAAGTTCCACCTCCGATATTTTTTTTGGAGAAAAACCCTGCCAACCCTTCTTTTATACAGAGATGGCTTTCAGGAGCTGACAGCCGTTTTGTCGATGTTTTGTTTTTTCTCAGACATATAAATCTAGGACCTTATCTCTGGATAGCATAGTTGTATTTGAGAACTTTGCTATCTGTGTTTTAAAGTCTGAAAAGGTTCTTATAATATAGAAAACATTCTAGAGATCCAGGACATTTAGATACCATTCCTGGAAAGTACAGTCTCATGAGTTTAGACTCTGCGTGAGATCTCCATATGAAATTGGAAGCATTCATGGGCAGGGTGTTTTTGATATTTATTGCTATTTGGAACACCAGTGGAGTTCTGCCAGGCTAGAGAAGCAAAAAGAATGCCTGGATGTAGAGAAAGTATATCCAGAAGGGTTTGCTTTCCCTAAGATCACAACAAGCATGATGGTTGCTGTGTCACATTCCCTGTACAAATACTTCAAACTGCATTTCCCAAAGCCACCATTCAGGTTGGTTCACATACTGTAAAACCACACAGTCGTTGGCCCATTCATATAGTTTGTGTCAAGCTAGTGATGTTTTGTATTGAATCCTGCTCTAGGTAAGATGGGTTTTGAAATGAGCTATTCCCTAGCTGTAACCTTGTCTCCCTGCTTGGGAATGTTGTCATCAAGCAACGTGAAATGTGGGTGCTGAAATTCACTATTTCCTTTTTTATTATTTCTCTTTTTGATCTGGCCTCAGTTTTACCTATGCACGAGGAACACCCTTTTTCTCAAACAGGTGGAGATCAACCTGAACAACTCCCTATCAAACCAAGTGTGTCAGATGGTTTGATACCCAAAATGAGAAACAAGAAAGCATGTTCAAAGCCTTTGGTGCTCAATAAGCTGAGGAAATATGCTGAGAAACTCAGGCCATGGATGACAGGCATTGCACTGTCTTGCAAAGGACAAAAGACTGAACCTTTCAATCACCTATTGAGCTCTCAACAGGAGACGTGAATTCACTACTACCGGGAAACAAGAAGCAATCACTGTCAGATGAACAGAAAGACTGATCACAGGGTACTACTCTGTGGCAATCAAAGTAGAGAGACCAGTAAAAGAAAAAAAAAAAAATTGATTCTTTTAAATTCTTTGATGTATTTCTGGAAGTGTTGAGCGATATCTAGCAGTAAGGCCTTCCCCAAATGACTGTTACTTAGAATCTGACAAAATTCTATATTCTAAATTAACTTTGGCATGGAAAATAATCCCTCAGAGAAATTTCTCCCTATATTGGGTCAGAAAAAAGTATAGTTGCTGTAGAACTTTCCCCTCTTACATGTATGCTGCTTGTGACGATACCGCAGCAATAAATTCAATTTGCAGCTGAAATATGTTTCAACAAACGGAAGGCAAAACGAGATAAATGCCATTCAATAAAAAAAATTATCAAATGATTTCTCTTAAGCTTAGAATATACGTATTATTTTTCTAATGAAAAGGGTAAAATATCCTCTCCAAGATACGCCCTGTCACAACACTGTGACACTTGCACTGAGTGACATTTTCTCTGGTATTTCGTTTTTCCATGGATGCCATAAAGTGCATCGCATGAATATGAAGTGACATCTTTACTAACATGTGGTACTTACTTATCTCCCACAATTCCCAAGTTGATTGTTGGATAGCCATGTTCTTGGATTGTAGCTAGGAGAGTTGAACGGTTACTGTCCCGAATCTTTCCTGGCAAGAGGTCATCTTCAGGATTCAGTAGCTATAAAACCAGAAACACTCCCAGTCAGTCTCCTTGGAATACTGTGCCTTTACACAAATGTGAATTTTATTCCTCAGATTGGACAGGATATCCTCAGACAACTATTATAAAATGTATGTGTAAAGTGATTTAGTAAATTTAAATTAATAAGATACATAATGTTCTTGCTTAGTGCAATCCTTCATGTTGCTTAGTTTATTTCTATTGGTTGATGTCTGCAAACCCTTCTTTCTCCTTATGAGTACCTTCTAATCTCAAATGTTAGAAACCAAACCACAAACTTTTAAGTTTCCAAAGTTATTGCTTCCTATTTAAATGGTTTTAAAGGAAGCACATTGAAGTTGCTAACCAGATTTAAAGGAATTACAAGAAATTTTGAAGTTCATTACCTACTTACCAATAAAGGCATTTTTTAAATGAAACAATCTGTATTGGAATAATAGACAGAAGCTTAAAGCTTGGTTCTTGTCTCAATTTGTATGTATGTATTTTGGATTAAAATATTTCTCTCAAGAGAGTATCATGGCAATTGCCTTATGTGTTATGTATTTTGGAAGTTAAACTACAATACATACATATGTAAACATGTATTTTACATATGTTAGGAATTCTTTTGTAGGACAGAAAGACAACACATTATTGGCAGGAGGTTAACGATAACAACAACAATATTTTTATAATGTATCTGTCAAAATTACACCAATAGGGTTAGGTAGTAAGGTAAGAATAACCAAAAGTGGAGCACAGATAAATTTTGTAGCTCTGGGTAGCAGCTCTACCCTACAGGATGATTCAGAAATGCACTGTGCAGGATCTTTTTTAACACAATACAAAAGAGAGTGCCCAGATCAGTAAAGGGCCCTTTCATGACACCGAAGAACGTTCAGTCACATGGAAGACACTATTCAGAAAATTATCACCTGAAATCCTTGTAAGCTCTTTAGATTTGTTCTTCAGTCAGTGGTATGTTTCCTGCATGACAGACCCTGTCTATGTTATGAAATCTGTGAAGATTCTGTTCCAGCAAGGCCAGCCTCAGCCAGTGGGCACAGAGCAACTTTCACTGGGGTTGTGGAAGTTATAAAGGACACCACCAGATGACAAAATTCAACATGTTACAAATTTTCAAAATCTTTCAAAATTCAACATGATTCAAGCTGTATGAGAATACAGCTATTGGGTTTGTGCTTGTGTCTGGACTTCAAAAAGTTTGTTTCAAAGGACAGTCAAAATTACAGGTCAAAATTCATGCTCTCTTTGAAAATTCAAACTGACTTTTTCTCAACCCCACAAGTTATTTTGCTTTTGCTCTTCCTGTTCTCTCTCTCGACCCCTGCAAGAGTGTGGGTGCTTAGTTGCTGGCCAGGGTCAACCCACAGCATATAAAATTAGTAAATTAAATTAATATAGAATCTGCTTTTTCTGATGTAGTTAAGACAAAGCAATTAGGAAGCTGGTCTGGAGTTCTACCAAGAGGAGACTGGCTTTCAACATGTGCTACTAATAAAAAAAAATGCTACAATACTACACTTGTAGTATTTTACATACACTTTTACATTTGTGCAAAACCACTGCAAGGCATTTGGTAGTACTATTCTGTTTTCAAAGCACGATAGCTTCAGAGGACTGCTGCTCACAAGAAATTACTCTTCCAGTCATGACTGGCAGTATGAATTACAACCCTGACTACCTCACAGGTCCTCCCTTGCTGGCAGGAGGAAAAGATGGTTGGATACATTACCTAAATTCCGGCAAAGACAGTGCATGGGAATTGTGAGAGAGCCCTTGATGGAGAAAACACAAGCAGCTGACTACAGGCTGATCACTCACAAAAGTACCTCGTGTCATCACGAGCTGCAGCTCAAACAGTGAGTCTACTTGGTAATGTGGTGGAATTCACTATCCAAAACACTATACCTGTCCTGAAGAAGATATAGTAATTCAAACCTTAATTCTAAGCCTACTTTTCTTACCTCATTCCCTGTTGACATGACTGCAACCACTGGAAACTTGTTAACTTCTACTTCGGTTACTCCAACAGTTGCTAAGAGACCAATCTCAGATGGACCCATGTGGGTTCCTTTAGCCAGCACACATTCACCTCTTTTAATGTCATGTCCTATAGGTCTGAAAATTGTAGCACAGAAAAAAAACGAAATAAAACCAGAATGAGATTGAAAGTATCTCTCCTTGATTGGTCCCGCTTCAGGTAACTGCTTAATGTCCAGGGACATTCAGATTGTCAAAATGTCAGTACTACTTATGGTCAAACAATGACTGCAAAAAATCACCAGCTCTTCTACTTCTTACGGAGATATTTTAGTGTTTATAAAGTAGGCTGTTTACAGACCTGATATCTTGGCCTGGTCGAGCCTGCACCAGGATTCGAACCTCTAGTTCTTCAGTGCCCTAAAAAACCAAGGAGATTAAATACGGTCAGCTGGGCTATTCAAAAAAGATTAATCAGTTTTAATTTCTCAGAAGTCTACACAGCTTACGGTATTCATTACACTAAGACATCATATTCTCCAAAATCCACCAAATTCACCTTTGCTGAAACAAGATCAACTCTGATAATACAAACCCACTTTCACAGCATAATCCAAGTCACCACATAGACTTTGCAGCACTTAAAACTGTTCACTTTCCCACAGAAAATCATATTCAGGTTTAATTACTTCAGCAAGAATGTTGCACTAAATATTTCTATGTATTATTCTGGGATTACTGTTTTTTAAGAAAACTTTTCCCCTTCTTACTCAGTGTGTTTAGGAGAACTTTTAAAGTCCTCTTCTTGCTGAGTTTCAGGATGATCTTGAAATATGAAGAAGATTGCTCTACTGCTAAATGCGAACTTAGCAGAAAAGAAGGAAATACAATGTCTGATCACTCTGTATTTTAAAAATGTCAATACACTAGGCACTGAAATTGGACTGTAGTTATGGATCTTCAGGCAGCATTTGCCTTTCATTCAATCAAATAATTTGGTGTCAGCATTCAACAACTGCGATGAAAAATCAATGTCTGGACACGTAGGCCTGTGGTACTACTATCACAGCCTGAAAAAGTGACTAGAATTGCCAGTCAGAACTGATGCAAAAATTTTCAAACTTCTGAGATCACAGAAGCTTTTCTGTAGGACTATCTTTCATATATACGGGATTGTGTCATGAGCCATTTTCTGCTGCACACGAAAGAAAAATGAGTATTAACTTGTGACTCACATCATCTGATTCCCTGATGAGCTCTGTATCTTCCACTTGCACCACTGCATCAGCACCACATGGAATTGGAGCACCAGTTGTAACGCGCATTACCTGACCAGGCATCACAGTCTGAGTTGGCTGAAAAAGAAACATACAAAAATTAATTTACTAGAAAAGAAAAATCTCAAACCAATTGAACTTTATGGAAGTAATCTGAAAGACAAAAATTCTCATCTGTGGCATGACTCTTGATACATTGCTAGTGACATTGACAGGTATAAACACCAATGTATTGAAAGAGCATTAGGTCATTGTTTCAGATATATGGTCACATTGGGTGGCTTCAGATTTTCCCCCTTAGATTTCTATCACAAAAGTAACTTTCAGGAAAAGCAATACACTGGTACTCTGCTTGGCTCCGAAAAATAACTGCCTTAGAAACATAGCAGTGACCTTCTAGAATCTTACATGAGCAAAAATCTAGCAGTTGTCCCTACATAAATATTTTTGCAGAGTACACTTGTTCTCAGAATTAAAATTTCTTTACTTTGGTCTGGTTGGATTTTTATTCTGTTCTACATATGGAAAACCAGCAGCTTGTAAGTGATGTAACCAGCTGCTTCATTTTTAAGCAGATTTCTTCACACTGGCAGACAGCTTAAGACTAGTTTATTTATCTTTGTGAGGATCAGTTTAGCAAAGCCTAAACATGGTAATATTCTACAGTTATGAGAAGTCACAGTACATTACAAAGTTTCAGCAGAAGCAACACAAAGAATAGAAAAATATCAGAACAACATGATAAAACAGATGGCAACAGTTTTAATAAAATTTCTCAGCAGGCAGCCTATTTTAATAGACATTTTTCAAAATCCAGAGTAAAATTGTAATTTGGCCATAACCACTTAAGAAATAAATACCTAAAAGAAAAATATTTTTTAAAAAAATGCAAGTAAAAGAAGCTGGTATGACTGAGATTTCATTGCTGAAATATGAGTGCTTGCTGCCTGCAGCACTTCGGTAAGGCCAACTTATTTAGGCTGCTGGTGAGCGTGTGCTACACACAGATCTACACAGCTGTGAACAGGCCAACATATTCTGTACGTCACATGTATAATTCATGTGCAGATTGGCTCTATATTCCATATGCAGCATTGGAATCCATCCAGGACTTCTCAGACTATGATTTGCAGGTCTTTGACAGCGACGCCCAGACCTGCAAGCAGCACTGCCCAAGCACTATGGCCTGCTCCCGCCTGGCCGTCACTTACTCCATGACTTTTGACAGGAGGCTGTTTGACATCTGCAAATTCCAGACCAGTGGCTAACGTTCCAGCTGCACAAAGCTGTGTTTGCCTTGCTCTCTTCGTTTGCCTTGCTTGCCTCTTCTACTCTATTTCAGCACTGTCACAACATCTGAAATGTGAGTGTTACTTTGAAATGTGTGTATTTCAAAGGTTGCGCATTGGTTCAGATACCACAGCATCCCAGTGACCCACATATCCCAGTAAACAACTGAGCCAGGAGTTGATTGAATCCTGACCCTTTTCTAAGGTTAACAGAAATGTAAATTCCTTTGAGAAGAACATATATAAAATGATAAAATAAATTTTTTTAAAAAAAGATCACATTTGCCATACGTCATGGCTAGTGTGTTTTTGGGACAAGATTCAGGTTATCCATGCAAGGAGCTGTGGATGAATAGCTGAGAAGCTGCCATTTATACTGAAGATGCTTAAAAGTGAAAATAATCTTGTCTAGCTTGTTATTTTTATTTTTTATAAAAAGGGATATTGTGAAAGGCAAAGCGTATGCATTGGATTATGTGAGCTCTTTTGCATATTGTTGTAGGTATAGTCTATAGGTACATTACAAATAGGTAACACTCACTCACCTACTCACTAACGTATTTATGTCTTTAGTAACAAGTTTCAGAAGAGAAATATGTTGCATTAGAAAAATTCTCCCATTTAAAATGCATTTTTTAATGGGAGAACCACAAAGAATACGAAAAGTCTAGGACTCTGCCAGAAATCAGTGTCTATGGTGATAAAATGCAGTGTAACTATTCATTTTGAGGTGTAATGACGTGAAACATTTGAACAAATTTATGATACAGTAACAATTGCTTTTAGAATTGATTGCTCATATCTTTAATTTCCTATTTGTCCTTTGAGAATTTGATCAGATTAACTTTACAAACACAAGTCAACTGCCAGATTTGTGTGTGAATCTCCAGGGCTGTGTTCTTCTGTGCTACAGACTATGGAGATAAAGAAATTAGTTCTGAGAAAGTATATTAATATACAATGCTTTCACAGAAGCTTTTCTGAAGGCCTTTGAGATCTCACACTTACCTGGAATAGGGCAGTACTGGGTTCTGTCCTTTGCCTTCATCACTGATGATCTATTTAATGGTAGTCACTGAATAAAATCCAGAAATAATCTACCGAGCACAACCCCTGTCTCCGGTATTTTCTCTTGCACATGATTACATCTCTCCTGCGTGACTTACAATGACCCACGCTCCTTTCCGTAAAAAGGCCCAAGTTAATGGAAAAGTGAAAAATGTCTGTTTTCCATCCTATATTATAGGTGGTTAGTCACAGTGCCTCTTAGAGATGTCTTTAGAAATTCTTCCAGGAAATGCTAAGCTCCAGCTATGCAAGCCTACAGGAAGAAAATCATTGCTCCCTGTGGCTGAGTTTTTCATGCAGAGGCCATGCAGGTGGCTCCTGACTACTATTCTCAAATGTGAGCTCACCTCTCCAAAGAAGGATAGTGTCAGAAAGTTTTCTTCAATACAAAATAATAAATGGTTGTTAACATAAACACAACCATCAGGAAATGGAAATCAGAAAAACACCCACAATTTACAAACTGATACAGAAACGCCCAGCTTGGCTTTACAGCCTCTCTGCAATTCTCAGTCCCATTTTCTTCCTCTCTATGTAGCATTTATATAACCTTTTTCCCCACAGGAGGAGCCACATCTAAACTTATTTTGAACTCCCCGCTGTGAATCATTCTGTTAATTGGTCTGTAACATGAAAGGCAGAATGTTGCTGCTGAGAGCGACTGAAGGGTGAAATGAGACCGAGGAGACTTCCAAGGCTATAAATAATTTCTCGGGAAGGAGATGAACCTGAAGATATGTTGGCCCGAGAAAAAAACTTTGACCAATTATTCAGAGGTCAACAGCCTCATTTTTCTAACTCGCCGCTGGTATTTCCAGAATTACTCTCTCACTGTGTGCCTCCTCCCACCCAATTTTTCTTCCTAGCCAGAGAGGTTTCCCATTCCCATTAATCTGGGAGGACAGACTGTCCCTGCAGAGAGACATTTATGAGCTCTTGTATTTTGTAGGGTGGAAGCAAGGTCCCATTTGCCCTTTTATCCTTTGTACAAACCTGCTGACCCGATTGGGACACTGAAACCCTTTAGACTTGTCCTCCCCATTAGACAGTTGCAACAGTACTGTTTTTAAGCACTGCTGTCCTGTGGTATTGTTTAAGTTGCAAAATGGTAATATTGATGACGGGTGAATGATGATAGGAGTGATAATTAAGCAGGGTGCTCTGTTGGTTCTTGCTATTTTATAAGGACCATAAAATGGGATGTAGAAATAGTTGTCAGTCTTTTGGATTCTGGACTCAATATCTGAAAGTGCAGACAGAAGGGCTAAAAATCCAAGGCAGGTGAAATTCATTAGTTTACTTCTTTCAGTATTTAAGTTAATTTTACATATTTTGTGTAACAGAGTCATTGATCTAAGTTCATGTGAATATCAGTATTGACATGTCTATGATACCAAAATACAATTCATGATGATGGACAAGAACTACTGCAAAAATTATTTTCATAGTTGTCTGTATCTATCACGGTTAGCCAAATTAAATGTGTATTATACATTTAGAGGCAATTCGACTCCGTTTTCTAAAAAATGGAACTATCTTACAACTGGTAATACTTCTAAAATTTGGAACAACTTTTGAAATGCATCTATTTTATCTGAGACTTTTTTGTTTAGCAGTAAAAATGGCCACACTGTAAAATCTTCATTAAAACCGATCAATCCTTTGTTTTGCCAGCTCCTAATTCCATTTCTGCATCATTTCCCATACAATACACTGAATTACAAACTGAGATTTAAAATAGCTGGAGAGACATTTTGGATTAACCCATGCTCTCCTGCAAAGAAGGTAGCAGGTACAATTAAACTGACAGAATAAAGAAAGTGGTTGAATGCAACTGATTTTTTTTTCCTATCACCCTAGTAGTAGCACAGGAACTTTATCAAATATAATCCTGAGTTTAAGAGAAAATCCCAAGTAGTGTCCATTCACGACTATTCGTGACCTGCTGTGCTGTATAAATCAATGCTGCCCCAACTTGCTCTTAAATGCAATTCACATATCTGCTATAGAACACTGTTTTGATTTAACAACCAGGAAAGGAGCAGTACTGCAAACTAAGCCGCTGCCAGGCTTCCTCAAGATTGTTCTGAGCATTTCCTCCCTTTAAAGGCTTCCTACAAAATTCTTACACTTCATTTTGCAGGTACCCATGTGAAATATGCAAGCAGCTTGGGCTGCTTGGGCCCAGTTATTGGGTTGACATCCCTCCTAAAAATCTGTCAGAAAGAAGGGGTTAAAATCTTGCTTTTCTCCATTTATGAATTGTAATGCCACTAGAAAGCTTAGGTCCTCTAACATCGCACCAGGGCTGACATTACTGTGTGCATCCTACAGACACATCAGCACAGCGCTCGGAAGTATTTTGGGAAATCCTTGCTAGTTCCAGATGTAACCACACGACCTCACTTGTCCCGCGGCACACAGCAGGAGGGGAGGTACAGCTGTGCCCTACTTCTCGCCACCTCCAAGAATATTCAGTTTTGGAGCTCTGGGAAGGCTTGTGAGAATATAAAGCCATATCTTACCGGAAAACACCTTAAAAATAAGAAAGAGAAAATAAATTGCGCTCACCTGCTCACCAGCCTGGGATTCCCCTATGATGAATCGATCTCCTGGGCCATCAGCAGCTGTTAAGGCAGACAACACAAATGGTAAAGGCTGAACCAAAACAAATGATGGCATTAGAAATTATGAACAGGAGGACCAAAGAATGAGCTAAGATTCAGTTCTTTGGTGTCAGCGAGACAAACATTACAGAAGTTTTGCGAGCATTTTACATTTTACGTCCTTTTAAGTTGTGCTTATTATTTTGAAACTTACAGGTTCTGTAGTGCTTTTAACTGAAAATTTTTAAGCAATATTATAGCAAGTAGAAAAGGATCAGAAGGAATTACGTTACTAGCAAAGATTTAAGAGCGTTCATGAGATTATTTTTATAAAAATGTCCACCGCAAGCAGATCTTTTTCTACATGAAACTAACACAGGAGAATCACTCATTCTGTAAGTGTATTATGTACCTTTTTTCTAGACTACAATGGAATATTGACATTTCTAGATTCCGTCTCTGCCTTTAGAGGCAAATGTGGACAAGGGCAGTGGGTACAGACATTTTCTGAAGAGCGCTAGGGCTAAGATAATGCAACTTGGCCTGCCACATTAAAAGTCTGGGTTCTGTTCCTTTTTGTAATTTTAGGAGGTAGTACTGAGCTGCTAGTTACCTTATACATTTCACTGAAGCAATTCTGAAAATTAAAAGTCAGAGATCATTGATCTAACAAACTGGAAGTCCCCTGGACTTGTCATTTAGCCAAATGGGTATTTTTACAGGGACACCAAAGGCACCATTACTAAAAGAGTTCAAGCTTCTGCCTGCCTCAAAGGTCTTTAGGTACGTTGCACTAGTGGTACTACAGGTTCTACCATGGTGTAAAGCATGGATCGAGCGCAAACAACTTTGCCTGTCAAAGCACCCCAGGCATGCTGTCCAGAATACTCAGACAAACTGGGGTCATACGATCACATTTAAATATGCCTTTTTATAATTTTGAACCTGTAACTGCTAAAGGCTGATTGCCCAGAAATTAAGTCTAATCAGTGACAATCTCTATTTTAATTTCAGCTGGTTTATTTCAAAAGTTCTGAACATACAGCTAGGTAACCTTATCACACTGAGAAGATCTGCCTTCAGGAAGGATGCCCAATCAGTCTGTATAATGATTTATCACATTTGTACTCATATATCAGCTGCAACTCCACAGATGATGATCTATGCTACTTAGTCTTGTTTGAAGATTAATGACTAACTTAACTTTAAAAGCCTACCAAACACATCATCCATGATCTTAAGAACAAACTCTAAAAGAAGAAAGTGGAAAAGGACTCTTCAATTGCTTGTTTTTGAATAATGCATATAATACTATTGAATACAGTTGCCAGTCCTTCACCAAAAAAAAATGCACTAGGATGATCCTGCAAAAGAGGAGAAAAAATTTCCTAATGGCTAAATTATTTTAAACCTGATAATATAATACTGAATTAGATTTCATTCCCCCATTAATAAAGACATGGAGACAAAGGTTACAGGTGATGTACAACTGATATAGCTTGAAAAAGGTGGACAAGGTTTTGGGCAGACACGTTTATGTGACTGAAAGCTAATCCCTTCTTTTTTTTTTGTAAAAAGTACCTGTAAATGTAGTCAATATAATCTCTGCTTACAAGTTTTGTTTCTCATATACTCAGATAACAGGTCTACAAGAATAATTAGAATAGAACAGAATAGAACAGGACTACTTGAGTTGGAAGGGACCTACAGTGATCATCTAGTCCAACTGCTTGACCACTTCAGGACTGACTCAAAAGTTAAAGCAAATTATTAAGCAAATGCCTCTTACACACCAAGATGCTTAGGGCATCAACCACCTCTCTAGGAAGCTTTTTCCAGTGTTTGACCATCCTCTCAGCAAAGAAACACTTCCTAATGTCCAATCTAAACCTTCCCTGGTGCAACTTTGAATCATTCACGTGTCCTATCACTGGATACCGGGGAGAAGAGCTCAGCACCTCCCTCTCCACTTGTCCTCCAGAAGCTGTGGAGAGCAATGAGGTCACCCTTCAGCCTTCTTTTCTCCAAACTAGACAAGCCCAAAGTCCTTATTCACTCCTTATAGACATTCCTTCCAGCCCTTTCACCAGCTTTATTGCTCTCCTCTCCACACTTTCGAGTACTTTACTGTTACTCTATTTGAATCCACCACCAAAACTAGCATCTTGTGTCTTGTTTCCAACAGAAATTTTTGAAGACAGCATTCATGATCATTTTGTTCATTTCTGTGTGTTTACTGATACTGTACTTGTGCTTTCCCTTACCTTGTAGCAACCAGGTTGGAAGACAGCATGTGCTTAATCCCAAAGCCCTTGTCAGTCAGCATTCTACTCAGAGCTCCCCCTCTCAGTTTTTCCTCAGCTTATGTAACTTGTATTTCTCTGGCTACATCTACACTCCCTTGCTGCTGTTACTGGCCATTTTGGTCTGCCTGCATCTCACATACATAGATGACAGGCAGCTGCAGTAAAGCTCCCCTTGTAGACCTGAAAGTTTATTTTTATATCAAATCCATGAAAAAACTATTGGACTACATCCATTGCCTGGGTTTGAAGACAGCCTATTTCATGCACAGTTGCTTTCCATTGTTTCAGCTACCAGTAACAAAAAAGACATTAAAATGTCTCTAGAAGAAAGCTGGTTATTCTGTCCAAATTTCAGCACGATGTTATGATAATTCAACCCTTACCACAATGAAAGCACTACTAGTATAATGTTCAATCATACGTATTTTCATTTTCCTCCATAAATATTTGAGGTGAATATCATTAGCCTTACTTGACAAAGGGAAAAACTGATGCATTGAGAAGCAACTTGTTTAAAATCATGCAGCACCGAGTGGCAGAGCAGAGGATGAATTCAGATCTCCTGCGAAACCACTCATAGCTTGCTCCATAAGGTCACACTACTCATTTATATACAGTAACTGCAATATTTTCAAAATAAAAATGAGTTCCTCTTTTGAGGTGCACCCACAAGAGTACATTATGATAGTATTTTTGAAAATTTGTTAATGCAATCACAAAATAATTCACAAATAGGATGCTGGATATGTGACAGTTCAACAAAGTAACAGATATGTAAGAAATTCCTGATTAAATCAACAACAGAAGAATAGAATTTCTGTGATTCAGAAAGAGATATTCTGTTACTCTCTTGAATTCTTTATGCTTCCAAGAAACTCACTAGCAACACAGGTACATGTCTATGAGCACATCTGGATGTATATTTGCTCAAGTACGTATGTATCCAGTTAAAAGATCGGAATTAAGCTTTACAATTTTCCTTCAAGACAGTTGCATTCTACATAACTGTGACTTCAGCAATGATCTGAATCAAATTTCAACCAAAACAACAACTATTGGATCCAAAATAGGTGAACTAACAGGTTATAAAATGGTTTTACAGACACTATACTGCATGTCTACGAAGTGAGTGTTTACCTCTAACAGCATAGCCGTCTTTTACTGATGCTGGAAATGGTGGTAGATTATCTTTTGCATATACATCTTGAGCAAGGACTCGGCCCATTCCATCTAGAAAAACGAGAAAAGATGATGCTCCATGTCATAACAGCTACTGAAAAGGAAAAAAGAAGTGAACAGCAGTGTGCTCTGATGGATGAAGTGTATGTGTATGTGACAAGAATAGATCTCTCAGATTTTTGATTTCTGCCTCTACATAAATGAAAAAAGATTGGAGTCTGAAAGTACTGATGAAAGATTTGTTTTTCTCCTGAAATCTCTTAAAAATGCACGCTTTCCTGTATTTCAATTTGAACAACAACAACAAATCTTTTTTTTAAAAAAACTTTGAAAATAATATTTCAAAACTGTGCAAAAGGTGAGAGGTGATGGATTGAGCCCAGAGGGCTCAACATAAACAGTAATGGTGGACAAGCTTCCCTAAATTGACAGAGACGTTTTGCAATATATTAGCTTTGCCCAATGACTGAGAGCATTTCTGCTTAATGGAGGGTGAATGCACATAAGTGTCAGGATTATTTATGTAAATTTACACTTTTATAGTTCTAAATAATTTAATAGCTGTTTCAAACATACTCTTTCCCTTCACTTAGCAACTATGACTGAAGAGCCGTAATTTGGCTCAGTCTCCCTGTAGAGCCTGCTATGAATTACTTCACCCTCAGTCAAGTGAGCACTACTGCTTTGCTTTTACAGTGCCAGCAAAATCTTCTTTTTAGTATGATGTGGATCAGAGTGGAAAATATGTATCTTATCCCTTCATACAGTGGGAGAGTGAGAAAGATGATTTATTACACATGTGATTAGATGGACTGGGAAGAGGCACACGGGTCAGATCTACTGAGATCAGATTGATTCCAGTATGTCTAAGCAGAAGAAGGGGAGCTCATCTCATAATAGAGGCCACCCCTCTTAGGTGTTGTGGTCACCTCTCTCACCTGGAAGGCAATATCCAACTGGAAGTATGAAGGAATGAGAGAACACGTGATTATTTCTGGCAGGGGAATGTGTGTGGATATGCATTTTATGATCTTTCAGATGTGCCAAAAAAGAGAGATGCATGTAAAGTGTGTTTCTTGTTTTACAGATAGGGAAATTCATGCAGTTCTGGATTTGCTGGGAAGGCAGAAGACCCAATGTTGCACACTAAATGGATGGATTTTGTTAAAAAGTGCACCTGCTTGATTTGAAAATGTTCAGCTCCAGTGAAGTGGTATTATAATTAAGATTATATTTTACTTATTAACACAAAGTGATTTAGTTAGTAATTAATTATAACATCATTGTGCTCACATCCATATGTATCAAATTTCAGCCTGAGGTGAATATTTATGTTGCATTTCTGAAAGAGGTATTGCCTTGAAAATACTGATAAAACCTGTTAAAGCAAATCAAAAAGCACCTTTGTGATAGTCATTTACATCTGTGCATCACTGCTTATCACTGTGATAGACGATACAGAAGTTATCAGAAAGCTCACAAAAGCTTGTACACTTGCACTGAAAAAAGACTGCAGACATAGACATTTAAATTAGAGCATGGAAAAAGCAGCTATCAAAAGCCTAGTAAAAATACCCTCTGTTCATAGACACACAAAATCTCACACAAAAGTGACACTTCTAATTTTAGCAGGCGTGTTGTGTCTTCGTTTTACTCCTTGTCTGCATGCAAAATCACACCAATTAGAGCAAAATTGAACAGTATGTTCCTGGCATTCTGCCATGCAATATTTGAAGGGAATATACGGCCAGCCACCAGCAGGAATGAAATTCATTAAGAGGAGAAAAATGTAAGAATCATTTGTTGAAGCCTTAGGCATTTAAAATGAAGCAAGTCAGTAACCAAAGGACAACCTGAAGTACCTCTGTGCTCTCCCTTATTTGAGCACTTGTTCTAGAAATGCACTGTTTGATTAATTGCAATTCAAAAACAATATTCTGAAATATGTTAATGTCATCAAACTGCCCCTTGTGATGCCCATAACTTTCTCATTCTAACACAAAGTGGAGAATTACATTAAACTCACTTTTCTAAGGCTTAGCTGGTGAAACTGGCACAGTTCTGTGAAGAATTTTGATTTCTCAGGGTATTGGTACTGGGATGTAAGGCAGATTTTTCATTAGAGGTGATGGATTTGCTCCCATTTTGAAAATACTGTCATGGTGGCACCTCACTGTGCAATGCTATCAAGGCAATGCTATCAAAATAATCAGCTAGTTCAAAATGAATAAGAAGAGGAAAAAAATGTCTAAACTCTACAGAAGTTATAGGGTTCTTGGACTAGATCAGAAAAACTGCTCTGCTCTGAGGCTTAAGTTCATGAAGTGTGGATTCCCTACTCTTTGTACTTTTAGTATCAATTTAACTTCTCCCTCTACTTAGTTTCAGAGAATAAACACTTAAAACTTAACCTCATATACCCCACTGAGTAATGTTCAGGTAACCGCGTTCCGCTGGAACAGAAGGCTAATTGGGGGTTTCATACCAGATATTGATGATGGTAGGTGGGAACGATGCTTCAGATGCCTTTGGTTTACGACACTTCTGTAAAATGTTGTAGGACTGACTTTCCTTTTTTGTTATTTAATATAGAAGAGGCTAAATGATCTATACATTCTAAAAAAGAATAACGATACCTTAGCAGTGCCTTAAAGAGCAAAATAAACACATGCTGTGCTTATTTTTCAGGGAGGTACATGCCAGAGTTTTATCCTTTACTTCAGGAAATCAGTGTTGTACACATAGCATCTATTTGGACTAAATGTACCTAACACTGGCACGAAGGGCTGTCTTAGCAAAGACATTTAACTGACAGCATTTATGAAAAAAGGAAGCAAATTCTGGAATGACCAGTAGGGCAAGCAGGATCTGGGAAAACAGACTGAGACGAACTCTTAAAGATACAGTCATTGAAGAAAATTACTTGGAATCAATAATCACTTTGATTTGATCATTAATCTCAGATGGGAGAGGGGATTTAGTGAGAATCTCCCACAGTAAGAGAACAGAGCGAACAATCACAGTACAACTTGGAGTTACTTGGCATCTACAGAAGTCCAGTGTTAAATTAACCACTGAGGCAAATGGTGGTTTCTGTGTTTTAGCTTTGTTGCACATAACACAGATCATAAGAAAATTCATTCATATATTCAATTACAGTTCCATTACAGATTCCTTCAGGGAGCAGCACTGAGCTCAACTGACATTCTCCCCACTTTGAAAGGAGACTTCTGCTCCCATCACTGGCATTTCCTAAAGCAGTTTGACCTGGAGAAAGTACTGTCTCAGACACCTTTTAACATTAATAAAAGAGTAAGTGCTTAAGAAGGTTGTAAAATCAGGAAGTAATAACTCTAATCCTCAAAAAGAATCAAATTTAAAATACCTCTGTAATTGATGATTTCTGTTCCAAGCACTGGGGTCATCTCCAGAACTGTGATGAAGGCCTTGTCCATAGATGTCAATGGGAATGGAGACATGCGGTGTCTTCTTGCTACCTTGGTAATGTCAACAGCACTGTGACCTGCAATGAGAAAGGACCACGTTTATGTATGCTACAGTGTGCAGATGGCACTTTGGGGTAAGTTAAATTAGTCAGTTATCACTTTGGAAAATTTATGTCAGACACTGGGAAGCCAACGTATTAATCTCGAATCAAAAGATAGATTTAAAACAAAACGCAATTTACAGTTGAAAAAGTTCACAAAAGGGCATACCCTCACTCATCATGAAAGACACACCAGAAGTCTTGATGAGCATAAAAGGATCAGTTGATCAGAAACAGAAATCCTTCAAGATGATGCAGTATTTTACAGTGGGGATGATAATCTGAGGCTAATTTGGTTCTGTGAACTGCGAACGCAGGCAAATTCACTCTTCATTTTGTCCTCCACAAACACATCTCAATATGCTACATGCAGTGCACAGATAAAACATAAAAATGGACACTGGCTCAGTGAGTTTGCAAACTAAGAGTGAGATGAGAGTCAAAAGGTCTGAAAGGAGGATAGAGGGAAGCCCAATGAAATCATGGACAGTCAGGTCAGCAGACAGTGTTTCCAGCTCGTGGGAATCCTATCCATTGACAAGATTTTGCAGTCACCACAGCCAAATGGTATTAAAATGAGTAATTAATGGAACCTTACTTTTCCCAAGTATGAGGTACAGATTGGAAGAAAATACAACAAAAGTTGCTTGAAAATGAAGCCAGCAGCATGTTTGATTTTGTGGTACGTACTGAGAGAGCAAACAAAGGGACAAGCTTTGAAGGATTTTGAAAGTGAAGATAAGCAACTGAAGAGAGAGAACTATCGCAGGAATACATAAACAACAGTAACAGACACAAACCAAAAGATTAAATCTGACATTTGTAGAAATAACTTGAATGGATTTGCCTAGAAGAAGGAGGTATTTATGAAAGCCAAAGTGGATGATATTTTCTATGTAATATGTAAGATAGATAAACAAGATAAACAGTAGTAAGATAGTATTAACAAATAATAGGAACTAATTTTTAAAGATAAAATTTTCCTCTGCAATATGCAGAATGTGCATGCCTTCACATTCTGTAAAAAATTAGATTATTGCTTTAATTGTAGTCTTCTGATAGAGAACCACTATAAAAATAGTAAAAGAATCACACAATCTTTGGTTCTGCTTCAGAGGAGAAAGTTGCTTAATCAACCTGTGCATACAAACTTCTTTCTACACTGACACTTGTTTGTCTCTCTATGTGGGAGATTGTGTTAACAGCAAAAAATAAATTAATGAACAGAAACCATCTTTAAGAGGAAAAAGGAGAGACAAATAGAACCGCCCACCTAATTCCAGTCCCAGAAAAGGTTCTGGAAGAAGTTACTTGAACAATCTCTTTGCACATATTGAGAAGATAACATGATGAGAAAAGCAGGCATTGTGAATTTGTCAAGCACAAATAATTTCTAACTGACTAACATAGCAGTTGGCATCCTGAGGAAGAGAGAAACAGCTGATGAGACATACTTTAACTATATTAAGACTTTTCACACTCTTAAACATGACTTTCTCATAAGGAAACTAGGGAGAAATGTTCCAAATTAAAGTACTGTAAGATAAAAGTGGAAAAACTGCATTCCTGGATTTAACAACAGGGATGTCCCTAGCAAGCTTAATTTTCCATTATCATGCCTGCATTCTGTTAGCAACTTCACAAAAATGAGAAAAGGAAAGGAAAGCATTTGTGAGACACAGTCAAACTTCCCATACCTTCTCTGCATAGAGAAAGAAACCCTGCTCACAAGCACCACAATTCCTGCAGGTCCAGCATATTCCATGCAATACATGTTAAAGACTCTTTCTTGACTGTATAAATTAAGAAATTATTTTCTTAAAAGGAAAGGTTGGAAAAAAATGAAGGAAGATGCTAGCGAAAAGCACGTCACAACAGTGAAAGGTGGGGGAAGAGTGTGTCAGCAAACAACCTTTATGCTACAGCCGATACTATAGCTGTTAGATGCTTTTATGGTTGTTTTACCACTACCTAAAACTCACTGTTAGCTACTTCAGAAAGTACTATTTCACCTCATCAATCCTTAAAATGTGAATGAATTCAGAGGCTCTGAGTGATGCCCAGCGTACTACCTTCTGATCTGGAAGTCTCTCTCCACTACATGTCATTTGCATAAATCAAAGGTTCTGTTAAAATCTACTGAGAAATGCGACGTCAACAGTTTTTTGAAAATGGACAAAATCCCCTTATCTCTGACAACACCAAAAGTAGCACCTATTATTCTGCAAGAGAAGCCAAGAAAATGCATACTCAAAAACAGTGCTCCTTCAGGTTTAATACTAGCGTGAATAAACTTAATGAATAGAGGAATAAAGACGCATGTGTAACTACTAACCCTTCTCTCTGTATTTCCTCCTACAAAGAAATGTTAACTCTTCTTTTAGAGGTATCATACATTTAAATGGATCTGAAGACAAACTAATAATGATTTTTTTTTTTAACTCTAAAATTACTAAGTGGTACTTTTTCATTACAAGTAAATGACATTAAACAGTTCTTCAGACCTTCCCAAGTTGTCTTTCACTAATATAAAATGTCAGATGACTCTAAAAATAACTATTTACATTAAGCAGAATTCTGTATGATAAAATAATCCTCTGGCTTTGAAGGAGGTAAGGCAATTGGTTGCATAAGACAGAAAATTCCTGACAGCCTTCTCTCTTATCACCAAAACAACTTTCTATTCCTGTTGTTATATATATATACATATGGTAGCTGAAATTTTAGACTAGGAAAGATTGACATAAAACAAAGGAAAGGGATTGTGCAAATTAAAAAACAGGTCGTTTGGATCAAATCTGAATTCTTAACTTTTGCATTTTTTGGCTTAACGTACCCCAACATTCAATTTCATGCTTAGGCATGAAACTAAAAATCATTTATATTCAACTTGAGAATTTTCACTTTCATGGCCCTGGAGTATTGATTCCTTCTGCCCATAAAACTTGCACATACATGATCTTTTCCAACAATACACCTCCATAAACAACATGACTTCCATGTCATTAGAAGAACAACGTGGAAGAAAAAATAAAAAGACAACTATACATTAATACATGAACACTATGAACTATTTATACTTTTGTTTTCTCTTTGGACTGAATTTCATTGTCTTCAGTTATTAAATTTCTTCTACAAACGCACTTATGTCCCAACCAAACTCTTCTCTTCTTATCCAACCACTGTTTGCTGTCTTCTGAGCAGTCTTAGTTTCTCAACAGAGCTATTAAGTTTCAGTACTTACTTGCTCTGAGGATGTTCTCCTTGCTGCTGCACCTGGACTGCACCTGCAGAGAGAGCACAGAGTCTATGAGCTACAGAAGTTAACAAGAATGCAAAATAGAGAGATATAATGGGCAAGCTCCTGGGATCTAAGACAGAGGCTACATTCAGCAACATTCTCACATACTCAACATGAGGTAAGTGTATTTAAGCAGAAGGGCAGCAGCTGATGGTCAGAACCTGACACAAGCAATTTGATCCCACACCTCCCCAGTAAGAAACAAGAGGGCCTAAGGACAGTAATAGAGTAAAATCAAAGAACACAGTGGTTAAAATTAGATGTTAACCTTCATTTTTTAAACAGAAAATCCACAGTTTGTTACACAGTTGTAATTACAGGTACTCTGAATCTAGGTCCTGTTTTAAGATTAGAAAAAATACTAACATGACTGTATTACAATGACTTTCTTTAAAATTCTGCTGTTGATATTTTCAGGTATTATAGAAAGAGTTTGAAACAGGAAATTTAGATTGTGTTGATTCTGAAGATATTTAATAAGACTTCTTTGCAATTGTATAAGCAACTCACAATTATATAAACAGTCCCTGGCTGGAGCCAGATACATTTACTCAGTTGTTTCTGTTTGGTTAAAAGAAATGCTATGGTCCATATGAATTTTACAGGGTAATTCTACTTCTAAAAGTGTGTGAGAATGGCAAATGGTTTCTCAACAAATCCTCTTCCTAGATGCTTAGCTGCCACTGTGTTATTCAATATACATTAGTTTGACCCCAGGGAAATTGGAGGATTCACATTGGTCTAATATTCTAGTAACACTGAGTATTTAGAGTTCCATCTGTTTACCATGCAGACTTTAAAAAAATTGTTTTCCTGAAGAGTATCAGTCCTGTAAACACAACACAATTTAAAATTCATCTATACTGAAGCATCAGCACTTGTTAAATTCTTCTCACGTTTGAAAAGGCAGCACATCATCTGGTAACGCTGAAGTTCTAAGTTTTTAGGTGAACTAATTAGAAAAGCAGTCAGTCTATCTTCTGGCAGCTCTGACTGAAGTGGTAACACCTGAATAACAATCTTTTTGTGTGAATAAAAACCCAGCTAAAGTAAACTTTGCAGGAAGACAAACCTCTGAGAGAATATGACTGGAATTCTTCTCTTTTTAACTTTAGAGACAGATGTATTGCTAAATTTCAGCGAGGGGACTAATAAGGTAAAACCGTGTACACATGATGAAAGACGTGGAATAGCACAGGTGACACGGAGGGTGTAAGTGCCCTGCAGAACATATGTCTCTGCTGAAAAAGTGGAATGAATCCAGATTATCTTTCAGACTACAGTTTCAATTTGCAGTTACAGACAAATTGCTTAGAAAGTGAGCATGTATGATCTAACAATTGATGAACACTCAACCCACAAAAAGCTGTCTTCAGAAAGAACAACCATTTAAGGCTGAAAACAACTGTGCCCCAACTTCTAAACCTCTTTCTTCTGTTCCACAGCAGCTTGCCCCAAATGTATATTCACATAAAAAAATTGGATTCTACAGCGCAACACAGTCTGCTTGTAGTAATGGAATAACTTATGGAAAGTAATGTTGCAACTTAGAGTGGCTTATGGTGTCCTTCCCTGAAAAAAACTCTTGTTTAAAAAAACAAACAGAAAACCCCCAAACCCTCCCTCCTTCCCACCAAAAGTACTATGCAAGAAATCTGTAAACAAAATATTAATGATGCCCAAATTTGGCCCAGAGTTGTTTTACCAGATTTCAAAGGCATGACAGGAACTCTCTTTGGAATAAGTAAATATTTACCTATAATTTACCAAAGGACAATTCTGGACCAAAAAGATGGTATAATGGTAGGAAAGAAAGCACAAAAGAGGGAAAGACACAGACTGAGAGAGAGAGAAGCAGGATGGATGTGGCAAGGCAGAAGATGGTGTGTGCAAAAGGAGACATGGGCCTATGTGTGTAAGACTAGTGTTTAAATGGAAGAGGCTCTCTTATTTCTCACTGAAAACCATATGAAAAGAGAAAACGAGGAATGGGCCTGCTGCAAAATAACCAAGCGATTCAGCAAACTGTGGAATGAAACTCAGTGAGATAACAGTCCTAAAGAAAAAGGCAAAAAACCAAAAATACAAAACACAAACATTTGAAACAATCTACTAAAACAAACTAAGTAAAATATGTGATCCAAAGGACACAGATAAAAGTTACTAGAGAAGGAGGAAAAATGTTAGCAGACAAAGACAGTGCTAAAGAAGTAAAATGGAAGTCAAGAGAGAGTCTTCAACAAAGTGGAGGAACAGAAGGAGCCCAAACCCATAGCGCAAAGCAATGTTTGCGAATGGAAAACAGCTCCTTTGAGCAGTAATAGTTACTCTCGAGTTGTAGCCTCTATTCCTCCTCAGTTCATCTTTAAGCCCTTCCAACCTATAGTGGAGCTAGTGTATGGACAAAAACAAGAGATTTATAATGAACAGAGCAGCTGAGATTTGCAGATCAAATCTTCTAATATAAAAAACGTGCTGACAAAGTTTTGCTCTTATAGCGTCCAAATGACAATGGTAACAAAAGACAGCTGGCTTCACACACAGCCTCTAACAGGTCAAATTTTTAATTCTGTGCACACAGAGGACTTTAAATTTAATTCTTGATTTCTTACACCCAGCCTATAATTTCCATATTATCACTCACCTGATGGGCAACATATGAAGTATGAGAAATAATTTGCTTCTCACAAATTTTAAAAGCAGCTGTGGAAGAGGAATCCATGATAATAAAATAAAAGGCTTGATCAGCTAGGCTTGATTGTTTCCCAACCTATGCTCACAGCTGCAGAATACAAACCATGTTTTAACACAGCTGACATCAAAATTAATTATTACATAATACTTCTTTTTGTTTAATACGAATTGCACATTGATATCCTAAATGTTATTTTTAAACAAAACTGCGGTAAAATATTATTTTGAATAAAACCCACCAGCTTTCTAACACATACAGTTTTAGCAGCAATGGAGCTTCATGTGCTTTAAGTGCCTTTCATCATACTAATTGTTTGTACATTTTACTACTTCGTTATTTGTGACATTTACAAAAACATGGCTATTCTTTTCACAGTTACTGCTAAGTAAACAATCCATATTACAATGCATATAGTACCATGACTGACTGAGTGGAGTGAAGGATTAGCTCTTTAGTGATTAGTTCTTCTCTTACTAGAATTCTTCTCCTTCACAGGTGGTTACAGAAATAACAACCTACGCCTGTCTCTCCTCTCACAGGGAAAGCATAGATTTATTGTTTGTCCATTCTACTGCTTCTTGGCTCACAATGTACCTTGGCAGAAGATACAGTGGGTACCAGCCAGTACCATTCCCCTGTGTAGTTCAGGCAGAATGTAACCAAACCCAAAGCATTCAATTCACATTACTTTGTTTTTTAAGCAAAGTGGATTTCATGTTCTTTGAGATAAAATTTCATCACGCTGGAATGCAGAGTAAGCTTTCTCCCATAAGCTGAGGCAGTAAATATAATGTGAAACAAAGTACTCAAAAATAAATTAAGGGAATGGTAAAATAAAGAGTTCTGCTGCCAATTTTTAACTATCAATCGTGACTGGCCTGAAAAACGAAATAAATGACTATACTAAATTGGATTTATTTAAATCTATATGATATGCTTTGCTGCAAATAAAAATCAGTCCACAAAAAAATTTTTACAAGAAAAATAGAAAAAGACACAAAGAATATTCATGCTCCAAGTGAAAAATTCATGTGAAAAATAAAGACAAAAAGAAAACTGAAAACCCCTTTAACACTTTACCATGACTGTTAGGAATGGTTAGAGAAATTACTTACCTTTTTAAAGTCATAACAAGATTAGCACAGAGTATTAAGTCAGCTCTTCATTATGGGAGGTACAATTAAAAGCCATTGGTTATAATAAAACAAATTGCTACACAGAGATGAAGAGTTTCCAGCCCAATATGAAAAGCTAACTCTTATGGGAGTACATTTCCACTCAATTTTATAACATGAAGAACAATTCAGAACAAAGACATCAAAACATGAGTTATCACCAATGGAAAGAGCCCGTTTCTCAGGAACGCAGAGCCTGTAGGAGGCTAACCCATAATCTTTGTCATTTATGGGAAAGCACAACGCTCCACTTTTAGGAAAGCATGCAGAATGTGGAACCACCAGCAGAAACCCAAACATACATACAGACACAGAGGACTAAGGTACAGCAAAGGGAATGATTCGCCAAGCTGTAATGAAGGAAGCAGGGTATGCAAAGCACAGCAGCCATTAACAATTTAAGAACTCTCTTCCTCTACCTGTCTCATAAACACCAGGCAGGATGGTTTATGAGGTATTGCGCCCACTACAACTTACTGTCGGTGAGAAAGTGCATAACTCACTTAATCTCTCCTTGAAACTTCAGCAGTTTTACAGAGACAATTTATTCTGTGTCATGTGGGAAACTGCGATGCTGCTGCTGCTTTTTTCTACTTGTGATTTATTAGTAATTATGTGATATGAGTTCTGAACAATATATACTCTGTGCACAAGAATGGTCTCTCAAATACTTGCCTGCTTTAAGTATTTCAAGTCACACACAATCTGATTTATAACTGTAGGGGTTTGCACAGTGTTTCTTGCCTAAAATACTTCACCACCACCCTTCCACACCCCCCGAGTGCAATATACATTAATCAGTATCTGCAAAAAAATACATAAAATAGAACTAAACGATGAATAACAATGTCTCAAACTGGTGTAATAATTCCGTAAAAACTGATTTTGGCCTGTTATTCTAAGCAATATACATAAGGCTAAACTAGGAGCAATTCAAAAAATATAATGAAATACAGTGGTTGGCTTCATTAAAAAGATGTAAATCTAATCTGAAGAACAGAGACTACTGATTTGATTGAATTAATATGGAATGTAAAAGTGAGATTGTTAAAGAAATTTCAAGGAAAAGTATATCTGGAATTATGCAATTCAGAAAACGTTTAACAAACTATTTGGGGACTAAATAATCCTATTGCAAGATGCTTCCTATTTCAGGAATGCATTCCTATTCAAACAGCACTTTTTCCACTGAGCTAAATATGCAAAGTTTGGCCATCTGAATTATGACTAAAGTCAGTTCAAAACTACAGAATAATTTTTTCTTGTACCAAGAAAACCTCTGAAAGGGAAAGGAAAGTGAGTTCAAGGAATTCGACAGCAGCAGACATTACACATAAACAGATTTTTAAAAAGGAGCAGCACTGTTGGTGGGATTCATCTCACCAGAATTTAAATATGAATAATTTAGTATTCTACACACAGAATTACTCATATGGAGTCAGTGGGATGAAATAAGCATAAAATCATTTGAAGTCAAAATAATTTTAGCAGCAGATTTTTACCACTTAGTTCCTTTTACAGGAGCAGTATGCATACAAAAAGTTATTACCAAACATTTGGAACAAAATGAAATGAAAAGGCAAAGGGCAGCTTTCTGGGATGCAAATAAGATGCTGATAAGTCATTGTCTCTCAATGGGAATTGATCTTGTCCTGGAGATACAAAATCAATAGGTTTACTACTAGAAGAGGGTTCAAACAAAACCTTACACGTCAGTTAAACTTGCAAACTGAACACCTCACTGAATGAGAAAGCAGGAAGACCTATGACATGTACAGCAAAAAAGGAGATAAAATACTAAACCATGGGTCAGGAAGCTAATGGGAAAGCAGACTTGCTACTACAAACTGGCAGCGTAGGCTTGACAGTTGAGAAGAGACAAAGAGAAAAGAAGAGGGGGTTATTTTGTCATGGGAATTTTAATGAAATGCTTACCATTAATATGAGAAAAAAAATGAGCTGGATTTTTTGTTCTTAAGAGTATGTGACAGCATACAGATATGCTATATGAATAACGCTGGAACAACAGCAGGTTTTTGTGGTATTTTATGGGTAGTTTGGGGCTTATTCAAGATCATACTGATTTTGTTCAGAGGAGTATTGATTATAATACCCAAATACGGAGAAGACACACATCTTGTGTAAGCTAAAGCACTTATTAAATCAAGACACAAAAAATATTGCCAAATAATTTGTGCACAACCTCCAACAGATATTTCTAACCTGTGCTAACAGAATCCAATTGGGATTTGTAAGACAAAAGAAATCTCTGGGAACACTGCTTGGGAAAATCAGAAGTTCTACTACTTGTACTATTAGCTGTGAACAAGCTTTTGTTTGAATAGAAATCTTAAACAATCCCCAAATATTCCGTAAATATGCTCCAGCTTTAGGAGTTGAGAGTGTAAACAAAGGCAGAGAGAATAAATTTTCTTTACAAAGAGATACAAGAGAAAGAAATTCCTGCTGTCCTTGTTGTTTGCCACCGAAATGGATTTGCCTATTTTCATACAATCTCATACCCCAATAATTCGACGGATGAATCACTTAACCTTACAAGTATATGCCAGATGGCTGAGTTACATCCTATCTGACCAGGATAAAGAGTTTTTAATCTTGTTGTTCATTCCATCTCCACCAGCTTTGTAAGCTGCTGTCAATCAGATGGACTAAAAATACATAAGTGATGTATAGAATTCTTGTCCCCAAGTACACCTCTAACCCTTGATATATACTAATAAGGCCGACTTTTTAAAAGGTTTAATTTCTATTCCAAGTAATTTGCTTTTAAATGAAATTTCAATTATTTTCATATTTTTATTTCCTGATCTCGCAACAGCCAATTTCAATGCAGCATTAAAACAACAAAATTCACTCATTACTGCAAAAAACAGAAACAATCTCTTGAAATAAATTCTTCATTCAAATATAGTAAAACAAAATTGGCACATTGAAGTGAAACACAACATTCAGGAAATATCAGATCGACTTTACGTGTGCAACTTTTATTTTTTCTTTGACATGGAGATATCTTGATGTCATCAGAATTATTTTCAGCAGGGCTTTTGCATGAGTCAAGATAAGGCTATTTCATTTTAAATTCCCTGGCTTCACGCTTTACTTACTAAACAGAATGGGAAATTATTTAGTTCTTTATAGATTTTTCTGTTGCGCTCGGTTCTGCAATGTAAAACATCCTAATACGCATGAATGAATTTATTTTTACAAAATCTTTGTGAAGAAAAGGGATGAGCTAACTATAGTCACTAACGTATACAGTATTCAGGCAAAACCTCAGACTCCTACACTTCCAAGTATAAAAATGAATAAAGCTCTTTTGAGTTAAGATCCAAACTACAGAGCAACTAAAAGGAAAATAAAGCTTCAGTCCATGAATCCATCTGAGCATTAACTATCAGTATGGCGAAATTACTGTATGAAGAACTAGGTTTGTGCCTTTGAGTTGAGGCATTTGAGAGGTACCTTACTGATCTGACACTGCTGTGTATATTTAATTTGGTTTCATTAGTTAAAACAGACACTGTTCAGTAGTGATACATGTAAATTAGATCACTCATATAGCATTTTACATCAATGATTACTCCAACATCCACAAAAACAATGTAACAAAAGCTTTGATCTACTTTAATCTGTTACTCTTTCAGACTACAGGCTAATTTTCCTCATATACTATTACTGAAGCTGACTCTGAAGACTTAGATTGCTTTGGGAGCTGAAGCTAGAGAGCAATTGCACTGTGTGTTATTACTAGTGTAACAGAATAAAACTAATGTCTGGTTTCTCAAACAAACTGATTTAAGTAGGAAAATCCAAATAAATAAACACTAAACATTGGATGCTGGTGAGGAGCTCGCTACTGGATTTGAAAAGAAAAGAGTGGCTGTCTAGAAAAGAAATTTCATGATTACATCTAATTAAGAGAGTTTTGAAAAAAAATTTTATCATTCAATTTCTTAGTGCCTATGCTCCTAATAGACACTTTGAATTTTATTTATTCTCTCGCTAATAAATGCAGAGCTGGGAAGTATTTTACCATAATAAAAATAAAGAAAAAACGTATTACAGTTTTGATAATTTGCATAGATAAAGTTTAACCCAAAATCTCTATTATGAAATGAGATGCTGTCAAAAATGCCAGTTTTTACCACTCTCCTGAATGACAAGAAGTTCTTTGTAAATCAGCTTCCTGCTCAAACTGAAGTTATTAGTAGAGAAGAAAAGAATAAGTGCAAAACATTAATATGAAGGGATAATTTTATCTGACAGAAGTCACAAGGTAAGTACCATACACAGAGAAACTGTAGAATTAAGTAAAATTTGGTTCTATTTCGACTGTAAGAACTAATAATGGATCTAATTTGAGAGTCAGCAGTGGGTAAACAAATAAACTGTATTTAAACTACATATATAGTAGAATCATAGAATCATAGAATGGTCAGAGTTGGAAGGGATCTTAAACATCATCAAGTTCCAACCCCCCTGCCATGGGCAGGGACACCTCTCCCTAGAGCAGGTTGCTCCAAGCCCCATCCAGCCTGGCCTTAAACACTTCCAGGGAGGGGGCATCAACAATTTCCCTGGGCAACCTGTTCCAGTGCCTCACCACCTCCACAGGAAAAAATTTCTTCCTAATATCTAATCTAAATCTCCCCTCTTCCAATTTAAAACCATTATCCCTCGTCCTGTCACTAGACTTCCTGACAAACAGTCCCTCTGCAGCTCTCCTGTAGGCTCCCTTCAGATACTGGAAGGCTGCTCTCAGGTCTCCCCAGAGCCTTCTCCAGGCTGAATAGTCCCAGCTCTCTCAGCCTGTCCTCACAGCAGAGGTGCTCCAT
>VXBW01002371.1:112655-167692 GCA_013400375.1 Thinocorus orbignyianus | reverse complement strand
TCTGCTCTCCTGAAGTCCAGGGTAGCGAGCCTGCTGTATACCCTCTTTGCTGCCACGAGAATATTGAATTCTACTATTTCATGGTCACTACAACCAAGGTTACCCTTCAACTTGACATTCCCTACCAGCCCCTCCTTGTTGGTAAGGACAAGATCTAGCATGGCTCCTTTCCGTGTTGGTTCCTCAACCATTTGGAGAAGGAAGTTATCATCAACACATTCCAGAAACTTCCTGGATTTCTTGTGCCCTGCTGTGTTGTCCTTCCAACAGATATCGGGGTGGTGGAAGTCCCCCACGAGAACCAGGGTGTGCAAATGTGATGCTGCTCCTATCTGTCTATAAAGGGTCTCATCTTCCTCGTCACTCTGGTCGGGTGGTCTGTAGCAGACCCCCACTGGAACATCACCCGCCCCTGTTCTCCCTTTAATCTTGACCCATAAGTTCTCTGTCAGGTTCTCTTCTGTTCCCAGGTGGAGCTCTGCGCACTCCAGCTGGTCTTTGACATAGAGGGCAACATCCTCTCCCCGCCTGCCCTGCCTGTCCTTCTTAAAGAGTCTGTAGCCCTCTATTCCAACACTCCAGTCATAAGAGCCATCCCACCATGTCTCAGTAATTCCAATTAGATCATAACCCTAGTAACATTTCTTAATGAAGTTTTAAACATGTTATTTATTTAATTTTATTGTGAATATCTAGATGCTATTCATTGATGTTATTAATGTATACCATGATCAGATTATTGCAATAATGCATGCTCCTTCCTGACGTAACTTGAAGTTTTGCCATACTTTCACTCCTGAGCTATCATGAATGCCTTTCTTGAAACGACATGTAGCTCTTAGAGCAAGAACAGTTCTCTGTTCTACTACTGCAGAGACAACGCTACAGAAGATACTCTGTGCAGCTACTAATCCCAGTAACAAGAATGAATACAGAACTAGCAAAGCTGTTTTCTACCAATAAAGAAACTACATCACTGAGTTTTCGTAACTGTTTGCATTTTAATGTGCACTGAGTGAACAGTGTTTCTCTAAAAGATATAATTTTAATTCATTATTTTTTCTTAAGCCTAGAGTAAGGCAGTACTTTCAGCAAAGGAAAATCCAAAAGAAAATAATTAATTCTTTAAATGGCAATTGCCAAATAGAAACCTTTGACCTCCTGTTCATGTCTGAGAGAACCTTCTGCAAATTCTAATTCTACTTAAAACCTCATTGTTCTATTAACAACTGCAAAAAACAACACCACAGGAAACCAGAAGATTGTACTAATATGGTTGGACAAAATCCAGGTTGTTACTGGATGTTTATTGGCTCTGTTGTGTTCCTTTACTTCTGAACTGCATATATCACAGATACATAAAGACACGTACTTCTTTTAATCAAGATATTTTTCTGTTTTCAAGGTGAGAAACTTGTTAGGGACATAACTGGCAAGTTAATTAAAGCCACATCCATAAACAATATGAAAATTTCAGCATTCCCTCTAATAGAAAGACATTATTTCAAATTTCAAAGACTATCTCTAGAAAGCACATGGAGGTCACAAGGCAATGAAACAGGAAATCTCAATTCAATGTGGCAATTTTTCTTCAATGGATCAGTATATTTATGTCAGATGTAAAGAACCAAATTCTCTATCTGCTGGAGTTCTGCTTGAAAGCAGAGAAGAGAATGGTGAGGAACTGTGTACATTTACTTTTTTTTGTCTCCTTAACCAAGGCACAGCCACAATTGCAAAAACTGTAAAAGAAAGCAATCATTGTTTATGCCACGGGAGTGATCTTATGTTAAAGAAAATAAAGGCAAGAGGTCCACTCTTATTGGTCATGGTCTTCCATCTCCTGAAACACTTTTTCACTTGAATTATGTCACCCTTTGACTGTAAGGGTTAATTGAAACTCTCTATATTGAAAAATATATATCTCTAGCTGATACATAGACTGAAAAGTTTACAAAAGAAAAAGCAAAGAAAAAGGAAATCCTGTTCCAAAAATTACTCTCTCTGACTAATTTTGTTTGTGCTTTCCCTTGTTGTGGGATATATTCATATCACAGAAGTGAAAGTTAACTGATATAACAAAACATAACCTTTGTGCCACTCTAATCAAGTTTGTGCATAACATTTTAAACAAAAGTACAAGTGAAGGGCATAAATATTGAGTACAAGATGAGCCCAATAATCTGACCAGTAACAAAACCATATAATTAACTCATTATGCCTCAAAGTCTAAAGACCACCTATGGTGTTTCAAATCTATTTACATTTCTTAGAATCATGTCATACTTTTCTTGCTGTTATTCTAATGATTTTTCAAAATAGTGCTAGAGACAGATCTTCAATAATATGCAATTCAAGTTTCAGATACTGTATATCAATATTCACTTAGGATTTTCCTTTATATTAAAATATTTTCAATTCCCATAATTATAAAAACAATACTGACATTAAAGTGCCTAAGGGGGTGCCTAAGAATTTACCCTTCTGGGGTGCCGAAGAATTTACTGAAGACCTTTCCAGTATTTGATAATTGCACAGTCAATCGACACAGTCAAATTAATTCTCCTGAATTTTTTACCTGGCAAATTGCTTCTGGAAAGTTTTAAGTTACAATATCAGAATAAACTAACTCAAAAATTGCATTAATTGGCCCACTGGTTAGAAAGCTAAAGAGAAATATTTTAGATATAAGAGTAAGAAACCTAATTTTACAAAAGGATGACAAAGTATAAGGGGTTGCCACATTCTTGAGCCAGCATGAGGAGGCTGGCATACCTTCTGGGAGCCAGAAAAGCCTTCTGGAAGTCCTGGAGTAAGCAAATGTTGGGCTTACTGTACACACACTAAGGATGCTCTTGAATCTAACTGTCAAAAGTAGTCAACAATGACTACCTACAACAGATATCAACAGCGAACTTAACAGCCTGTTCCTAAAGTGGAATTCTAGGTTCTATGCTGTTGATAAACACCTGAAAGTCAGAGTAGCAGTTCTTGGTGTTTAAGAACAAGATTCAGTTATTTACAAGATTTTGTAATATATACTATACAGAATACTTCAACTTAGAGCCCTTACAAATCTTCCTGCAGTCTCTGAATAGACTTCTGCAGTGAGCTACCTGCATCAGGAAACACGATTTCCACTTGTTCTCTGAATACTGGTGATACTTAATTCCCTGTACTGGTCCCTCTATTCTTGTATTATCATGAAAAATAATACAAATCTTTATTGTTTTATTAACAATGCTAACTATACAACCAAATCTCATCAACCTGTATGCAGCCAATACATATTCCAAAACTATTTTTATGGAAATAATATGACTTGTGGGAGAGAAAAATATGATAAAATTTTGCTGACCTCTGATTACACAAGGTATCATGTTCTAACCACTCGATGAAGCTAAATAAAACATACGACAAGCTAAAGACCTCAGTGTCTCCCTCTTTGAAAAACTATTTACTGCTGTTTTTTTTTTAAAAGCAGGAGATAGCACTGTAGTAAACATTTTAGTGCAGCTACACTTCCAACAAGCAGATCAACAGGTTTCCTTCATTACGCTTTTAGGCAAACACATAGCGCATGCAGAAGCCAGAGGAGAGGCAGATAAAAAGAGAGAGAGAGAGATTGATGCTGGTAATAAAACGTCTGAGATACAAATGAGGATAAAAAATGGGGCCATTGCATAATACTACCTAAGTGTAATTTTATAAATTAGGAGAATATGGACCTTCATTGGTCAGTCTATGAGCTTTACGTTTTGTACAGTACTTTTAAGGCACAAGCCCAAGTCAGAGTACTTCTGAAAATACCAATCTGATTTAATAACTTAATAACTTAAGTGAACTACTGCTATTACAAATAAATTATACTATGTTTCATTGACTTGGACAATAAGTAAATTATAGCTATATCACACACATACTATACTGCACAACTGCCAGGTCAGCATAATTCCTGGTTAGTATTTCTTCATTCCTAATTAATGTATCTACTTTTTGAAAAATCATTTTAGGAGTCCTGCTAACATTTACAAAAATTACAGGCACGAAGGCAACTGGTTTTCATGAAGGGGGGAAAAACTTTTTTACATACTGTGAAATTCAAAGAGAATATGAATTTATATTTTATCATTATACCATTTCAGAGCATTCAAGCTTTACCTCTCCTGCCACACAGGAATAAATTTTAAAGAAACTCACTTTGATTACATTTAACTGAAAAGTACCAAAGAGAGTATCTCATTCTAGACAAGTGAAATTGTTAAGGTGCTGATTGGGGCTAAGTAGGTATATACTACTACTCCTCTATAATGCCTGGAGTTCAACGAACTGAAAAAACCTTTCTGAAACTAAAAGTAAGTAGAAGTTTTTAAATACTTTCTGCTCATTCCTCTCACATAGGCATCAGTTGACCACATCCACAGTTTCCCCAGTGCAATTAGTGATAATAAAAAGGAATAAGTGAGAAGAAGTTTTTCCTAATTACTGGACTCTTGAGAAGCAAAATAGCCTCTAGAAGGAAGTTTTCTATGAAAATAAACAAGCAGCAAGTTCTACTTCACATTCTCCACAACGCAGAATAAACAGATCCCAAGTTTCTCTTCTGCTGAAAGATCTTTCACTTCTTCAAAGACCTTCTACGTGGCAGCAGAAAAAAATCCCAGAGAGTACACTCACTTCCCTTTTTGGCAATTTTAGCTCTAGGAGTGCCAACTAATCCAATTCCAGAGCTTTTACGATTAAAATAGTAAGAAAACTTCTTATGATCAACCTACAATTTCCATTTCAGAAATTGTATCAGGTTATCTTTCCTTTGTCTTTTGTTGTACCTTTGTCAGGAGGCGCGTTCAGCTGATTTCCCACATCATTGATTCCATTTCTCTTGTCTCTGTGTTCCTGGCATCCTCTGAAGGCCCAAAGCTATTTGGTGATGACTTGGACTTACAAAATTAAGAAGCTCTGACCTTGATGCTTAAGAATCAGCTTGAGAAAAATATTTTCTTTGAACAAGAACCACAGAAATAGGTGTAGACACAAGAAATAACCTTGAGATCCTATCAAAAGTGTCCCCTTTTCCCCCTGGATATGAGACATTATGCAATACAACATTACTCCTTTTGTTCACCTCGATCAACACGAACAGCAAACTTCTGGACTTGATTTAATAATACCTTAGTTTGTGAGATTTTCTACTGTATCATTTAGAGGCCAGGATGCTGTTTACTCATAGCAGCCTTTCCCATTTTCAAAAATAATGATGACATTGAACACCGCTGGACATGCATCCTAACATTAAGCTGTATTCCTGAGTGAAGAGTCTCTTACAAAATTAAAACCCACGCTACAGATGTTTTATGGACTGCAGAGAATCTCCAATTCCTCATTGCCTCTTCAAATAGCTACAATTGCCACAGAGATCTTCAGTTTCAATTGCATTGTTCCTTTGGATCTATCATTAGCTCAAACGGTCTGTTCAAAAATACTCAGGGTGCTATCCTGCCACCAGAGAAGAACATATCCAATTTTTTTTTTTTTACATCTTCAGTTTGCAGTTTAAAAGAGGGCAGTCTAGGTCTTGCACTGTATGTTTCATAAGCATGAAATTTTTATCAGCTGGAAATTTTGTAACTGCATCACAAGAGCCGGTTCACCAGGCAGACAGGTTATCCACATTTCAGATATGAAGATCTTCTCTTCAGATGGAGAATAAGGGTCAAATTACAGACTCACAGTGCCACCTTGATACTTCAGCTAGCAGATTCTTTACCACAAATTGCAAAGCCATCCTTTGTGGACAGTGTTCACCAAGCTTTCATGCACTTAATACTCCAATTTTCTTCATCAATTGCAGTAGAATCTAACTATTCCAATATAACTAGTTGGTACTACAGCCTGATAGCTCTGAAGAAGGCACAACAGTTTATGGAATCTGATCAAGTAGGAGACCCATCCATGTTGACCAGTCACCAGCCACAGTACTTTGGTCTGTAGTTCTTTCAAAGACAGTGATCCCTCTAAAACGTGATAAGGACAAATGGCTGAAGCTGCAGGCAAAGCAAGAAGTTTCAGTTTCCCTGAAAGTGACTGACTTCATCACCCTTTAAGAGCATGTTGACCATTTTTGCTGATGTGAACTGTCACAATTGGATCCTTTGGAATCACACTGTCATCAAGCTGAAATGCCTGTTCATCCAGTGCATTTTCTTCATTTCGTAGAGATCATTCAGAAGATTGACTAGCTGAGCGAGGATGGCATTTGTCTTGCATCTGTAATCACTAAATCTAATTTCTTGCTCCTTTATTAGCTTATGAAAAAGTGTCTTTGCATATGTATAATATTACTAATTTAATCCATATTGGTGTTTTGATGATAATCATGACAATAGTCACACTTTCATATAATACAGTAATAAGGCAGAACAAACTGCAGAATATGTATAAGGTGCTTTTAAGAACGTATACTTGACTATCTTTAAAACAACTTGTCTCCTTGTTGAGCCAGACAGAAACTATTTATCTATGACAAAAAAACTGGTAAGCATCTTTCTTCTTAATAACTTTTTTATTAGATCTGCCTCGTCATACACTGAAAATGGAAAAAAACCCTTTCTATTACTAAGGATAAGGAAGTGCTAGGAATTATTGCTTGAGAAGCTGAAGCTTTTGAGAACAAGTTAGGCACAAACCAGCAAGGTATTGTTTTCACACTGATCTTCCTGCTTAGGGACAAAGTGACTATGTGAGCTCCTTATGTCTGCATTTTGTATGATGTTCATTAATAGAACATTCACAGCTGGTCTAGAACTTGGCCCACAGTGTGAGACAGAACAAACAAAATTTTTTAAGAGATTTTGTCAACTTTAAGAGATTAATTTAAAATATAGAATAAATAACTGTATGTGTTTAAGACAGATTCTGTACTGCAGAAAACATCAAGACCCTCTTTTTAAGCCATCCATTAATCAATTATATTACTATGCTGAAGCCTAATCTTTACATAGTGGGGCATTTGTCAGTATTTTATAAATTTTCCTTAACCCCATGACTTTGTGAATTCTTGTTTATCTTAGCATCCTTCTCCTTTCTTCCCTATCCCAATTATAATTTAACATATTTTTCTTCTCAGTTCTCGCTAAGATGGTACTATACCTTACTACAGAAGACTATTATGAAGTGATAGGGAAGTACTTACAACAGTATATGCAGGTAGTGACCCAAATCAGAGCTTTGGGAATTGATCAACTTTAGATATCATAAACCCACTTCTATCTAGACAGGTAATGAGTAATCATAATGTGATGGCCATCTTCACACTCTTTCCAGCTTCACTGGCTGAAAACGAGTCAGACTAACCAATGAAGCATTTTGCAGCCTGGACATCTGTAAGCTTTTTGTAAGTAATTATTTTTTTTCTAATGTAAGAGACAAATAAGGATGCTTTTTTTATATAATTTATATGTTATATGTTATGCAGCAGTTGCCCAGCTACACTATACATTATGGTGGTCCCAGACTGGTACAGTGATTTTAAAACCACGCTGAACATGGCTGCAGATTGATCATGCAAAACCTGCCCCCCCCTCCCCCAGCTGATTTTGCCCCACTTGTGCACAGTGCAATGCAAAAAAGAGAAAAGTAAATAAAACCAAAAAAGTGTGATGGGTGAGCAGGTCGACTGTGGGAGAGAACACGTGCAAAGTATACCTCAGAAACACTATAGGTGGATGAGCACGAAGGCAGCCGAGCCTGGTTGTGCAGTGGGGAAAAGAAAACATTGTTAAAAAAGAAATGGTGGCACGATACGGGTCTCAGGTTTTCTGTGTAGGTGGTTCCAGCACTGAGGTAACAGTAGGGGATTAATTAAGTTTCTATGACCAGCTATTTCAGAAAATCCAAATTTACGCCTTTTAAGGTGGAAGCTTCTTAAAAGAAATTCTAAAAAATGTACTGTAATTATAAAAGAATTAAAACTAATGGTCAATCTGTCTATCAATCCTTCCTCCTCTAAAGAACTGACAACACTACCCTTAGGACAATAAGGCACTCTAGGAAGAAGCTTTACCAATCTTTTTTATTTAAAACTATTAGTTCTGCTTTAACACTGCACAGGGTACAATGTGAAAACCTGTTAGAGGCCCTGTTCTTTCCTGTATTACCTGTTTTCAAACGGTCAGAAACAGTAATTTTGACAACGGAGGTTTTTCTTTAACCTCACTGCCCCAAAACCAGACTAGCTTGCAAAGTTAAACGACTAAAGGCCAGATAAAGGTCAGTAGAAATCTGCAGATTATTTCCCTAAGGAATGTAAAGTGCTGTGATTCTTGAGGGACACTGTCCACTGTCAAAAGCTTTCAGCACAAACACAAGCTAGTTGGTGAGACTATAGTTTTACTTATTGCGTAAGAAATCCCTTTTTTACAAGATATCAATTTTTCTATACTATTGATCAGTTAGACACAACTCAAGTATTAAAAAGGACTCTTCCTCACAGGATTTATTTATAGAATTTCTTTTCCTAACAAATCTGAAAATCCTTTCTTTGGTTGAAAACACTTCATGTTTCAGTTATAAAGGGTAGTCTGAGTTCTGCCTTGCTCCCTGCCCCCCCAGCCTCCCCTTAACTTTTCTTAGATATAAATTTTCCTAATGACAACTGGTTGTGAAGAAAGAGTAAAAGCAGCCTAATAAATGAAATTTTAAAGACATGGTTCTTACAAACACATTAAAAATCTCCTCTTAATTTTTTCCTAGTGGTGGAGATACGAATTCTCAGAAGCCTCAGCAAAACTTCCTTAGAAATCAACCAAATTAGTATCTGTACAGCAGTTCAGATACACATGAAGTAAAGATGAACCCAGTAAGAATGTCAAAATAAATTATTAGCGACCACTTGCTGACTTAGGTATTACAGGGGACTGAGCAGAGAACATGGTATTCATAAAAATCCTCTCATGAATATTCTTCAATCCCAAATGCATATGTCATAATTTTTCATTGAAATATGAAATATCACTTCCAGGAAAATCTCAGTCAAATTTGTCTGTGTTCATTTATGTCTCCATCATATACTTCTATACAGCTGTTCTTATGCCACTGAAAAATTTTTAATACCCTGAAAATATTTGTGTTCCTTTATGGTTTTGTGTATTTCATTTGCTCTTCTAGATGACATTACTAGAGAAATCTGAATCACTTCACAACCTCTTATATGTTCATGTACACTCAGCACTTTTCTTCAGCAGCTTAAATGCTTTCTTATAGTGAGATGATTTGCAGAAGGATTAAGTCAAAAATAGAAAATTCCTTCAGGCAAATAGAAAAAGTAGCAAGCACAAGTTTAAGAAATTGTATTATTCTTAAATAGTCTATTTTTGTTAAAAAAAAAAAAAAAAAAAAAAAAAGGAATAAAAGGAGAGACCTCCTCCTGACAGCAAAATCTGTTTCTAGAAACACTGCTTTGAAAGCTTACTAAGAAAGATAAGGTGTGCTGTTGCTCTGAATAGGGGTTCTGCTATTCATCTAAGACTTTTGGTTGAGGCTGTAATCAAGACTCTCATAAATAATGTCCAACCATTATTCCTGTGGTTTGTCTTGAAACAGTGTGGAGAAAGAACAACCATTAGCTTCAGCTTTGTGGGTGGGGATCCAAAGAATGCAGTAAGGGCAAGAAACATCACAGCAACAGTTTAAGTATCAGCAACTAAATAAGCAGAAACAATGAGGTTTGGAACTGTACTTCGCAAAGTTGTGAAGAACTTTGCTCATCTTGATTACTTCTCACACTAATTTACAAGGGGTGTGGCAGACACTTGCGTACTTCTTTTATCTTCTCTTATACAACTACTAGAAGTAGAATACTATTACTTTCCTTGTCAAATTATCCTGTGATCTAATTGTCTATATTTTCATTAATATCTAAGCTAAATTTACCATTTAACTTTAGTCTTATTCCTTCTAGTATTTAATCACTTGAAATAATTTTGTATTTTCTTTTTCATAGTTCCAGTTGTAGAGGCAAATAGTAATATTCCCTTCAATAAAATAGCTGTATAATTTTTTCCTATGCTTTCACACACACAATTTTCCTTAATCCCTTAATCTCACTTACTCCAAACCCTTTTTTTGTTATTCATAACTGTATAGACTCTCAATTTACCTATGTCATTTTCACATAATTATGAAATTGAAGGTGTGCTCAATTGTTCTAAACTCAAAATGATTAACGTTCTTGAAGAAACGATTATGCTCAGACCACACTTCTGTACACAGTGACTGTTCTTTGTTTTATTTTCAATAGGATCATAGAATGAGACTGTTTAATCTGCTGCACACTTATGTTTTCCTCATCATTTCTATGTCATTGCTTTCTTGCTAACTAGTCTCCCATTTTTGAGCATCTAACAGATTTCAGCATTTTGTAAGTGCATTGCCTCTGCTTCATTAAAATTAAATACTTTTCCTTTGATGACTCTGCAATCTATCACCTATTCTGCTTAGAACTTACATATGAACTCCTGTGACTGTTTCTTCTAGTTTGAGAGAGGGGGCAGCTCTCCTTACTTTGTGTGCTATCTGACAACCCCTATATATTATGTAAGGTGAAGCTAACATTTGAGCTCTCAGGCTCTTTTCCCCCATGAACATTGATGTTAAAGGCCCACGTTGTCAGTCAGAGAAATTCCCCACTGTGAGAACAACTTCAGAAGAGCTATGCCCATTTACAGCAACTGAGAATCTCATTCAAAGGCTACAAGAACAAATTGTTGTTGATAGTCTCGGGGCCTTACTGGCTTGACTCAGGTCTTTAATAATGAAATATCAAGATCAGGAATAAAAGTCCTGTAAATGTAATACTTCATCATGATGAAAGGCGGCAGGTACTTAAAGTAAGACAGAACACTGCATGCAGGAGGCTGAAAACTCTGAAAGATACAGCTTTGTATGAAAAATTATAATCCCGGTTTCATTAAACATCATCCATTTGATGGTATTTGGCCTCTGCCATGAATTCTCAGAACATTTTTCTTGAACAAGCCCAGAACCTTTGATTTGGAACTATGCTGGTCAAAAGCCTCACAAAAATTGTTTTGGATGTGTACTTGGGAAATGTGCGTAGAAGTTCTATACTTAGATTTTTTTTTCTTTTTTCTGATGGGCTTTCCATAACACTTTTCTGCAGAATTTAAACTTGCATTTAAAATCCTTAGCCTGCACAACTACAAAACAAATGTATCTTCAGAGCACAGACTGAAGTAGTATTGTTCTGTTGAGTCTCAACTGAATTCCATGCTTGCAGGAAGCTATCAATTTTAGCAGGTATTATGAGTTCTAAAATATAAACCAGTGACCTGTTTTACTGTTGCTCATCTCAGTAACAAATGCACTTATTTCCTACTGCTGCATTAATTTGAACAGTAGGAGAATGCTAGCATGTCCAAGTGATAGAAGACTAATTTTTCTAAACATTATTTAAATTCAGCTCCAAATACAGGACTCTGGGAGACGTCAAAGGATTAAGTAATGAAAAGAACTGGAATAGCTGCAAGGAGGAGGAATGAAGATCTCAAGTAGAAATGGAAAAACAAAACTCAGGTCAGGACAACTTTTTTTTGTAAATCGTTATGTGTTATTGCTGATATTAAAAGTAGTGTTCTTAAATGAACACTCAAACCTCCAAACTGCTTAATAAACTCAAATTTTCATACAGATTTTAAATATCTGTCAGGCTTTCTAAATTTCTAAATGGTGGAATCTGGGATATTCTGCAGAGTTCCAATGTTCCTACATATTTTCAATGGCCTTTGAATTTAATTTGGAAAGTTATGTCTTTGCAGCTCATTCTGGAAGGAAGGTTCCACCTTAATAGTATACACAATTGTGCAATAGCATTTAATTTTCATTTATGGGGCTGGCCATCAGATACTATATGCTCCCCCATACACCATTCAATACATTTGCCACTTTACAGGAGTATTAACAATGTACATCTAAACCCCTTTCCAAAAGCAGTATGGAAGAGATGAAAACGATTTTAAAGATGAACTTTTAACAGATCCCTCATTATTTTCTTCCAATTTTCCACTATTTAGTAAGGATTTTTCTATTCTTTAATCAGTCCATTTCTATATTGTCTTTTAAAATGTTAACTTTCCTAAACCATCCATGTTTACAGCAAGAATCAGAGTATCAGTGATAAAGCAGTAGATTTTAGTTATATGTTATAACACTTGCAATGTATCCTATTTGTTTTAAGAAACTTAAAAGGCATATGCAAAATATATGGAACATTTCTTAGTTCACAATCTGACTTCCTTACATTGTGTAGGGTACGGCCACAAAATAACACATACAGTGGCGCAGAGAAACAGGACGATTTCATGACAGCTAATTTGTGATGGCTAATGTGGCAACAGCTTTTCATTTGAAACCTTTCCCCATGTGACATTCTGGGAAATAATGTATTATTAGAACGTCTTTTTTGCAGAACAAAGTTTTACAGCATAATTTTTTTCTGGCTTTATATTTATTCACTAGTATTAAATCATGAGTTTAAGAGTGAGGAGCCTAAAATAAAGGAACTCACTTTGTCTTCAATATGACCTGATTTTTTTTAAAGATTTGCCAGGGAAAAGACACAGTCCTTTAATCAAATTTATTTTATAGAAAGCTGCAATATATTAGCAGCGCAATTTTCTTGTATTGGACCTGCAACAGATTATAAACTCAGACACTTCTACTTCACAATGACCAGAAATCAACTTTATGTCACATATATAGCTGGATATCTAAATACATCCAAAAGGGGTAATGATCAAATCATTATCATTACCAAACTATCTTGCACTATAGAACCATAGTGGATTATGCATTAGAACGACAGTGCTGTGAATGGTAACAGTCACAGTATATGGAAGACACAAACAGGACATGAATCTAAATAAATTACTCTGAGAATCTTCACTGGACATATGTGCAAAGAGATAAATAGTTACTAACTTTCACATCTACTATGCTTACAACTGTTCCTTTTTTCTAATTTTCATTATACACTAAATTATGCAGCTTCAATTTACTTCTGCAGAATTAATTGCTGAAAACCTGCTCTTAATTTATGAAGTGGACTACTAAACACAAGGTACTGCTGCCTGTATTGCTATGTTAGATTTGACTTGTTTTATTAAATAGTTCTGTTAAAAATGGACAACTTTTTGGGATGTCATGATTGATATGCTAGATTGTAATCCTTTTCTCAGGTTACTTCTTTTCATTAAAGAACAAACCTAATGCATAAGAACTATACTGCGGAATTTTTTACATTATTCTGCTATGAAAACAAGCAAGAAAATTTGCATACCTGGCATTCAACCATGTATTAACCTATTTTCTAGGTACCTGAAAAGATTAAAGGCAAATACAGAGGTACATGGGAACCTATATGCTTTTGGGTTACCTTATATTAGCCACAGTTTTCAGTTCAGGTAAGGCTATCAATCACTAGCAGAAGATATTTTTATCCTTTAAATTAAGGATATCTATTTTATTTGTTGGTAAGTTTAATGTTCAAGAACCTTCTAGATACGTAACCTCAGTTTTGGAAAGGGATTTTTTTTTTTGGTTGCTGTAAAGCCAAGCAGTTTGATTAACATTCATTAAAATGTGGAAGGATATTCTTTTAAACAAAACCTATCAATTAGGTCAGGTTTCTCAGACACATTAAAACGAAACCCCAGCTAGAAAAGAAAGAAAACACAAAGGGAGAAAAAGAGAGAGAGAAAGGAAAAAGAGGGGGATGAGAGGACAAACCAATCAGATTTGGTGTTACCAGCCAGCGGAAGTTTTAAAAAAACAGATCACCGAGTGAAATCGTACATTTACTCGGAGAGAGCATCCTTTGACATTGCCTTCTAGGTGATCTCTGAGCTCCTCCAGCTTTCGATGGAGCTACATGTAAACATCAGAAAATGAATTGAAAAAGCAACTTGTTCTCTTGTCACGCTTTTCTTTGTTCTTTGTTTTTCTGGTTTTGGTTGTGGTTTTTTTGTTTTGTTTGGTTTTTTGTTTGTTTTTGTTTGTTTGTTTTTAATAAATCATAGCATAACACATTTCTCACTGCCTCTGGCAAAACATTTCAAGACATCAAAGTGCTTTGAACAACACAAGACACACAAGCTCAGTAAACTTGGAAACTGGAAACAAGATATTTTTGCTTGATTAACATGGCATTTTTTTGAACACAGGGAAAAAAACTTGAAAAATCATTGGACATCACCCTAAAGCAAATGAATCTCTGCTATGGTGTTCATTTATGTATTGATTTGCTTGCTTATTGGTAAGGTTGTGTTCTAGAATTCATTTCTATCAAAAAAAAGCTTTTTCGAGGCAAATTTCCATGTTTGGGAACATCAACTGTGATTTCCCATTTTCTATAAGGATATTCATATAAGATTTTGCATCTAAAAATGTATTTTGTACTGGGAAATTACATCCTAGGCAGTCAGATACAGAAATAATAATCCTAAATCAAGTGTCAGTGGGTGTTCATAAAAATAATGGACACCTTTTCATAAAAAATGATTCCTGGCACCTAAACAAGCTACAAATATATATATATATGTATGTATATGCATAATGCATCTAGAATTGTACATGATGACTCATTAAAATGCACAGGTCAGAGTAATTGCATACAGTTTTCAAAAACAGCGTAGAAACTGTGGCTGTCTTGCATTTTCCTCCATGTGAATTCAGTGGTCCAGAATGTCTCCCACTGCAACAGTGTCTCAGCCATGTACAGTGCTCTTCTCATCGCCACTGTACCTAAAACCTCTTCCCAAAACACTGAAAAGATAAAGCCTCACAGACAGTGAGGAATGCTACAGATGCCTCTAGATATAATGTATATAAACAAATAGCAACTGGCTGCTTTGCCTACACTGGGATCAATTTAAAAGGTGGCGTTACTGGAAAGAGGTGCATATCTAATTCCTCCCCTCCCCTTTACGCTCAGTGAAATCACATTTTCACAAAGAGCAGCTGTAGAGCAGTATTAAAGAACAGAGAGGATGGCTTGTCCTGGAACAAAGGCAATACACTCACATACAAAACCAAAGCAAAAGATCAAAAACCAAGAAGGCAGGAAAGACAAGATGAGTGCACAAGAAAAATTAATTAATAATTAGTGCTTGAGAAAGTGTTAAAAGGAAATAAAGTGGAAAAAAAGAGAAAAATTGGATGGCTGAAAAAGAGGCAACTGCTGACATGGAACCTTAACAGAATGGCCTGGACTGCAAATGATCAGCATCTTGGTATAGATTATGTCCCGTGTATTTATTAGAGTACAACACTATGCATGTGGGTACTGATTTAGACATCTGGTAGTTCTGTTAAGTGCTCTAAATATTTTACTATGTTTGTACAAACATAAAAAAGGCAAAAGGGACTAATGATTATCAAAACAGTGGCTCCATTCTTATTAGCCTCACATGAATCTCTCTCTCATTTCCCCTTTTATTTACTCTGATTTTTTCTGATTTAAAGGCTAGATATACATGAAATATTCAACTCTCTTGTAATGGTCTTTTGCAGTATTAAATGCAAAAAGTGTAAGCACTATAAAAGTTTAATTATGTTTCAAGATGAGAAACAGTACTCTGAAGATGAGTAAGTCACTTCTCCATGTAACAGGCAGTTAAGAGACAACAAAAAAAACCATAGATCAGAGAAGTGGTTTATTCATGATCACCAAATTACAGGCACTTCAAGAAAGCTGTTACAGTCTCTTATTTGTGGTGACATTCAAAGCTAACTAACCGGCAGCCTGCCTTCCTTCAGAAGGTTGTTCTATGTGTAGCACAGAAACAAACAAAATGTGACCCAACAGCAATAAGAATAATAAAATAAAAGTGATGGGATGGTGAGAAATGGAAAAGCCCCTTCCCTCCCTCCCCTCACCTCCCCCTTCAACAGGACAAGTGTAGGCTATAGAAGAAAACTTGCAAAATAAATGTTAGAAACATATTTACTTTGAGGGATCCAACTCTACTAGCAACTCCTTTGCTTTCATCCGGTCGTCTAATTTGCTACAATGGGGGAAGATGGGTAAAAAAGACAGAAGATAAAGAAAAAGTGAACTTAAAAAAATTTCCACACAATCAGTTAGCAGTACATGCAAGACATCAATTTGACTCTCTGAGACACCTCTAAAGGACAAAGACACAGACTCTAATTTCTGGAATAAATGATGCTTTATCATGGCATTTTAAACTTGCTTTGTCGATCACTTTTATTTCAATATATTACCAATCTGGCACATACGTTGCATGCTGAATTCACTAACATTTTTTAAAGAATACAAGTTATTATCTGATTTGGATATGAAGAATAATGAAGTCCTAAAACTCTAACTGAAGAAAAACGTACCCTACTCCTTCCACAAATTATATGATCATAGCATGCCATAACTGGGAGTATCAGGCCTGGCAAGTATCATGACTGATATGTGACAGAATGCAACACAGATTCCTATTGACCCAGGCCTAGACATTTTAGCCACTGCTGTCAAAATTCCCAGTTAAAAATTATGCTGCCCAACCAGAAAATTTTAATGCCAGACCAACATTAGATTTTATTTTAAATATAAAATGTATACAACCTCTCCCCAACATCTCCTACCTGATTATTTTTCCTTTGTTATATATGTTTTTTTCCTAGATGACGCAGAGGATGAAAGAAACAAATGAGGTAGCTGCTCAAAAGGCTTCATACTTTTAGAAGCATGTAAAAGAAAACATTCATTTATAGGAAAAAATTTTTTTTCAGAATTGCTGAATCCAGTAAACAAAACTATTTTATTGATAAATTAAAATTGTGTCAGGTCATTTGAAGTAGAAAGGAAGAACACAATAAAAATGACTTTAGGGATATCCTTCTAGTCTGAGTCAAGACTGAACTGAAAGTTTTTATTATCTGATGCTTGTTTCACAGGCTGCGTAAAACAAAGTCCCAATGGAACTGAGGTGAACCCTTTCAAAGCACATTGTCTTTTTTTTAAAGAAATCTCAGCAAGGAAGCCAGAGACTTAATGAACCATGGAAATCCAACTATGTTTTAAGCTCGCTGGAGCACACTTGCAAAACTCCAAGTTAGATTGCCACTGTTTTGTTTTCACCTGACCCATGGAAAATAGAGAAAGTCATATTTATATGCAGTCAACTGAATGTGTTGGTTTTTTCACTTGTACTAGCTTCTCCAGAACATAATGCAACCAAGCAATATATTAAAAATCTACATATTTAGTTCTGATAGGATGTCCACTGGCAAAATACATTGGGAACATTTATGTAAATTGTTGCTTTCCTTCCTTGGTCCTATGGCATTAAAATAGTGTCTGTTTTGAACTCTCAAGTGAAACACCCACATTACTATTTTGATGGGACACCAAACAAACCTCCAAGCAATTGCAGCATACCGCCCAAGAGAAAACCATCATTATGAAATAAAATATGTCTCCATTAGAATGTAGATTCAATTAAAAAATATGCAGTTTTGACCCAGTTGTTATATTTTTCCTAATGGGAAAACAAAACAAAACAAGAAAAGGAAGCCTCAAGAGGGAAGAAAGATCCTTATTCGAAAAGAAAACAAAATAAGTTAGAGCAAAAATACTTGGCCCAATACCCTCTTTGAGATATTACCAGTCCCAGACAATAAGACATAATCAAGTAGAACCCCAAGTCATGTTATTAATTAGAAACTTTTTTCAGAAATAATATATTCAATTTTGTTTTGAAAAATGAGAAATACAAAAAAAAAAAAAGCTGATAATCTCACATAGTGACATGGAACTAGGACATTCAGGAAAATGCTACATATCACAGAAACTTGGGGAAAAGTTGTGAAAGCAGTATGCACCCACCTTCAAGGAAATAGCTTTTCTTCTACTCCTTCCCTACATAGGTATTGTGGCTGATCAAGTTATGCTGAAGGTTTAGGATTCAGTCAGAAATGAGATTGTAAGTGCATATAACTGGTATTATTTACTGTTCTTTCCTCAAAATATATACAGGAATACACATGCAATGCGTACATTGCAAGCAATGAAATTACAAATAGATAACCTATGGTCAACTCCTGTTTTACACCCACAGCATAGTCAATATATGTGATAACTTGTTTTCTACAGGAACCTTGCACAACACAACTTGAATGCTTCTCAAGGGATGAATCAGAATGATATTAGTATTATAAAAAGTATATTGCATCTGTTCTGGGAATTAAATAGGATATTACAAAGAAGGCAAGGGACAGTAGGAATCAAAAAAACATTTTTTTTTTCCCCCATGGTAAAAGCTGCAGAAATGAATTCAAGTATATCCTTATCTCTCTCTGGTCAACTCCTGTATAATGTTCTAGAAGTTGCCTGATAAACTAGCATTTCAGAAAATGGCATGGATTATACACTCCCTGTTTTTCAGAGACTCAGCTAGACACAAGAATCCCATCTAGATGAACACTTCTAGTGAAAAAAGATTAGAATGAAAGGTGTGCATGGAAGTGTTCTAAATCAAAAGTTTGTATACATCTATCCCTACTGGTCACTTGTGTGACCTCTAAGTGAGTTCTTTGATTTTTCTATTACCCACTTGTAAAATGAAAACAATACTTCCTTCTGAACAAAACAGGACTAATAAAAAGAGCCTGCACAGTGACATTAAAAAAACCCACACGCTGTGCCTTAGGCCTTATGAATTTTTTTAAACACACACCAGAAGCTGAATGAGTGGACTAAGAGATTAGGCAGGAGCAACTCTAAGTAGTTACCAGCAAAATGTTACCTGAAAGACCTGAGAATTTTGGAACATTCCAAAGGAGAAGAACTAAGATATTCAGCGTAATGAAGTAGGAAAGATGATGTGAAGGGAGCACTCCAGGAAACTGGCAGGGTATAACGCACGGACAGTTAAGATAAATGCATTATATTTATACCCCTTTCTTATTCACAAGGGAATAATAGTAGGAGTTAAAAGCTAAAGAGTAGCCCCAGGTGTTCCTATTCTGACATCTGAAGAACAAGTTTGAGTTACAACAGGAGTAGAATGAGATAGAAAGGCAGTGGAAGAAAACTTAAGAAGGAGGGAAACCAGAACCAACTAGTGAGCAATAAGAAGCGCTCAAGCATGCTTAATGAACTTGTTAGAAGATGAATGAAAGGCTTGGGTACCAAAGAACCCATGGTTTCTAAGTGGAAATCTTGCATGTGGTTTCATTATTATTCCTCTACCTTGCAACAGAGCCTGTAAGAAATGTACCTGTTTCATCCCTGACTTTACTCCAGAAAAAAATAATCTAAAAGACAACTTTAAAGATATATAAACCCGCAGTTATCGTAAAGAAAGAACAGCTCTGAAAAAATGGCTAATCTGAGATTCTGACTTCAGTTGGATTTATTTAAAGGAAGCGATCCACCACAGGAAATCACCTCAAATATTTAACACCACCCATCTTAAACCCCTTCCCCTTTCTCATGGTTTCAGTTGGGATGCAGTTTACTTTTTTGCTAGCAGCCGGTGTAGTGCTATGTTGTGGATTTGGGATGAGAATTACTTTTGATAGCATACCAGTGGTTTTAGTCTGTTGACAAGTAGTAAAGGCCTCTTCTGCTCTTCTCACTGCCCCGCCATCAAGCAGAATGGCACAAGAAGTTCGGACGGGACACAGCTGGGACAGCTGACCCCAACTGACCAAAGGGCTATTCCGTGCCACGTGACCTTGTGCTCAGCAATATAAAGTTGGGGGAAGAAAGAGGAAGGGGAGGACCATTCAGAGAGATGGCGTTTGTCTTCCCAAGTAACAGATACATGTGACGGAGCCCTGCTTTCCTGGCAATGGCTAAACACCTGCCTGCCCATGGGAAGCAGTGAATGAATTCCTTGTTTTGCTTTGCTTGCGTGTGTGGCTTTTGCTCTATCTATTAAGCTGTCCTTATCTCAACCTATGAGTTTCTTTTCACTTTTGCTGTTCTGATTCTCTCCCCCATTGCAAATGGGGGGAGTGAGCGAGCAACTGTGTGGTTCTAGCTGCTGGCTGAGATTAAACCACGACACTGATATTATACCCTGTTCTTGCTACTTTACCCTGCTTACTGCTTCTGACAATGAAATTGAAATTTTGCAGGATCCAAAGCTTTCAGAAATGTTTTCACATCCATATTCACCAAAAAGCCAAACAACCGTCAGACTTTTTTCCAAAATCCTGGCCAATACATACATAGATTCATGCATGAAAAATATACTCGTACTTGAGAGTATTTTCACTTTTGCAGTTTTAGGTCAGACAAACATCAATTAGATGGGGCTTCCTAAATACATGAGGAGTATTTTCAAACAAAGGGAATACAAGCTCCTCTAACAAAGACATACATTCTCAACCAATAAACATATTCGTGCCTATGCATTCTACTGCAGTATGGTACGAACGTTTTATTAGGGTTGCTGCACTTCTTGAAAATGGTGAACCTACAAAAGCATAATGTACATGAATGTTAATGAAAGTCAATAAAACACAGTTATCATACCATCATATATTTTGTCCACACTACCCATTTTTTAAATTTAATTATTTAAGTTATTTTTTTTTAAATGAGCAATACTACTCATGTGCAGATGAAGAAATAAACACAGTGCAGACAGCCTGATCAGTGGTAAAAAGTAATGCAATTTTCTTGTATTTTTGGAGTTTAATACATTAACATTGTCACCAGATCAGTGTTCTGTTAACACACGTAATGACAAAGATAATGTAACTATGTCCTTATACAGGAGAGTTTGCAATACACTGGTTATGTTATACCAACATGTGGCAGCCTAGTTCTTCAAAAATACCTGTTGGCTTCAGTAAAATTTAATGGTCAGAAATCAAATCTAAAAGTTGGCAGGTAAAATGCACAGCCAGGGCAAAATAAACTACAATAAATACAAACTTTACACGTTATGTCATTATTCTTAGTGACTTCACGTCCTAAATATCTTTCAAACTGGAGCTCTGGGCATATCAGCGTTGTATCCTTACTTGTATTGTACAATTAAGAAAATACACAGGCTTTATGATGCCCAACATATGAAGACATTATAAATTATGAGTAACAAAACCAAATGGCTACTCCTGGCACAGATATGCCCAGCCCAACAGGGATGGTATGGAAATCACACGAAGGTCTCCCACTGATTGTAGGGAATGCTGGTGACCAGAAGTTTGTATTAGCTTGCACAGAGCTGTGCGCTACCAAGACCACACTACTCCATGCAATCTTGGATTGAGAATAAGTTCAAATACTTTATGCTTAACTTTATTACATAGGGGACACATATGCACAAAAATATAGGGACCAAGCTTTACAGCAGAATTTTCAGACCCAGCTTATCCCACAGTTTTCAGTTGCACAACCCTCCTATCACACAGTTGTGACCCCACAAATACTGATCTGCTCTATAACAGGACCTCTACCTTTAAATCTGGTTTCTCCTCAGTTCAATACTTTCAGCCTTCTCACTTCAGCCCCACTATGAACAATTCTTCTCTGGCTGCCAGAACATTTTGCCACCCACCTAAGCCTGCAGGCCCATTTAGTCTCTGGCTTTCCCCACTAAGGAAAGCAGAATTTGCACATCACACTGTGGTAGAGCTTTTAAAAAACCAAACACCTGCTGCACATATCAAAAATCTGTCTCAGCAAGCATGGAAGAAATTCATATTTAAGGAAAAAATAAAACCATGTTAAGTCCTAGGTGCTGAAATTCTCAATTTTTTGTATATACCTTTCCCAAACTGACAATTCAGTTCTGAATGTGCTGCTCTTTTGCCTTGTTGTCCTAAGCTGAACTGAAGTTCTAAAAGCTGAAGTATATATATGGGCTGTTCGTATTTCAGTGGAGGACAGTGTCCTTTAAACATTTTCAGACACTAAGCTAGCTCCTATAGAAGATACCTCCGTGGTCACAGTGAAAGCTGTCACATCAATGAAGTCACTTACAAGTGACCTGATGGTGGGACAGGTAGGTTATAAAGAAAACCAGCTAAGAGATTCGCTCTCTTTGATCACTTCTAGCAGCAAAACTAAGCGACAAATATTTGCACGGGGGGTCAGTGAAAGATCCCATGTTTCTGGAAACAGAGGTGACAGTGGGACTTCAAAGGAAACAGTAAACACCTTTGAGGACAAGTGAATTTAAGGTTTGTTCTCAAATACTTGCAATAGCCTGTACTTTATCCTTTTGAATAGGCAGGGCTGTGTTTAGAAAAATCTGTGTAAAGATTCTTGTCACATGTACTTCTTCACATCTATACATCCTGAAGAATTCAACTGTGAAAAAGAAGTGGAAGGATCAGTAAGGATACTGGGAAAGGGTGTATCCACTAAAGCTGTAGGAAATACATAATTAAAGCAGTCAGATTATAACCTCAGAAGAGGGTATTAGATGAAAATAAGGTGGAAAGACCCAAGATTCAATTCTGTCTGCAGAAGCTTAAAACAATACACCTTTAAAGTGGCTAGATGCTAACAATAACCTGGGAAGGGGCAAAGGTCAATCTTTGTCCACACTGAGGGTGCTGTTGAATGAAACCATTGTCTAAGGAGGCTGCCTGTGAACTTCATAAAGCAAACAAGTGTTTGCAAAGTGTTTGCAAAGAACCACCACGCCATGCCACTGCATAGAACTCCCTGCTGAAAGGTGTTCCTCACATTTTGAAATCTATTTTTAAAAGAAAAAAAGTAGTCTTAAGATGTAGTGAATGGTGCAAATTTGAAAGAGAGATTGCCAACAGCTGATACGAAATCTTGACAAACTTGTTACTGTTTTTTATGGGATCATTTCTATTGTAGGGCATTCAAGTGGGAAGCCCAGTTTCCAACAAAGTCATTGGAAAGGAATACGTTCCAAATGCAAGTGCTTTGAATTTCTCACCTTAAGGATCCCTAATTGTAACAGATTTTTCCCATAAATACATTCCCAGTCATATCCACTATCGGTGGTATAAACAAAAAGCTCTTTACTGAAATATATGCAGGTTTCAGTAAATGTAAATATCAATAAATGTCTACAGAAATACTTGTCCATGTAAATGCAATACTACTGTGGAAGTGATCAGAAATAGATAAATAGCCACTTCCTTTTCTTTCAAACAAGCAAATCCACTGTTGAAGCCTAACTGAAGAAATCAAATTTGACCCTATTAATAAATGCCCCTTTGAAAGAGATAACATGTATTTTGTCTTTTTAAATTCAACTAAATTGGTAAGCAAAATAGAGGCAATTCATTTCAGACATAAAAGATAGCTTTTGAGTACAATAAATATGGGGATTCATTTGAATCATTGTTACTACTTTTAATCATCTGAACATATTCTAACACCTCATCATGAGGCATCTGCAAATATCTTCATGGCATAATATCTTCATGGTCACAAAATTCTGAAGTCACATTTTAACACGTCATCAGAAGTTTGTCCTGATTTGTGCTGCTACAGTTCACTAATTTTACAAACAGAAATGTAGAAAAAATTAATACTATTTTCTTCCACAATGTTATGATTTGAAGAACTCATAACAGTTTATTGTCATTTAGACAATTCTCTCACCTGAAGATCCTTTTCCACCCAGGAAGATGAATCAGGAAAAAAACCAAGGAAACCCAATGGTTGAAATATAAACAAATTTAACAGAATAAGACTAGATCATTAGCATTAATTAAACTAAAGAACCGATATTGATATCAATGCCAATATAAATTATACATGGATTATATTAACCCAAAAATGGAACCACACCAAAAGAGCAAGTAAAATAGCATTGGAATAGTGCACACATCCTCCTCTGGTATGGTTGCACAGCACCTAGGCTCACTTGTGATAAAAGATTACGCACACACACATATGCACAGGTGTGCTGACCTATAAATACAAGGGTAACATGATTCTTTTTGTAAAAGAGAAAGCTTGGGCAAAAAAGATACCAGAAACAAAACTCTGATATCAAAGAGCTACTACAAAAAGTTATCAAAAGTGAGATAAAGTCTATGTCTCCTACGTACTGTTAAAGGTATCTTATAAGGTTCATGCAAAACCAGATGACAACACACGCATTCTAGAATAAATGGTCTATATGAGCGTTGCATTCAAGCTCAATCTATTTCTTAGATAACTAACTTATTGGGTAGGGGTTTTTTTGTTACCACATCAGATCAAGAGCGACTTCACTCTTGACAGTTTTATACTACAATTAAATTGTCTAATTGCTTGACTAAATGAGGATAGATTTGCTCTCAAATGAGAAGTATTTTTAATATGGATGCACTTAATGGATGCCAGCGTTTAAGAAGAAAACTAGGGAAGTTGTAGAGGACTTGATAGCTGGGGTCCCATGTCCTATACGTCATTTCAAGGAATCCTGACCAGACGAGGTGGGTACACATATACGGATGCCTTACTGGACAGACTACTGAATGCATATATCTTTGTGCTCTTGAGCATGTAGATATGAAAGCGTGACAAAAATCCATTTTGTTTTAAAATAACATCACCTACCTCTCCTATAATATCTGGCATTTAAATTTGCCATACCATTTATAAATTATTTAATAAGAAAGAAACAACTACAAGAAAGAGGAACATTGTCTATCCTTGCAAATACGTTTCTGAAATTTCTGATTGTTTTATCAAAAAGGAATACAGCAGTAAGTGATGAGGATTATTTATTATGTCAATAATCAGTGAAAGAAAAGAAGTGAGCCTGCCCATACCTGAGCTGTTGATTAAGATCAGGTTAGTGTATGAATGGCTGAAATTACAGTTTAGCAGCAACTGAGATACTAAAAAAGAGGAGCAGTGGAAAACCAAATTCCCACAAACAAAACATATGGCTGTACGAAAATTCAGCACATGGATGCAACCATATTTCATGAAGGGACAAAACCAAATCAGTTGGGCACAGGTAATAAGAAGTAATATTCCCAGGGAAAAGGGAATAAATGGAGACGGGAAGTCAATATCACTCCAAGAAGTGAAATCCAGCAGAACATCAAACGATCACCAGGCACCAACAGCCTCAACAAGCCTTGGTGACTAGAGCAGAACAAGATATATTGAGCCAGCAAATATTTCTGTAAATAGGAATTCCCACTAATTTCTAAATGAAGAAACTGGATGAAAGACAAATGTAACTACATCGCTTTTTGAAACAAACCAAAAGAAACCCCAAATCCCTCATCTTGTCCTATATCAGAATTCGAACCACAGATTTATTTTGGATAGGAACTGAAAAAGTGTGGATAAGGAAACCAACATGAGAAAGATCTTTTCCTTTTCTTAAAGTAATGCCAACCTGAAGTTACCACAATTTGAAACAAAGATTTCACAAATAAAGAGATAAGATGATGCAGCATACACATACATAGATCAGAACTCATGCAATGCCTGTGTGAGCCATGATGTCCGTACTGAAAGATCATTCTGCTCTGGAGTGACACACATGTAGAATAGTTACAAGTTGAAAAAATAATTATTTTCAGGAAGAGACTGAGAAGCTTATTTCTGACATGTTTAAGATTTTCACTTGACTCAGGAAAAAAATAATCAGATTCTGTAGCTTAATTAAACACTAACAGGTTACTAAGAGAAATGTAGGGAGATTTTTGGTCATTAGAGCTTCTTCATATCACAGAATCATCACGGTTGGAATGGACCTCTGAGATCACTGTGTCCAACCATACACCCACAACCCCCCCCTACAATCTCAGCCACTAGAGCATGCCCTGAAGCGCCACATCTACACGTTCCTTAAATACCACCAGGGATGGTGACTCCACCACCTCCGTGGGCAGGCTGTTCTAGTGCCTGACCACTCTTTCGGCAATTTCTTCCTAATATCTAATCTAAACCTGCCCTGCCGCAACTTCAGACCATTTCATGTGGTCCTGGCATTATTCACTTGGCAGAAGAGGCCAATACCCACCTCTCTACAACCTCCTTTCAAGAAGCTGTAGAGAGCGATACAGTCTCCCCTCAGCCTCCTCTTCTCCAGTCTAAATCTGCCCAGTTCCCTCAACCTCTCCTCATACGACTTGCTCTCTAGACCCTTCACCAGCCTGGCAGCTCTCCTCTGGACACGCTCCAGTGTCCAATGTCCTTCTTGTAGTGAGGGGCCCAGAACTGAACACAGTGCTCGAGGTGAGGCCTCACAAGTGTCAAAATATGATTCAGTATATAACAGGTCTGAAAAGTAGCTGATTCTATGAATTCAATAATTGTTCTGGATGTTCTGGATTGCTATAGATAGCCAGTTCACAACTAATTTAACATCCTTCTTCAGCCCTGCTATAAACAGTTCTTGGGCATAAGACAATGAAGGGAACTGGATTTTGGCACTACTATATTTAGTAGATTCCAGTTACCAACAAATACAGTATGACTTGTAAAATAGTCAATAAATAAAACTAAGTAAAGTAAGTACCTCTACTGAAATTCAGTGTTCAGCTTAAACTTGACAACACAAGTCTTTATTCTAGAGACTTGTTGATGAATCTACTTTGGTACTAAAAACAACCCCCCAAAACCTTACCACTGTATTTTTCAACCTTCTTAAAAAGTGAATTTCCATTTTAGAAAGAATTTTAGAAAACTTTGTTTTTATTATTTATGATGTTTTGGGGTTTCTTTTTTGATATCTCAAGCATACCAAGCTGCTCCTTTCTTAGCTACATCTCACTTCTTAAGCTGTGTCATTTAGATTTTTAAACAAACAGCAGTCAGGGTTTTTAACCAAAAGGTAAACTAAAAGTAAGACTTCTTAGGACTCAGTCATCCACATGCTTTGCCAGGACAATACACTTTAAACAATGAGGATAAAAGGCAATGGCTATGTGGAAAATATTATAGTATGGTAACTCACAATTGATTTTAAAACAACTGCTACACTGTACTGAGGAGAATCTGGAAGGATACAGTGGATTGATGTGCCTTAGTAAGCAGCATTCCTCATCTTAAGGAAACCTTTTCTACTTTCTACTCCAAAATACATTTTCTCAGTAATTCTTTTCACTAAATTCAACTTTTCTCAACCCTGGTATGTGCACCAAAAAACATTAAGATGAAATAAAACCCAGAAATAATGAAGAAAACTCTGGAAATTTTAGCAGGATTATACATGTAACTAAGCCCATGTGTCTACAAACAGCTATCTATTTTTCAAGAAAAAGCAAGAAACCCTTGCAGTGCTCAGAGTGTGATTTCGCCTACCTAACGATGTAAAACATCCTGTCCACTTTTCCATTCTCTTCAAACTAAATAGCTGTGCCAAAGCACTTGCTGCTCATTGCTCAAGTGAGTTTCTAGGGAGAAAAAATTATTGCATATGCAAACTCAATAAATAAAAAAGAAAAAAGACTTTTACTTGGGAACTCAGTGTATGCATACAAACTTTAAAATAAATTAATATACTTGCCATATTGTTTCCACCTTGATGACTACCTGAAGAAGGAATAGTAGGAATCAAGGTAACAAATATAAAATTTAACACACTCCATGTAAACAAAATATCTATTCTATGGACCAAACTACAGTTTGCCAAGTCCTCAACAGAATCTTATTATTAACTAAGAATTTCTGGTAAGCAACCTGTTCTTTCCTCTACTGAAGAAAGAAAAATACTGAATATTTCTACTGAAAAAACTGTAACAGTAAATGATAGAAAGGCATCTTCCCTAGTCTACCTGCTCCCATCTGCTAACGTCATTACTTCACATAGTAGTTGTATATAAAAACTGACAACACTAGACTGAAAACATATAAATCATAATTAAATTTAGTATTAATTTGTAACTCATCTCACTGTGTACAAACCTTACACTAGTGTGCACATTCAACATTAAAGCTATGGTTTATGACAGAAGGTGTTCAAAGCATTTTTCATTGGTAGCAAACATAAGAGACGACTAAGAAAAAAAATTATATTTTACAGAAGAAATAATTCTCATTTGCCTTTTTTTTCTTAAATAATGTATTTTTCTAGGCTTTTTCAGTTCAGAATTGAATCATTTACATAAATCACAAGCATACGCTTTACATTAGGAATATCACATCTTTAGGTGAATGTCAACCTACAAATAATAAAGAGAACATTTCTTAATAGGAGAAGGCTGTAGAAAATCACAGAAAGTGATCAACTAGCAGAATTAAATGTACTATGGTACAAAGAAGGTGTGGATGGAGCAGTGGATAGATGAGAGGACCACTTTGCTAGAATCTGAATAAAACAAAAAGTAGCCTTGCTTGCTCATTTTAGCTGTAAGATAGAGCCTATATACTTTTCTCATGTAGGAATTAAAAGCTATCTATCACCACTACAAATACATAAGGATGTAACACCACCACACCAAGGGTTTTGTCTGATTCAGTGTAACTAAAAAATTGATAGCTAGGGAAAGGACAGATAACCAGCACGTAAAGTAGAGAGAGAGCTTTTTCTTACACAGAATATAAGTGTCAGGAATGAAGTAACAAGATGGAAAAAGAAAAAACCTCTCTCCTCTTACAAGTACCATAATAAGTTCCTTAGGAACCTTCATGATCAAAGATAACACTGAAAGAAACATTGCACATTGAAGTGGAAGAACTGAACGTCAATGAGACTTATGATCTTGCAAAGCGAAATCCTTTGAACACCTCTTGTCACTGAAATGCATTCCTGGTGATAATTTAAAACCTGTCCTTTGTCTTCTATATCTGCTTCATTTGACTTTGACACACAACATTGCCAAAAATTAAATATTGATTACGTCATTTATGTATGGGAGAAGTGAAGACTTGAACTTGAAAGCTGTAATTTTCCTTTATATTAATATCATCTCCCTAAGAGTAGAACAAAATTGGAAGTTTGACGAACTGACTCAGTCATTTGTACTGGATATATTCTTTTAAGTTATCTGAAGTCATAGGATTAAGATTTTATACTGTAAGGTTAAAAAAAGTCCTAAGCTTTAACATTAATGCAAACAAAAAAAATCTCAATATTTGTAAAAGACATTTTATACTACGTAGTGTATTACGTTAGTATCTGAAAAGAACATTGCATTTAACTTCATGAAAATGCCAACCACAAACATACACAAAAATATAGTAACATCTTAGAATCTGAGCAGCTACCGGAAATGACAAGAAAAACTTGCAAGTCACATTGTGTCATTCTAAACTTTTGCCACGTGAGCATCCAGAAAATTAATCTAACCTTGTTGAGAAAGCAGTAAAACTTTAAAAAGATCAAAACTATATCACAGAAGATAAAAACATCTGTCACAATCACCATCAACTTTATAGTTGAATGACTGAAAAAAGGAGGACTGTTAGTGCAGTTCTCCCCTGAGTAAAACTTAGATTGCCTCTATATCTGAATCCATCTACTATAAATATGGCTTAAATGCTCTTTGAGCCACAGTCAATCTTGCTTGAAACTCAAGTGCAATTTAGAGAACAAGGAAGGTGCTCTACAGAGATTTATTAAAAGCTAACAAAAGCAAGTTTGTGTAGTTCTGGGCGTCTACAGAGGGGATAGACAGAATAGTCCTAATGGAAGTTTGTCTTTAGAAATTCTGACCTCCCAAGGGGTGACAGTGAAAAATACAATTCTTTTAACAGGAAATTAAACTTTTGAGGATTGATTGAAATATACAGGTTCAAACTCAATATTCATCATTTACTACTTTGTTAGAAACAGAGATTTTCAAAAAATGTGGAAGATAGATAAACAGTAAAGCAAATTCAAAATGAAATGTTACATTTTGTCTACATGATCCATGTGTGTATATAAACATTAGGTTTTCAAAAATATAATTACGAAAAGGCAAAGACTTCTCTTAACATATCAACAAGGAGTAATGCACTCTCCCATACCATCTCTCCAATACCTCCAGCATGCATTAATAACCTCCTACTTACATTCATTCAATAGAGGTGCTCCCCTCACTGCAGAAGCTTGAAATTTTTTTTCCTGAGACACACACAAAACTTTCTGCTATTCAGCAAATTCAGTAAGAGAAATGTAAGGGTTTATGTACATTGGCGACAAAAAAAAAGCAACAAGAAAATTATACAACTAAGTAAACTGGAATATGTAGTTGACAAAGTAATATAGTATCACTAGCTCTACAGCTAGATCACCACTCCAAACAAAATGTATAATCAAAGAAAAACAAAATATTTTTTTTGCTGAAATTTCCTCTACTTTGTTTTATTTCACATATATATGTTTAGGAGCCCAGAAACAAATTCCTAAGCCAGTAAACAAGAACACTGAAGAGCGACACACTTGCAGATTAAAGAAGGAAAAAAACACCCACCCTGAAATATCAACTGCATCCTGAAGTAGAATTTAACTTTATTCCCACTACTGTGTGGATCAAGAGGTGCAGTGTAAATTTAACTAATACTGCATTATTAGAAAGCCAGGATCCGGAAGGAAAACCACAGAAAGTAAAGTGAAGACATTTAGACATACTGACAATCTTGAAGAATATGAATGAACTGTATTTCTTTCCAAATTCAGATGGTGTTTGAGAATTGAAGGGTCCTGAAAAGGACTGAATAAAAAGATAGTAAGTACAGGTTTCTTGGTTTTGTGGATTCTGTTTTTTTGTTTTTGGTGTGGTTTTTTTTAAAGTAATAAGTAAAATGAACTGAGAGTTCTGTAAGTGGCAAAGAAGCTTATACTTCTGTGCAAAATCCAGCCTTTAGGTAATAGGAACAGATAAAGTTTATTTTCCAGTTGGGCTTTCCTAGATCTTTCCCTTGTACCACCTACTTTTGAAAGACAGCAGAGAAATGCTAGACTATCTAGAAGTTGCATGGCAATTCCTGTTATAAAAGTGGTGTGGTCTCACACATATTGAGCAAAATCTGATTTTGCAGTCATACACAAAAAACAGGTTTTAACACGAAATGCCTATATCTTGTGATAAGAGCTCATCTCAACTAACTTCCCAAAGAAGAGTTTCAGATTTTTAATCTGTTCCAAAGTTCTGGTAGTTCTCCTCTGTAATCTCTGAATCTTTGAAGTCTAGAGGAGTGCTTTCTGCTTCACAACAGATAAGCTTTACTCCTTCCCATTGTGATAACCTTCCTGAAAATATATAGGCTTCATCTACAGCTATCTCTTAGCAGTGCTGTCTCTGTATATATACCTGATCTCCTTTAGTTTTCTTTGGACTCTCTTATTTTGTCAGCAGGCAGAAAACTCAGTGCAGTTTCTCTGGTTTGTATTGCTCTTCTGCTCTGAGTATTCTAATGAAATAACTCCAATGTTTTATGTTTTGAAGCCATCAGATGACAATTTTTTAGCAAAAAAAATGAAGGAGATGCTTGCAGGTAGAATTCACGGAACATTTTCTTAAGAAAAGTAGACTATATAACGAAGTTGAAGTATGCTGTCCAGCTGTGATTCTATCACAGTGAAGGTGAGAACTATATAAAACAATCCCATAGGCTAAATCAAAACATTTCTGTGGGTGGTTGCCAATAAATCTTGTTTGCTGACAGAAAAGAATGAGACAGCACAAAAGAAGAACTAGCAGATACTGGCAATCACTTTAGCAAGCAGAATAATCTTCAAGGATCATGAATTAGATGAGGAAGAACGTTATTGTTTGCCATCTGCTACAGGTCTATTAGTATGTCAGCATCTGGTGCCACAGAAAGATCTTTGTGACGTGAACATACAAAGTGAATTCAGAGTTTTCTTCTGCCAAAAGGAATCTTGTGGAAGGTAAACGTTACAGGCCTTGCCACTGGTCAATTCACTTAGTTTTTGATATATACTATATAAAGTCTGATAAAAAAAGAACATAATACAGTTCACCTCAATGACTGAGTAGTACAGCGTAATCAGTAAGAACTGAATAATAAACCCACAAGGTTGGCATTAAAACTTTCTATTAAATTTAGGTTGGTTTTTGTTTACAAATGTCAGGCAGCAAATATCTATGTTTGAGCAAAACCAGTTGGTTTGAAAGTGTGTTAAACTGAACAATAATAAAGTGGGGCACAGAACTGCCCCAGCCCAGGCTAGTAATTTGCACATACATTTTCTTGATAAAATATACTACTTGCTTAATGTTGTTACTTAGTGTCGGGATTATCTATGTTCCTTGGGATTATTAAAGACATTCACAGTGTTAACAACTTCATATTCATGATTGATATTGCAAGAGATAACAGTGAAACTTCATTAACCATAATGTGTTGGTGGACCCACATATTAAATTGTGCAACAGAACACATGGAATGAACTACTACTGTCTTGGATTTTATTTATTTTTGTATTATTTACTTGCACCTATTACTTAGAATGAGACAAGCCTTGCATGCGAACCAACCTTGTTCAGCAGAGGCAATACATTATTCTGATAGATTATACGTCTGAGCATGGAACTTGCAAGGCATAAACGTACTTACTTTTGGTGTGGGGCAGGATGCAGTGGAGAGACGAGAGGTGGCCTGGGCACGAGGAGATTCTGAAGGAGTAGTACTGAGGGAGGCTGTATCACGTGGGAGCACCTGAACACCACGAGAGATGATGGAATCTGGAATCTTAAAAAGAGAAGAGATGGAATTAATAATAAAAATATACTGTATTTAAAACTTACTCAAAACCTTCCAAAAACGTAGGAATATACCACTACTCAGTCTGTATACCTCCTCACTGCAGTGCTGCCAGTGGTTAATGGCCTGTTCTCATCATTTCAGTAACACATGCTGAGCAAATACATGAAGTCACATTCTAATCGGAGTGGAACACGCTATTAGTCCTGTGAAACCCATGAATCTGACATACTATGAGAGGAAATGACAAGAAAGTAGCATTTTTCCTCTTGAGTCTGTTTCATACCCAACGATGACCAACAGAGATTTCGACTGCAACCTGAAAGGCAGACTTCCCATTCTCTAACTAAGCAACAATATTCTGAAAAATACTGTTCTGAAGAGAACACCTTTATTAGCAATGACCAAAACCCTCTGAAGAAATGTCATGCAGTGAGAAAATCATCAGAATTACACGTACTGAAGATCTTTTCAGCTACAAAAATTCTCTACACGAGGTTTGTGCTGCAAAAGCTACAGGCCCCTCTGGAGGGAGTATGGGCAAAAGCACTAGAAACTACCACTCAAAGCCAACACTTGGTTAAAGATGCATTCTGAAGGGAAAAATAAAAATTCTTTCTCCCCTCCCTAATGTATTAGAAGGCCACCAAGGAAAGCGAACCCCTCTGACAAATGCGACCAGCGAACTGGTTACAACAGAAGAGGGGAAAACTAAGGTACTCAACAAGTTTTTTGCCTCAGTTGTCACTGTCAAACTCTCTCCCCTCGCCTCTCAAGTGGATGGACCCCAAGGCAGGGACTGAGGGAGCAAAGTCTCTCACATTGTAAGAGAAGATCAGGTTTGTGACCACCTGAGGAACTGGAAAATACGGAAATCTCTGGGACCTGGCATGATGCATATCAGAGTCCTGCTAGTTTAACACTGACTAATTTTTTAATTTTTGTGTAAAATGGTAAGACACACGGTATAGAAATGGTATACAAACGATAAACACATCAGCTAGGAGAACTGAACTCTAACATTAGTTCTACAACACAAAATGCAGCAGACCTTCTGCTGTAACATACGCTCTACAAATGCTTATTCTGATTTTATTTTCATCATTTTAACCTCTTCCTTTTTCAAAGGCAGCACTTCTATCAGATCAGACTGCTCTTGCTTCCTGCAATTCACTTTTCTATCACAACAGATAAGAAAATGCAGAAATTCAGATCAAAACCCCATCCAGCCTGGCCTTGAACATTTCCAGGGATGAGGCATCCACAGCTTTTCTGGCCAACCTGCTCCAGTGTCTTACCACTCTCACAGGAACTAATTTCTTCATAATATCTAACCTAAGTCTATCCTCTTTCAGTTTAGAACTCTTATCCCTCATCCTATGGCTCCACTCCCTGATAGAGTCCTGTCCTCATCTCTCCTGTAGGCACCCTTTAAGTACTGGAAGGCTGTTTTAAGGTCTTCCTGGAGCCTTCTTTTCTCCAGGCCGAACAACCCCAACTCTCTCAGCCTGTCTTCACAGGAGAGGTGCTTCAGCCGTCCTGTCATCTTTGTGGCCCTCCTCTGGACACGCTCCAACAGCACCACGTCAAAAGCACCATTTCATTTTTGTTCTCTTTTCCTCCTGAAATGCTATCTTGAATACGCTAAACAAAAAAAAGGCTGACATCCCTAAGTTTCATATTGGCACAGTTACAGCTTTAATGTTTCATTTTAATCTCCATGCCTAAGGACAATACAGGAGAATATTAAACTTTGACAAAGGTATAAAATAAAAAAAGACACAGTAAAAGAAAGAATAGTTTTAAGTCTTCAAATAAGACATCCTTTCTTTACCCTCCTCTAATAAAAAATTGTACACATCCTGATGTGACTGTGAATGAGTCCATTACCTCTTTTATATACTCCAAGATCCCACAGTACAAATACAATATTGCTTTGGTAACCATGAGCCAGTTCTCCCTGGGTTTACTCTGGCTACCCTAGAATAACCAGATACTACATACTGTCTCATCCCCTTCAGGCAAATATTTGTTTCAGTTTTTGGCTTGCTTTTTTCCTATCCACAATATCCATCAATCCTTGCTCCTAAAATTTTATGCAATGTCACCTTTTCAAAACAAAAACTCTCAGTGCAGCAAAGTGACTGAGACAAATCCAGTCTCCCTTGAACTGCATGTGAAGTACTAATTTTTTTCCTGTGAGAAAAATTAAAATTTAAGTAAAATTTCAGTCAGGACATTAATCAGAAAAAGAAGATGAAGATAAAGGGAAAAGATGGTTTTAGGCATTTCATTTCAATGAGAATTATTCCCTTATCACTACCTTTACAGAAAATAACAACTGCCACAAAATAATCCATACATATACTTATCTGGAACTCTAAGTTTCAGCTTGCTAGCTTTCACAGACATAAAACCTCACTGAAAAATTAAGTTAGGCCACAGTTATAAATTTTGCTCTTAAGAGGTTTATTTCTCTAACATGACAGCAGAGAGTGTTATATTGCTAAAACCAGCATTAATATTTTCTTCAAACCCACTTCAACCAGCTGATTTCAAAGAAGGTATTAATAAGTAAACTGCATAAACATAAAAATATAAAAATATAATGAAAATATATTGCTCGTTAAAGTAAAAGGGACAAGAGAATACCATTGGTATTTTTATGCATGTATGTTACATGATATGGAGAAGGTCTCATTTTACTCATTTATATTCAGAACATTCTCCTTTTAAAATTAAATTCAGGCAATCTATGTCTCTAATTAAGACAACTTATTGTTAACCCTGCTAAAGAGGTTGATAAACTCATGAGAAATTTATGTGTTTCCTATAGTCTGGAAATCTGCAGTATGGAAGGGCAAGAATATTATTGTGCTTTGGATAGATTTGGTTTTTTAAACTTCCACAAAGTCATGCTCTGAATATTTATGATGTTTTCCCAAAAATGTTTCAGCTCACTTGTCAATTAAAACTCTAAATGGGGTACAATAAAAAACTAAGTTAAGTGAAAATAGTTTCTCTTGGTAGTAGCTAGAGTGGAAAACCTGTTGTAACGTACTCTTGGAGAAATAAATGAATGAGAAATGAACGAAGTGACAGAGGAAGATATCTACCATATCCATCAGTCATTGCTTCTACAAATTTTTATCTGATGTGACCTTTTCCAGAAGCACTTTTATAGTTGTTAAAATATTTGTGTTTTCAGACTAGAGAACTAAGTGCCGACAAGAAGGACAAAAAAGGCAAAGATATGAGCTCCTTATTCTCATTTGCCCAGGACTGGAACAAAGATTGACAGTGCTACTGAGGTAGCATCTACATCTACAAGCTGCAGATGGTCATAACTATGACTATTACACATGAGCAAAAATATATCTCAAAAACATAGAGAAAGCACAGCTTAGAAAAACCCAACAACTTTCTGAAAAACTAGCCACTTCCTGCTGAGTTTGAAGATCTGATTTGGATTACAGAATGCACAAAAAATAGCTCAGAGTAATTTACAAAAGGGCACAGGAACCTGGGTGACAGCTTAACAGCATGCTTCAGAGAGGCTGAATTCACTGCTTTAATGATATTGAAGAGCATGGCGCCAATTCTGGTTTAGTAATCTCAACTCAAAGAAATGAAGCTATGGGAATAAACGTGCATGTATGTATGTATGTACACATATATAGCTTTATCATAAGGTGTGTGAACTTCAAAGCCTTCACATTTCCTAAGTGACTTTCCAAGAGACATGACCACCATGCTTTAAGCACAGAGGTGCTAAGCTATTTGATTGATGGCTTATGTGACCATTTGCCTAAGGAAACAAGAAAGTGCAGCCTCTGGTCATCAAATCTAGTGACATATTTCCCCAAGAACTTACACTCCATTTGTGGGCTAACATGGAATGAATGGGTCAGGCAGCACAACTCTCTCTAGGTCAACTGCCTTCCTCAGGTTTCTGTAATCTACATTTATGAATACAGTAAATTACTTTTACTCCTGATGATACTGTGGCCATTATTCTGTTTTTATTAAAGCCTAGTCTAAACCTTTGGGAGATGGAAAATACAGTGCAGTATTTTGTTAGAGCCCAAGTTATAACCTCTGCGTTGGAATAAATGAAGTCTTTTCTACTGTTTATTGAAATAAATGCCTGCTATTCATTAAAATCCAGTAATTTATAGTAAGTGTACTGTATCCTGACTCCTCAAGATTTTCTTCTGTTTCTGGGAAATTCTACTTCTCAACAGACTACAAAAGCAAGGGAGAAACTGCAAGTGATGAAAGCAAACTACGAACATCCAGGGTAAATGTTTTACTATGTTGACAAACTTGAGAGAAAGCAGCAAAGCAAGGCAAATGAAGAGGGAAGAGTTACCAAAATATCATAGCTCTAAAGCAATAATTTTAGGAGATAATTTTAATTATATTCAATTATTGAGTATATTAGGTGATAAAGCTGGTGACTAATCAGAAATACAGGCTTTGTAGCAGTCAGTTACAGCGTAGTCAAATAACTGACAACGCACACAAACTTTACTTTGTTTAGCCCTGTATCTTAAGCGGAGTATTTTCTGTAGCATGTTCTCCAAAAGCATGTTCTTTGTTAGAAGAAAGTAAGTAACACTGTTCACACAGTAGACTAGGAGGCAGGCAGTGTATTTTTAGCTACTGTTAGTGCAAAAGCCTCTTGGAAGTGTTTCTTACCAGTTCTCCTTCACTGCCTGCTGCGTGATGGCAATAACTGATGAGACCAGGGATGGGCTGTTCACCTTTTGCCATGATAACAGCTGAACTGGTGTAGGGTGGATGCTTCTAATGCACAACACATAACAGCTATGAATATAGTGACAGGAAAACATGAAACTAGACAAGCAAATGACTAAAAAGGAATGAGGTGAAAACAAGCATGACACTGAAATGCCAAGCTTATATGAACACAGCCAGTTTAGATCTCAGGTATTTTCTGCCTTTAAAAATTGAACATATTATTTATCTTTGCCTATATCAAAAAGAATTAATTAATTTAAAATTTGCATTAATAAAAGCTGAAACTTGCAAGTCATAATTACCTTAATTCATCCCTGCAAAGATATATGTAATCAGGATTTTCTGTACAAGGAGATGATCTCCAGCTGCAGCTGTCTTAGAAATGTCAAGATGTCTCAGACCTGAATTCACATTTCTGGAGTTAGAATGTTGCTGCTTAGGTTTAGAAATTGTTTAATATAATTTTGAGTTACTTAAGACTTTCAATTCATGTAATAAGACTTAAAAGCAGAATCTGTGGAGTAAATATAGAACAAAACAGTTTGGAAAGAAGCCTTTCCAACACACAGGAATACACTGCCTTTCCATTTGAAAACTGAAGACATAAACCCAAGGTAAATAGTTATATATTGCTTCAAATAATATGGCATTTCTTTGGAAAACATTTAAAATTTGAACTGAAAGAATTTGCAAGTGTTATCTGATTTTTCCCTTTTGTAGCCTCAAATTTATTATTCCGGTTTGAGTAATGCTGATCTATGATTACTGATTATAGCAAGGCTATAAAGACAATGTGATGGCATTTAGTTTTGCAATTTCACACCTCTTATTGCATAAGAAATGCACACTGGAGTGTGGTAGTTTGGGTAGCTTATTACTTAACCTGCTACCTATCTGTCATACTTTTTCCAGTGTTTTTAGAAACAACATTTTACTTTCAAAACAGAAATTATGGTTTTTGTTGCGATTCCTTAATATGCCATCAACCGGACTTTGCATGTTCAGGCATGCGAGTACTTTGAATTGAAAAAAAAAAAACCTGCTAAAAATGTCTGTCACATCAGAATAGAATCATAAAAGCGTATGTTACCATCAAGATAATAAACAATCTCCACCTAAAATTTGAGACCCCCTACAGAAACAGGATTAATATATTTTTATGAAGTTAAATTTCTACCACATGCATCTAAAATACACCTGTTTGATGACACAATATATAGTCTTAAAATGCAAATGACACATTGGTGGAAAGTACCTGAGATAGAAACTAAAGGGTCTTTTACGGAAACAAGGCAGACCCACCTTAGCTGCAATGGCTGCTGCTGTTATATGTGAAGAAGAACTGTCCTCTGTTGAGGCAACTCCACTATCCTTCTTCTCTTCCTCCTCTTCCTCACACTGTACTCCTTTGTCTTCTGTCTGCTTGTGAGGGCTGGTGGTTGGAGGAGGAGAAAGAGGAGGTGGTGGTGAAGGTAGATCTTCAAGCTCATCATGTACCTCCTTTACTTTTACAATGGCATCCCGCAGAAGATCGATGGCATGAGGTAGGGCTGGCAGTATAAACTGAAAGCATTCCTATGCACAACAAGAAGAGAAATTACTATGAAGAGTCACCTGCAGAAGTAAATGGGTTTTTTTCAGATTTACTCTTAAAAGATATTCAGGATTTAGACATATCTTCTCACCCAACAATAAATAAAAACTTAAAATGCCTTATGCAATTGCTCACGGAATGCAGAAAAGCAAACTCAGAACTAGAATTGGGGACTACACATTTTTGCCTTTTTTACATGCAGATATAGTAAGTTGTGCAACAAGGCAACTGTAATTCAGCTAATATTGGATTAAAACTTCAGGAAATAAAGAGTTAAATTTTCATGAATACATAAAACAGAAACCATTTCACAGCAGTTGGTAGAATGCTACAAAACGCAGAATAAAAACATTAACTCTATCCATGCAGGCACATTAGCTTCAAGTCATTCCTACTAAGTTCCTTCACAATTAGAGAACAACTCATAAGGATTTCCATAATTGCACTTTTATATAAATCTATCCTTTTTTTTTTTATTAATGGACTTATATATATAGGAATATACTGTAAGAATCACAAAGCACATGGAATTGATTATAATTTTATGTAACTGAGAAATTTTTTTTCACAAATAATCTATTTTTCAATCCTCTCCTTGCTCTGTGACCTTAAAAACAATTGGAAAGTTTATTTTATATGATTGGAGGAAGCAAAAATGCAGACACTGTGTAACTGTTAGTGTTCCATAATGGGCATGCTACCTGTGCTGCTAAAATATGCTAGTATTTCATCAAATGAAAGAAGAACCTAAGGATGTGACCTAGTGCAGGCTCCTGCTCAGATCAGGGTCAGTGTGTAATTAAGACAGATTGCTTAGGGCTTTGTCCAGTAAAGTCCTAAAAACATCCAAGAACACAGACTTTACAAATATTGACAATTACCCTCAAAGTGATTTTGGTTTTTCATTTTCTCTTTATCCAGTTAGAAGCTACTCTCTTCAATTTACGACTACTGTCTGGCATCCTTCTCCCAGGCAAGAGAATTATGTCATTTGAGCAGAATGCATATAAATATTAAATTACTGGAAAATGATGGCAGGGTCACAAGAATGAATTGCCATGGCAATGCAGCTAGGGAACATACAACAAAAACTGACATTATTCCTTTTGTTGCACTTAATTTTCATTTTTGTTCCAATCGTAAGGAAGATTTTAAAAAAATGTATTTCAATGCTTTTAGAGTACCCAGAAAACAATGATAATCATTTTGTAAACTGATAAAGTAGTAAATATTTTCAATAAATAAAAATTACTCTGTAAACAAAATAAAGAACAAATGATCAGAAATTACTGAAATTCATATAAGCCACAATCTAAGTCAAAACCATGACTCACAAAAACTGTATTTCCTCAAAGCTTCTAAATAAGAACTCATCTTTCAGTAACTCCTTTAAGAGAAATTAAAAGGCATGCTATTTTGCAGATTTATAAATACTTTAAACGTTCAATTTGACACTCTGAAGAACTGGAGTAAACTGAATGAGCACAGGACACTGCATATAATGAACATATATTAAAATATATTTGTAAACATAATAAAGAATAAGTTCTAATGTATCTGCAGACCTGAGAGTTATTGTGCCTCCACAGTTTTATTTTTAAAGTGGTTTAAAATACTGAAGAATGCAATCAGCATTATTTCAGTAAAACAGCAGACCTCAAGTAAGTGGTAAGCAAGAGCAACAATCTGTGAATTGACCAATAATCATGAAAAAGTACATTGATGATTAACTCATTAGAAAAGCATGGTCCTACCACTGAAATAGTCTTGTTGGCTTGACAGCTGGTAAACAGGTTCCCAGTAAATATTTGAAAAGCCCACGCTATTTGTAAAACTCATTTTTTTAGGCAACTGTTAGGACCATTATGAAAATTGCCATAGACCAAACGATTTCAATGGGCATCTGGTAATTTCGTACTTTGCTCTCTTTCATAACATTAAACACAGTTTGCAAGGCTAAAAGAAAAGAAACCAGATCATTACAACACAAAAATGGAAGTATTCTATAGATCCTGATTGAGAGTTACACGCCACACAAACTATCTCCAGAGAGCACACATTTGACACTGTGTCCCTTTTTGAGATGGAGCATTTACACTGCTGCCATTTTCTATAAATATTTTAGTATTTTATTAATGAAATATGTATACTGCTTCAATTTCGTAGCTTTATATAAGCTTCTTGTACGACTGTATTAATATGATGGAAAGAATATTAGCAAGTCATAGGAGAGAGGAATGAGAGAAACTCCCGGTAACAATCCCGTCCTATTTGCTTCGTGAGATCAAATCTCTTATGGATCAATTTTCTCTACTATTCATCTACAAAATCTTTGCTGAAATCTGGTACTTTAAAGATGTCTCATGTTAAAATAAATTGTGACAGAACAGAGAATCATCGTGACAGGAATAAAGAAACCATCATCAGTTTATAAAAAAATTTGCTTATATCTTGTGTAATGAAAACATACAAAGTTTTGTTTTCCCGACAGAATCACCTTTTTTATTACTCACTCATCGAACTATTGTTAAAATACTTATGAAAGTTTTTTTCATTTCTATTACTTACCCTCCTTCTATAATATACCTGTCTCCACAGCCTGAGTGCTTCAGGGCAGAAAATTACAATTTTTTCTGTACCTACCATGTTAGGAGTGCTACTGAATGCAACAAAAAACATCATAGGTTGTAAGCTATTTCATCTCTTTCATAAATCAACAGAAGTACAGACTTCTGCAAAAAATCTTCTTAATGGTGCACCAGTTCTCTAAGAAAAGGGGCTCACTGCTACGTTAAAATACATGTACATACATATGACTTCCCACTATTAAGTGGAAGACTTTCAAGTAGGTATACTCCTGCCTCAGCATCCTCTGATTCTTGTTGCATACTTTGAAGTCTTTCAAATTTCTTTTCAATTACAGACCCTCATTAAATTTCCTAAAAAGGCTCTAAGCAATGGCAGAATTATAGAAGGGCTTACTGAGCCCCTGAACCGAAACACATAGACAATGTGTCTGAAAACCTGGCTGCTTATTCAAAATATTGCTGGTATTCAAAACATTTCCTCTTCAACTTCCAGGTGACAGCCCACATAAACATTCTTCGTTTATCTCCAGACATATGTCTTTCAAGTAACACTGACCTCAGGGCTGTGTTGCCATTATTACTCTCTCCTCTGCAATTAGGTAACTACTGGTTCAGAAGATGCTGATAAACCACCAGGTATGTGTTTGTTAGAGGTCAGAGGTAAAGACATTTATTAACAAGGCTACTGACATAGTCTGAGCCCTGGAGAAATATATTCTCGTGATGGATGGGGGATTTACTTTGGCAGTTTTGTATCGGGTTGTACAGCCCCACTATTCAGCTTAGCAGTATTTGTGTGGAGAAGGCTGCTTTTCTGGATCTTTTCTGGATCTACCAGCCAGCTGCACAGGAGTGAGCACTGGGAATATCCAGCCTTACTAACACACACAGACACAAAATCGTCCTGATGTTTAGTTGGGTTTCTCTCAGCTCTACAGTCAGAAAGTAAGCATTAATAAAAACATAAATCCTAACTTCCCTGTCAAAACTGAGTAAAATGCAGGAAAACACCAAAATGTCTAAAGTGAGGAAAGTCTGATACTCATATTCACAAGATTTTAAAAAATCCTCAAATTCTTAAACATTATGGGTTTTTTTTCACTTCTTACTGACAAAAACTAGGAATATTTTTCATACTCTATCAAGTTGTAGCACACACTAGGCCGCCTTCCTATTACTTCTGTGTGAAAAAGAATGCTTGCTTGCAAGTTGTAGGCAACATGGGGATCAGGTACAAGCTGACTAGCGAGGAAGAAGGAAAAGCACGAGATTGTTAGACTCTTCATTAGCTCTGCTACTACAGTGAGTGCTCTCTTGCATTACATGTAATGCTGTCCTGGTCACACAGTATCTTCAATCAGATTAGAATTGTATCATCCCTGACTGAGTGCAGTAGTGTGTTCAGTTCCTTGAATTTGCATTTCAATTCACTTTTGTAAAATTTGTTGTAGTGGGTACTTTCTACATCCATAATAATGGGAGGTATTCATCATAGTTCCTCAGTAGCAGATCAGTAAGAACACTTCTTACCTGTGACCCTTTCTTGCTACCTGGCAGATTAATTATGAGAGTTTTCCCTCTGATTCCACACACAGGTCTGAAAAGAAAGAAACCCAGAGTGAAATTCTTGCATGCAACTTTCTCAAGCGTAGAAAAAAGAACAGAGCATTTAAGACAAACTCTATTATTTATCAGAATTTTTAAACTCAATTTCCAACATCTAAAGATGTTTGTTGATCATGTTCTCATATAACAGCTCAGGAGAAGTTGAGCTGACAGAGTCCAACATTTAATTGATAGTATAAACACTGGCTAGATCTCCAGCTTTTTTAGATCTGTGTAGGTCCCCTCATTCTCTTGTTTATTGGCATCCACATAGTCCCTATTTGCTCATACACATAGTTCCTTTGTAATGTAATTGATGGTGTCAAACACTATTTCCCTTGCCAGGTAAATATAAGAAGTCATGCTGGTTGCATTAATTCAAATATTACTCACTCATTTTTTGAAGATGCAACATAAGAAAAGCACAGAGGGAAGTAATCCTCAAGTGAAAATCGCACTTAAGCAATTCATACCAAATTCTTCCTAACAGTTTCTCCTCCCCCCTCAAAAAAAAAGATGAAACCAACTATCAAAGATGGAAGATTTTATTTTATTTTTTGCCTTTAGGGAATTAATTTGGTGTTGATGCAGGGCTGAGCTTAGATACCCAAGTGTTGAGTGCTTTCTGTTGTCTAGAGTTTGCCTCTTTCTCCTTTTAGCTAAATAAAAAATTAAAAAATTACTGGATTTTGTTTGGAGGTTGCGAAGAGTGTCTCCTGCTTTTCTCCACTGTTTATAAAATCAGTGATGAAACCCTTGGGCTGGGATACAAGGATAAGAAAAAAGTCAAAGGATGAATCCAAACCATAAAGATACAGAGCTATAGTTGAAGGAAATTGTGTAACAATCCCTTTATCAAACAAAACCATGAGACACAAGTGAAGACACAATAGAAAAGAAAATAATTTCTTGATAGGGCATTACCAAAAATTTTGAGCCATGGGACACAAATTGTGGGATTGCCAACTTCCCTGGATTTCTTTTTATAGAAATAATTCTCAGTGATTAATGTCACTTTATTGGTATCCATGGCATTTTCTAGCAGGGTAGCAAGTATTCTTATGACAGCTGTCATAATGCTTAAAATTAAATAGCACAGAGACTGGGTTTGTGCCACAAAACAAACTTCTGACATCACAGTCAAGCCAGTCCAAAGAGAAGTCTTTTCAGCCAGCAGCTTGAATCACAGAATGATAGGGTTGGAAGGGACCTTTGGAGGTCACAACTAGATGCCAAAGTAGGTCCTCCTAGAGCAGATTGCACAGAAACGTGTCCAGGTGGACAGAGACAGAGACTCCACCACTTCTCTGGGTAGCCTGTTCCATTGTTCTGCTACCCTCAAAGTGAAGAGGTTCCTCCTCATGTTATGTCATCGTTAGGCAATGAGAAAATAAAACCAGTAACAGTTATGGTTTCTTATTTACCTTGAAATAATGTGCAAGCACAAGCTAGCTTATGAAAGGTATTAATATTACTATTTTAGGTAAAATGAGATAAACTGAAGGAATAAAATAAAAATCAACTCCAAAAAGAAATAGAGGACAACAAGAGATGTAAAAAAGAAACACCAACAGGCAGAGAAACAGGTACTAATTTTTTAGGAGAAAATACCAAACTCCAGGAGTTAAAGTAAAGTATCTAAAAGCATGGGATAAAATATCATTTCACTTTCTCAGAGAGCTTTTCCTGATACTGCAATAAAAGCAGTATCAAAACAATACACTTATATTTATCAAGGGGTTATTTTGTGTGTGAAACAAAACATTTTTAGTACTCGACGACCAACACACAGAAGAATTCTTCGCTCACCACTGAAATGCCACAACTCTAGGATGAAAAGACAGCTGTTTAACATTTTGCATCCATATTACAAATAAACTGGCAAAAAATTGAAGGAGGATACAGTGTCTAATGGAGGCAACAAAAGGAATTAAACAAGAGAATGCAATTACCATCCCTAGAATTTGGCCACTTCTCTGAAGTTAAGACTGCCAGTCTTGATAAGAATGGCAATTTTCAGTTATTTCTGCAGAGTCATTTCATGACAATGTTTATTTCTAAGGAAACAGTCTTACCTAGAAAGCATGCCCAGAGGAGTAACATTAAGTGATCCCATCAGCATTGCCAGGGCCATCCCTGGGGCTTCTCGCTCTATTACTTCTTTAGTGGCCTGCAAGCAAAGATTGAACAGCAAAGTGAGTGAAGAAGTAGAAGGACAAGAAAAATATGAAACCAGCTAAAATTCGGGTAAGAATAACTCCTTTTTTTGTTTCTGCCAAGACGTCCTTGCTAAATTCTCAACACTGAAATACATTAAAGAATTTTCTCTTTGCTGTGTAAAATAGGGAACACAAGCAGTTGGGAAGAAGCACTGTTATCTTTACTGTAAAGACCCCTACAAAAAATGTTAAAAATCAAGACTATATATAGAAAATGTTAACCAACACTCCATAAACAACAACAACTCCCTCAAGCAGAAAGGAAAGAATGTTTGGGAATAAGTAAAGAAAAGACCAGATGTAACTGCCTTGTTTTCCCCATCAATCTCATGCATTTTCCCATAGGTATTTTCCCAGGCATGAGAAGGGTGAATCGGTCTGCACAGAAGACATAAGGGAAAAAAAAACTTGCAAAGGGAAGCCCATGTAGCAGGCAGGCAGGAAAGTAGTAGAATGGTAATGATAATGGCCAGAGGCTGAGGCCTTCCCTTTTGATCATGTCAGCAAAACAGCGGTTCCAAATAGACTGGTGGCTTTTATTCACAAGCGGTCCATGTGCAATGGGCATCGAGAAGCCTGGAAGCAGAGCCTGAAAATTCTTGCCTTTTTAGTCCTTTCTCTACACAGGGAATCAGATCGAAAATTATTCTTCTGGGATGTACACAACCTTGTGTCCTTACTTCATAAGGACAATATACATAAGGACACAAATACCAATTTTCTCAAACACACAATCCATCCAGTCTCCCAACCTCTAACTTTAGTTAAGACATAACATCCCAAAGGCAGGTTACAGTCCTACCCTCTTTATTTCCCTCACAGTAGTTGCTGTTCAATGGTTCATCTTGTTTCATGTTCTGAAACAAGATTTTAAGCTTTTTGCCACAACTGAAATGTTAGCAATGCTCATAAAACTGAAATTCATTGTAAAACATCCAGCCAAACTACAACACTTTGATGGTACAGCTATCAAAATAGAAACAGAAAAGCATATCTTAACTGTAAGACACTCTGAATAAGCTAAATTTTCTTGGCAGTTTGATATAGCAAAAGAACAAAATGGAAGAAAAAGAGACAGATTATTCTGTGGGAAATATTAAATTAGAAAGCATATCCTTGTACTTCTGTAGGATCCCAGTTTACAAATAGCAAAACAAAGTCATAGTGAAGGAAAAACGACAGAATTGACCCAACGGCATCCCTATGAGAAAGAGCCAGGAGCCTTATAGTAGCTAAAACAATTAAAGGAAGCAATAAATAAAACCAAAAAGAAATACACCTGAACAGCACAGATATTCAAGTGGTAATATTCTCAAACTTTGCCACTAACATTAAACATGTTTTAAAGGAATAAGTCAGTAACAGAAGATATCAGATACAGCTACCAATTAAACTTTCACATCTTCTATTAATAAGCAAACTTGTTATGTGCTTGGTTGTTAAGTAAGAACTTGGTTTACACAAAACCAAGTAATTTTAATTCAGTAGCTGACACCACCGCTTCTTTTATATCAAGGATAGCACATTGCTTTTAGTATCTGCTATTCCCTGCTCAGAAACAGAAAAGGCATATAAATACAACCTAGTGTCTGTATTTCAACACAGGGGAAATGAGAAGAAGCCCGCTAGGAATAATGTAGACAGAACTCAAACCTCTCCACTGAGAGGGATTGCCTAGGGCACCCGCTGAGGTATTAAATTATCGAATCACATTAAAAACTCTTAAGACCATCCACAGACCTGATGATTTTTATAGTATAGAAGAAAAAGGCGTTGCAATGGTTAAGGCACACTTTGCTGACAATGAGAAAGTCGGTGAAACATGGAATTATCTGTGTGTGCACAGATAGTAACTCTGTATTTATGCATTTTTTTTCAGCTAATACCATGCTTCAAAGATATTCAAAACCGGTTTTAAAATAAAGTGCATTTTGAGATTTCTTTTTTGCCCTTGAGCACAGTGACACTTTGAAGATATCATTAGTTAAAATTCTAAAGAGGCTTCAAAGGTAGTACAAGATGCAAAAGATTTCCATGAACAATAATCCCGCAGCTCAGGGAGTCCTCCAACGAAATTCAAGTCCATTCTCCAACTTCACAAGAAAAATGACCTTCACAAAATGTCACTGCTAGCAGGCAATGCAATTATTAAAAATGTATAGACTAAACAATAAAATCTGAAAGGGCAGAAAGTCCAAACAACAGTACAGCCCTCAATGGAAGTTTCTAAAAATACCTGTTTCAAAATATATATGCTTATATTTATTACTGCAGGCAGACTACTACAAACAAGGGAATATTTCCTGGTTTCATATTTGCAGCCTGACTGGATGGATGCAACCAAAAACGGCAGCTGCTAAGTAAATAACTTTTACAGTGACATTGCTCTTGAAATCAGCCACTGGAAAGTCCACTCTTGGGATGTCCTCAAATGACACCACTTAAAATGTGCAGCGTACAGCAACTGAAATCACCATCATGCTGGGAAGCACACTCTTAATTAGCTATACATATATGAATGAATACAGCAGTGCTGCAGTGATCTGAAGATACTTTGTGTCTATCTGTAACAACTCTTCGTTTCACCTAACAATATACCAAAGTGCTGGTGGCCAGGTTTTCCGATACAGGTTTCAGGTTTGAGGGAAAGGTGGGAGAGAGATGGCAAAGCTAGACTTTCATCTGTGTCCAGCTCAGGAGTTAAATGTCTGGTACCAACATCTACCTGCAAGCAAGCTACTAAAGAATTAGCAACTCAGCACCTTTACATTTTACCATCGCTTTAGCAAGCCTGAATCAAGATTGTGGAACTGTTTCACGGGTCATTTTTTCTTTATATTCTTACCATTAGCCCGCTTTCGCCTGCTGCAGGGGGCCATAATGTTGGCAGAAAATGAATCACAAATCAAGGCTGTTGCCCCTGGCTCTCTAACAACGCTGATGACGACACTACCATGTAGGCAGACGCAGGACAAAATGATGAGGATATTTTGTTCAGAGCTGTCACACTGATGTCTTCATCAGAACTGAAGCTATACACCAATTTCTCAAACCTGAGGCTGATGACTATATACATTTGCATAAAATACTAAAATGACAGCAAGGAAGTTTCTCCTGCATAAGGTGGTAGTGCAAAGAAGACAGATGCATACAAGGTAGAGGTGGAAGACAGGTGTTCTACAGCAGTGGAAGCACTCGAAGGTGAAAGCAAGAGTTCAAGAGAGAGACAGAAATGCAGGAAGGACAGTTTGGAGGTTGCAAGCAAAGGAGAGGTTTGTAGTTTAGACGGGAGAAAGGAATGTGGGAAGAAGAAATCCTAAGTAGAAAGGAAGAGTTGCTGAGAGCAACCCTGCAACAGGATTGTCTGAAGGGCAGGGATGAGTAGAACAAGGGCAGGTAAATTAAGTGAGTGGGATGGAAATAAGACTGCGCAAGGTGGCTTGGATGGACAATACACGAGGGAGAAATTCAGAAGTAAAAAGGAAGACAGGATGCAGTAGAAGTGTCAGGCTGTGGGAGGACCAGGGAGAGAGACAACAGGACTGGAATAAAACAGCAGTTTCTACTCCAGAGAGGAGAAGTATGGACTGACAATTAAATAATTATTTCATGGAACTATTCAGGAAAATAGACCCAGTCTCATGGACTATTACTAACAACGTCTATGTCAGCAGCTCTTACATTTCATTGCTATGTGAATAAATACAATTTTAAAACACATTTTTGATTTTTTTTCAAAGTGCCATTTTATTGGAGCTAGGGCATTATGTTCCCAAATCAAGTGATATATTTTTAGATACCTTTGACGTAGCTGTAGTTGCTTAACAGATGGCTCGCTGCCAATTGGTTTCAGAGTTCTCTGCTGCTTCACTGCCTTTCTTTGCCTCCAAATAAATTGAGTTCCTAAACTGTGGAAGCCCTCCCAGGCAGCTTCTGGAGGATATACCCACTGTAGCCTGATATAATTAAAAGACCTAGGACTACTCCTCTTGAAATATTCAGAAACTCCTTATCTTCATCTTTCAGTTCTTCAGCATAGTGAAGTTTGAATTCTTAATAGTAAGGAACGATCTGAGACATTTGATATATTCTTCAGCAGCTTTGGGATGATAGTATAGTTTTATCACTTCAACTGAAATGCAAATATGAGACTAAGAAGTCATAATAAATTCATTTAAATTAAGATGACTGAGACTGCCTCTGTTGAAAACAGTATTTCTGCTGAAAAAGTTAAAATCTATGACTCTGTATAGCATATCATAAAGCTATTTATGGAAATCAGTGGACACATTTGCAGATAATTTATATTTAACAGACTATAGAATATGCATAGATAGAATTTTATTACCTATTTGAGCTTTCCATTGAAAGCAGAAGTCTTGGAAGGGCCTCACCAACTAAATACCTATATACCCTCTGCAACAGACCTCAAAGAACACAGTCAAAACTCAGAAGACTGGACAAAGAACTAGAGACAGATCAGTCAAATACGCAATAAAAATGTCAGTCACGTCTGTCAGCCAGTTGTGTAAGAAGTGTATACTTTAGGAAGAAAAACTGCATCTCTCAGCTTGGATACGACATACCTTCTTCAAGGTTATTCAGTATACCTTTTGCTGGAGATAATACGTATACCTGTAATTTCTATTCACAAGTCAGCTATTTCAGCTTTTTCTCTACTTCCCTACTCTGATTTTGCAGGGAAGAAAATAGAGCTTACACAGAGCTAGACTGATCAGAGCTGTTTGCCTAAAAATCACTTATCTATTTCTTCCCCTAGTACAATAAGAAATACAGATTGCAGGAGTTGGTTTCTTTCAATACACTGAAACGTTTTTGGATAAGGATCAAGCTTTCAGTCCCTTATTCTCACAACCACGGGTTTTCTTGGATTTTTCTTATGCCCTGTACTCAATAACCTTTTTGACAATATTCTCTTTTTACGGATGGAAGGCTTGACCAGAACCGTGCTCTCTGATGTTCTCCAAAATCAAATTTCTTTGGCTAATTGCTCAGTTAATTTGACAAAAGGATAAAAGTGATCACATTGGTTGCTTTTCAGCAACAGGAAAAAAGTCAAGCAGGTTTGTAAAAGTCTTATAACTTGTCATCAAAGTTAATAACTTTCTAACAACGTAGTGGCCCTAACACATCATTGAGTTGCTTCAGCCAGAGATACACCATGCAATGGCTGTCCTTTCACATGTATGCAGTTATGATTATCACTGAATTCTCAATGTCAAATTAGACTCACAGATCCATGTGAGTCCAGAATGGCTTGCATTCAGAGGGCTTCTGGATCCCAGAAGTGTTTGCTGTCATTCTAGAGCTTTTGACAGATTCACACCCACACCAATGAACCTGGCCACATGCATGTTAAAAGTAATAGCCTGACAAGCATCATTTCCTCAACAATAAGCTATCCATAAGAACTAATGATGTGGGCCTATAAAACCCCATCAACAGTTTCCTAGTCCCAGATCAGTGGAGAGTAACTGCTGTAAGGATTAACTAAGCACCAATTAATATGCTTGGGCTCAGAGGATGGACTGGTGGTGGTCAGGCAGACAACAGGCTACCGCTGCCCCTGACCTGTGTGTTTATTCCTCCCCATGAAGTGACCACCCAGACTTCTGTCAATTTTACTGTACAGTAGAAAACTCTGCCCGAGTCTGGTCAGTCTCCATTGTGACGTCCCTGTTAGGTCCTTTTGATGTTAAATGTTGCTCCCAGACTTTTATGGACTTATTTTACATAAAACAAAACATGTCTAAACATACTAGGTAGCCTACTCTATCGCCTCTCCCTCTTATCACTGTTAAGATTGGTACAAAATTTTCCCAATAACTGACCTAATAATGTTTTTTTTTCCCCCGTTCTTCTTCCAACTCAAATCTAGAAACAGCCAAGGGTGGCTGAAACCTTGACTAATGTAGTCAACTAAAAATGAACTCTACAAACTGGTGTACCTGCACGCATCAATAAAGCATTTCCACTGACAATAATTCCACAGCCCAAGAATACCAATTTGAAGATTGCTTGTACTATCAGCATTTTCACTGTGACTGTACTGCCACCAAGATCCCAAATACCACAGAATGACCCCACAGAATTTATTTGGCAGAAGAATAGTAGCTATTACTATTTAATTAATGGTTTGCAATACTTAACAATATAACAAAATACAGTATATTTTCCACTTATTTCACTTTTCCTAAGATCTTTTCTATACCCATTTCTGTGTGCAAAACACCAGTTTCTTCCAGTTTTGGAAAACATTACAGTATCTTTCATGAGCTACAACTAGTTCAACCACTGATTGACATTCCTCAGCTGTGACACAGTAATGCTTTCACATTAATGCCACTGTATTGGGTAGACTTATTTACTTCCTAACTATGCAAATCTTCAGTTTGCAAGTCTGAAGCTCTTAAAACGTAGACACCTTTTCATTAATATAGACACAGCAACACAGGTATACAGGCACTCCCCCTCACATACACATCTGCTGCGCTGGAAGCAACAGACCACGTTGAGCAGAAAAATCTTTTTGTTTTTTAATAAAATTCATTCTGTGTCCAAACTTTTTCAGCACAGTGAAATTTATACTACCAGTGTGTAAAAGTGGATGACTGAGAAAAGTGGTAGCTTTTAACAACTGTGAAGGCAGAAGATATTCTTAAACCGACACAGGGAACAAGTTTTCTTTTCCTCTGTGTACTTGAAATGTTCACAGGACCGGACTCTTGCAATATACGCTAAGCGGCTCGCTGCCACAGCAATGGCAGTGGTTCAGAGAACAACAACTACAAACATCATAGCTCTCAGCAGATTAACTTAAGTAAAAAATCATACAGCAGTATTTCTATATAACGTATACAGACGATGAAAGAATAACATAGAAAAGAAATCATATGCACCTAAGGTGAGCTACCCAATACTAAGTGTCTGATTAAATGAGTTACATAGAAAAAAAAAACCAAACAAACCTCATTAAAAAAAGAAAGATAACAAGGAAAAGAAACAAAGACACAAATATTTCTGGGGAAAATATTAAGCTATCTTAACAATGTGACATGCTGTTAACCGAGAAAAACCCACAAGTTCCAGCTAGGTTAGTAAATCCATCTTTGTTATACTTAAAAAAGCCAAAGAAAACTCTGCTGTTACAGACTTCTTGCCTGCAAATAGCGATGAGGAGTTAAAATCAGCTTCTCATTAAGATACTACAAACAAAAACCCTAGGACACAAAGGCATGTAAAAGAACTTGTGTGCCTTTCTCTGTTCTTCTCATCCCAGGACCAACCAATACTGAAGAGCAGAAATCAGCAAAACTTGCATGAATTGTAGAAGAGTTTGAAAAAGACCATAGGTTTAGGCCATAGTTCACAGATTCTGTATACCACTGCATACATAAGGACTACTTAGTTTAAAGGAAAGAACTGGCCCACTTGCAGAAAGAAGTGGCAATAACCCAGTTTTTCACTCTTGAAAAGGCTGCTGTAGCCAAAAAACTCAGGCAAAAAATTGCTGTCATTTGTAGGTTTCATTCAGCTTTAAAATCTGCAAAAACTGCCACTTGAGTGATGTACATGGTTGCAACACTACACAAAATAAAGCATATATAATAACGTCCATCTACAGCCTATCTGCAAAATGATTAGAAGGAAACGCCTAATTAAGGTGTACAAATATTTCATGAAAGCAAACAGCGAGGGTGGAAAAGATTATTCAGTGTTGCTATGATGCACTATGAGAGCAGTAAAGGACTAATCAAGCAAAAGTTTAGCTGCAATCTCAGATAAACTTTCTGAACCATAAAACTCCCAAGTGAAGTGAAAGAAGCTCCAACAAACCCAAAATCTAAAACCTGGCTGGGCAAAACAACAGAAAAACGCCCTGGGAGAACAATTCTGCAAGTCATTGAAATATGGATGACTGGGTCCTCTTCTATGTATAAACTCAGTCAATATATCGGTTTAATTTACTAAGGATGTTCATTAACTATAATAACATAGGTAACATGGATATTATTTTAACAAGGAATCTGTTAAAACTATATTATCACCATGTAAACACGTTCTCCTAGCCTGTATTCTAAACAACATTTTAAGAAAAGGGAACCCAGAGGATGGAGTGTTTAAATCTCACCAAATATATTCAACAGAATAACAGAAAGAATAATGGGTTACAAAACTGTGATGCTCAGATGTAACCGTGTAGAAACAGTACGATCTTGCTTTTCACATCTGCTTTGTGTATTTATCTCTTTATTTTTTCTATTTTTTATTTTTTTTATTTTTTAACAAAAGCTATAAACCCACTAAGTGAAGAGGTAACAGTAGAGAGATGCTGAAACTTCCTCAGTATCAATACACCTTCAGCAAATAGTTAGATGAGTTGTAGCAACAAAAGCCTTCATCACTGACGACAAGGCATAACACTTAGCATAACACTTCTTTGAGGCATTCTTGTCTAAAACTAATTTTGTTTAAAACTAAGTCTAGAAGCAAGATATAGACTTAATAAAATCTGAATTCTAAGTTGATAGGAGGCACTGTGAGACAAACTATTCTTAAAGAGTGGAAAACTTCAACTAAAACTGAAAACAGCAATTAAGCGGATCAGGGCAGTGGAACACCTTCTGGAAATCACAAGTTTAACAAAGTAATTATATACCTGTCTTTTTGAGAGCAAAAGACCTGTATTAGTTAGGAATTTTGTTTTCTTTTCAGAAACGACTGAAGAAATCAGCTGCTTAGATGCTACAATGCTGGCTATCATCAGAAACGACAGTAAGTAAACTGTAAAAATTTTAATGGAATTTAAATACTGTATTGAAGTGAGAAGAGGCTATATGGAAAACATTCTCCTGACAAAAAATTTGTAAGGTTTAGAGGTAGTGAATCAGGAAATGACTATCAGGAATGTAACAAGTTTTTTTTATTAGAGATAACAAGGAAGGGAAAGGGTCTAATAAGAGAAAACAGAAATGAGATACAATTAGGCTGATAACAGGAAATTTAATTATCCTGACAAGGGAAGCTCTATAAACTGGAAAGACTTGTAACTTTTCATGACTGTTCCAGAGGCTATTTTTTTGTTGAAAAGTAAACTACTGCTGAATACCTTAATAAAAACAAAACAAAGAACTAACAAAAAGATCCACCATATTTGAGAAATCGTGGCAGTCCGGTGAAATTCCCGCGGATTGGAAAAAGGGGAATATAACCCCAATATTCAAAAAAGGGAAAAAAGAGGACCCAGGAAACTATAGGCCAGTCAGTCTCACCTCTGTGCCTGGCAAGATCATGGAGCAGATCCTCGTGGAATCTCTGCTAAGGCACATGGAAAATAAGGAGGTGATTGGAGACAGCCAACATGGCTTCACCAAGGGCAAATCCTGCCTGACAAACTTGATGGCCTTCTACGATACTGCTACGAACTTGATGGACAAAGGCAGAGCAACGGACGTCATCTGCCTGGACTTAAGCAAAGCGTTTGACACTGTCCCGCGTGACATCCTAGTGTCCAAATTGGAGAGTCATGGGTTCGATGAATGGACCACTCGGTGGATAAGGAACTGGCTGGATGGCCGCACTCAAAGAGTTGTGGTTAATGGGTC
>VXBW01002371.1:4042-112499 GCA_013400375.1 Thinocorus orbignyianus | reverse complement strand
TTGCTGTGAGGACAGGCTGAGAGAGCTGGGACTGTTCAGCCTGGAGAAGAGAAGACTCCGGGGAGACCTGAGAGCAGCCTTCCAGTATCTGAAGGGAGCCTACAGGAGAGCTGGGGAGGGACTCTTTGTCAGGAAGTGTAGTGATAGGACAAAGAGTAATGGTTTTAAATTGGAAGAGGGGAGATTTAGATGAGATCTTAGGAAGAAGTTCTTTGCTGTGAGGGTGGTGAGGCACTGGAACAGGTTGCCCAGGGAAGTCGTTGATGCCCCATCCCTGGAAGTGTTTAAGGCCAGGCTGGATGGGGCTTTGAGCAACCTGCTCTAGGGAGAGGTGTCCCTGCCCATGGCAGAGGGGTTGGAACTTGATGATCTTTAAGGTCCCTTCCAACTCCGACCATTCTATGATTCTATGATATATAAAAAAAAAAGTAGTTCCAGAGATTTGATAGATAAGATGTTATTCCCAGGGCTTTGTGTGCAAAATATTCATTGTTACTTTAAACAATTTTTGACTTATTTATAGGAAAAGAATTAGCATGTATTCCTTCAACTTACAAGAGGTTTAGCTGATTAAAATATTTTTACTAAAACTTGATCACTGCAGATGTAAAAACGATTTACCTGGATATTTTCAGTGAAGCCACCTGAGACAGCACTGCATCAGTTCTTCTGTGGGTAGTATTTTCAAACAAGAAAACTCCATCCATACAAGAAAAAGTATTGTCTTTGTTTTCCTTCATTTTCAGATGCTTTTCCACATTTTTTTTACATTTTATATAACCTGCACGTTATTTGAAAACCAGTCATTTTTCTGAGGCAATATTAATTTTTTAAAACTGTATTAAAATAACTAAAATGATATCTAGAAAAATGACTTATGGTTCTTGGGATAAGTGAGTTCTAGCATCATCCTGCACCGCTAGAGCAAATATTCCTCCTTCCTTCCAGCATCTGATGTCACTTCTCAAACAACAGTTTAGGGAAGCAGAAAAGTAACACTGGGAGTTAAAGCTCAGAGAAAAAGAATTGCCACCAAAATCTGTTCTTGTCACTGTATCCCTCAACAGTGTGAAGCTGGTGGGAAGTGAGAGACTGCCAGCCAACTGTCTTTAAGAGTTCACAAAGTTGTGAAAAAAATATGCTTGGATGAGCAAGGGAGAGTTGGAAAGGCAGAGAAGAGAGAGGACAGGGGAGACTACAAGATTGTAAGGGATTAAAGGCAGACATTCACATCTCTGGTTCCTTGGAGCAGAATACAAATCTACTGCATTTCTAGAAGTTAATGCAAAGATGGATCAAGTTCCTACTGGCTTACTCAGAACATTGCTTGCCGTACTGGGAGCTACCCTCCACAGGGACAAGCTGGTGTTTGGAGCATGGGAGCAAGGTGTTCTCCCACTATGTCACGCTCTGATTCCACAGCTGGTCTTGCATGGGTGAAAGAGGCTACTGACTGACAGGATGCTGTCCTGCCTGTATGGTTACACATTGTGCATATTTAGGGTACCACTGAAGATGGGAAAAGTAGTGACATTTTATCTGAAGAGTTTAAAAGAGGGATTAAAAGCTAAAGTTAAAATAATTGTACGTAATATTCTTTTAAATGTAAGAATCATTTATTACAAAATTATGACAGGGTTTATTATGAGAGAATATTCTGTCCATTTCCTAGTTGGTACTGGACTCAAAAGTGTAAATAAAGCCACAAACATTCATAATAAGCTAGAAATCATGGCAGACCTAGGAAAAGAGAGCTCAAGAGAGCTGAATTAAAAGAGGCAGGAAATCCTGCTGCTTACTCTAAGCTGTGACAGTGATTTATTCCCCTAGTATGAACCTTACCGATGTAGGCAATTCCTTGTTCTTAATCTCGGAGAGTGACAAAAAGTTTCTGTAAACTGGCAAATGACCATCCTACTAGTGCACAAAAAGCAGGAAACAGCAACTAGGACACTGCAGTTTGCTAATAGTGTACTGATCCAATGGCTTTTTTTACATCAGCTGCAACCTTGTGTTTTAAATTAAGAGATCTGTAAAATTTCCTACTTAGCTCCTTTGATCCACTGTATCTACATTCAAACCTCAATCTTTCTGAGCCTCAGCAATAGATAGGGGTTTTTCCTCCTCTGTTATTACCTACCTTCCATGGATTCTGAGAATTACCATATGGAACAGTGATGTGTTTTAGAACTTAACTACAACTGAATATAATACTAAATACAGTAATTCCAAAGAGTAATACACCTATCAAATGAAGTGATGGAAGCAAATACTAATACAATTCAGCTTTTTGCCCTTTTTTCTTTTTTCTTTCTTTTTTTTTTTTTTTCTTTTTCTTTTTGTAAGAAGGGAAAGAGTTTTGAGTAGTTCTATGAAAAAGCTGGATACTGGTACTGAGATCAGTTTTTGGCTGGTATGTTGAACTGAATCAGATCATGAAGGAGCCAGACAATATTTTTTCCCCATTCTTTACAATTCCTCTTAATTTTTTCAGACTGGTGCATATTTAGAAATAAAATCTAGGCAGGTGGGCAGAACAATATGATAGAAAGGCCAGGCACAAAAGCAAGTGGACGGGACAGCAAAAGAGCAAGTATCAGTGAGTAAGCAGATTCAAAGAGCAGCGCGGGGACACTGTAATCAAGAAGCAGGTGAAAAGGCAGGAGGAAAATGCCAGACATTCAGCAAGTTGATAAAGCAGTACCAAACAGCAGGTGTGCCAAGCAGCAGAAGGGCAATTCTCCAAGGTCAGCAGATGCACTCAGCAGGAAGGTGATGCCAGGCACTCGGAGCAGGAGACAGGGCAGCGGAAAGCCAATGCCCGTGTGCAATCAGATCGAAAAGACAATAAGGAGGCGACACAAGCCGTTCAACAGACAGACACGGCAGTAGGTAGTCAGTGTCAAGCAATTAGCTGGTCAAGAGGTGACGCCAGACAGTCAGGCAAAGGGCCAAGATTTCAGGAGGACAAGGCCAAACAGCCAGCAGGTAGAGAGAATAAAAGAGAGTTGCAAATGCCAGGCAGTCCCCGGACAGGCAAGGCAGCAAAAGACCAAAGCCCATGAATAGTCAGACGTGACTGTCAGCAAGGACAAAACATAAGCCTGCCAATCCATTGACAGGGCAGCAGGGTGGCAGTGCTTTTTCAATAACTTAGGATACCATGAGTGAAACAGTTGCAAGAATCTAGATGCTCACCCTCTGGTAATATCATTAGATCAGAGTGAACCATGAAAATCCACAGGAGAATAGCACACAAATGGAAACAGCAGATGAGTCTGACCCTAGCACTTGGGGAGGCCATGGGACCTTCCTATAAAACAAAAATATGAGAATCCACAAGAAAATCAAACAAATGGGAAAAAATGTGTCTAAAAACTGTTTCTGATGATGATTAAAAAAGCAAAAAAATACTAGCAAAGAATTAGTTCGGAAATGATTGGGTGGGATTGAAGATGTTGCTTACCCCTCTCTGGAGCCCACATAATGGGAATGTTGGGAATTTCTGCAGCAGAAAAACAGAAGAGAAAAGGGATTTCTGACTCCCAGTTCAAGGAAAGCACGTCAATTTAGGACTGGGTAACCTCTTTGGGCAAAAAATAAGAACTCAACTGAATCTTTGCCCATCCCCAGACACATGCCTTTATTGAGGTTTGCAAAAAATGTAAGAAGCCCACATCACTTTCATCTCATGACATCCCACCCTTGTTCCCCAAAACCACACTTACCTCTAGCACAAGGTGTGTAAGAGGGGAAAGGGGATGATCTTGTGAGCTCATTCCCATATCCACTGCAAAATAGCTTGTGAAGATGAAGAGGAGTAGCCATTAGCCACTGCCGGCCATTTGTGAGCTAAGCTGAGGAAGTCATTAGCTGTTACTCATCACTAGTGTAGGCTGGTGTTTGAATCTGGTTTAGATACACCCACACTCTAATGAGAAGAACTAGTCTCACGTGTCTTGTGGGCTAGCCCTCTTCTATGTCAGGAGTTGCAAAAGTACAACACTTTTCAACAACTTCTTTTACCTTGAATCTCTTCTCTTTAACTTAAGCACCCTGCTCTTTAACATGGTTGGGTTTTTTACACAAACTAAACCATGCTTCAGAAATCTTAGCTTCTGCTCTATTTCAGAAACACATCATGAACTCTGTGAATGGAATAACTGAGAAAATCCCAGCAGTAATAAAGTTCAGTAGTTTAACTCATCTGTCAGTTGAGCAGTTCAGTCATGAGTCTTTTTATTATCTTCCTAGTAACTAAAAGTCAACCAACCACAAATCAAACTTAGTATTTCCACACTCTTAGAAGTCCATATTGTGCGTGTACTTATCTGCCTGCACACGAACTTCTTATTGGCAACACTGAAAACCTATATCTCACTTTGATAAGGCAACAACATGCAACAAGAATCCAACTCTTCCATCTCTTGCAAACTGTAGAGAACCTTACACACAATAAAGGAATCATTAATTCTGCTATGCACTTCTGAATTAGCAATTGGAAAGGCCACAGAAACAGAACCCATACGAATTTGCCATGTACTCATATGTGACAAAGTTTTCAAGGAATACGGGAGTAACAGGCTAAGCTAAGGGAACATTTATACTGATGCTCTGCATATCAGCCGCTCACCTCTCCTTCTCAGCTCTCTAGCTGAGCAAGACGCAGGAGTAATAGAGGCTAATATAACTTCAAATTTAGACACTGGGGTCATGCAATAGGAATTTTTTCCTATACGCAAACTTTCCTGTATCAAACACTGCTATTTGGGCTTAGAACAGAACGACAAGAAATTTAGGCAGAGACCAAGTGATTTCCACCATATGACTAGTAATGGCACAAACCATCCGGGAAAAGCATATGCCGACTGAACCAGAGTAGATATTAATACTATAGAATATGAGGTACTTGGAGCACACATTGGCAGCTTTATCAAATCCCGTGATTACGTGGCCGGCAGCAGCTACACCGCACCACATCAAGAACAAAATTGCTATCACCTTCTCTCCAAAGGGAGATCTTTCAAGGCTCAATGAAAATGAACTATGAAAAACTGATCTCAGTGAACCATAAGAAAATGTGTATTTGTGGAAGAAAAGATGGACTTTTTAAATCTAGTGAAAGTTTAAATGTCAATATTAATCAAGAGTAGATTGATTATTTTGGGTATTCTACCTCACTATTATTTTGGGTATTCTACCTCACTATTATTTTGGGTATTCTCATTACAAAATAATTGGGAAAATGAATATATGCATGAAGTGACAAGGATTTAGATCATATCTATGAGTGATTAAAACTGAGGTTAGAAAGTATTATTTTCTTGTCCACAATTGATAAGACTTTCACGTCTGGGTGTGACAGTGATAATAGTAATTTTGATTTTCTTTTCTAGTATTAAAGCTTCACTGCTGCACGTGGTAGCAATTAGCAGAAGGAGGCAAAGGACCCATTTATAATCCTAAGAACAACTGCTGAAGCCAGCTGCTTTCCAAGACTGTTCTAGTTTCTTTCCACTTAGTGGCTGGAAATGCTCCTACACAGCAGGAAAGGAGAAAATGAGAAATTCTCTATTCTTCAATAAGTATTAGTTTTAATGATCAACTATTTTAATAGTGAGTCATCTTGCTATTCAGTGTGCTTATGTCAAAAGGACTAACTCAATTTTTGAAACATCTTAAATCCAAACTAGTATTTGCCCTCTAGTTATCATTTCTTTAAGCTGCCTTCATGAAGAAGTCTTCCTAACATGCCCATAGATTTTTTTGTTAATTTTCTCCGTATTAAGCTTCTGCTAAACTCTTTGTAATAGACCATGACCAGAAAAAAATGACACATTAAGGGCAAGAATTGCATAATTACAGGCCTGACAATGTTTTCAATTATTTTGCCTTAACCTGATGTTTAATTTTGTTCAGTTTCCTATTATCTGCTACGAAGAGATGTTTTAATGGAAACTGTTTTAGAAATGCCTGAAAGGGAAAAATTCCAAAAGTTCCAAATTGAAAATTTCATTACGCAGAAGTCCAAAGGCAGGCATATTTTCTCCCCCAGTTACAGAAAGGACTACCCTTGCAGCTACACTGCAAACAGGAGTCAAGCTAGTTAACTTGAACTATCAGAGAAAACCATATGAGCTGTGGTCCCTATAGTGAATACGTGGCTAAAAGACATCAGTAAAGCCTAGAGGAGGAGAACCCTTCTCTTTATCCTATTGTTCTTCTGAGTGTATTTTTGAAAGTATTTGGGATCACTAGGATATGAAACATTTGTCCACCCACAGGATATGCTGAGTCTTCAACTTCCGTCATTAAACTAATATAAAATAAAAAAATGAATTGCAAAATTTAGGATAAAAAAAGTGAGATTTCCTGTTACATTACTGTGGCTTGCTTCTCATTCTATGAATCATTCAAATCCCTTACTACTGTTTTACTAGTGTTTTCTTCTTTTCAACAGAGATAGAAAACAGAACGTATATTTGCTATTTGAGAGTATTAAGGAAAGCTCAAATAAAAGTCCTTAAATGGGCAAAAATAACCAACTGCTAAACAGAAATTCTGTTAGTATTATCTTCAGGATATGGTGATCAGATGACTTCACACTGGAGGTTAATGCATCAGATAAATAATTTAAAAGATATTTAACCCAGAATCCTCAGCCAATATTATCAGAATTCTGCATTTTCAGAAGAGACAGAGAAGCACTTCATGCAGTCCTTTTGAATGCAGGAAACAAAATTCTTATTTATTAATTTCAGGATCCATTTGATTCAAACTATCTTCTAATTTAGAACCTAGAATGCCAGACTCTAGTTTGGTCTTCCACACAGGGTAACTCATTAAACATCATCCATGACTTCTGCCAGGAGCACAAGATAACTTGAGTTTTATATGACAATCAATCAATTACTTTTGATTTGACAGGATTTAAATGGAGAATATAGCTCTTCTTTAGAGAATTCATTTGTGTGAATAATCTCTCATTGTTAAACAAACCAACCAACCCAAACATATAAAAACCTTCTATTATAATGCTTTCTTACTAGATTTTTCTATCTCAAGCTTCCTGTCACCAGCTATTGTTACAATTTGCTTTAGTAGACTAAGCAAGCCAATGGTACCTTACATTATTTCCCAAAGAAAATATAGTGTTTTATTAATAGTAATAAGCCATATAACTTATATTATTATATCCCAAAGAAAGTATAGGTGAAAACCAAGTTATTTTGCAGAGTTCTTTATGATAAACTAAGCAGACTGAGTTGTATGACCCTCACAGAAAGCATCTCTCCTGTCCATCATATATTTTTTTCACCTTTTTCTACATCCACTGTGACATTTGAAACTTTTTAAAAAGGGAATGTCAGAAAAATATGCAGCTTTTAATTTTAGACACATCAATCACCTCATACACAGAGACAAAAGTAGCCTCTGTAGTCCTATTCCTTTTCTTCTCCACCATCTTCACACTTGTCTATGTTGGGAAATCTAGAGAGAAACTGGATTGAAAGAACTTATGTCTCTCAACCAGAACTTACGTCTCTCTTCAGCTGGATACACTGACAAGCAAACATGTTCCAAACTGCTATTTATGTAGCAAGAATATCAAGAATTTACCAAGCTGGTTTTATTTATCAAAATTAGCATTCTTCAGGATGCTGCCTCTGCATACATTTCCCCTTTCTATTGGTTGGTTGGTTTGTTTTTTCTTTTTGGTTGGGGTTTTAGGGTGGGGTTAATGGGGACTTTTATTTTTTTTATGTAACTTTTGATATTCAAGTAAATGGAGCTGAAATGGGGTCTGGCTTCCTTCCCTCTCACATTTCTCACTATAGCTGTCCTGGCAGCTCGGAGGTGTTTCCATGCAGTGACCACAGTTGGTTATAGCACAACCAAGCTCTTCAGAGATGCTGGCATGTTACCAAGTATTCCTGAGAAACTCAAACAAGAGAAGAGAAAGCGTGCTTTTTAGCACTTCAATTCCCAGGTACTTTTGCAAGATGATGGTGTACTCTGTGGTGCAAAATAACCTGCATACTGCTGCTTCTCAAAGAACTGGTAACGATTGTTTAGTGAAAGATGTTCTGACTCTAAACGCATCAGTTCTGCTATAACACCATGCTTTCCACATACAAGATTTAGAACCTATTTACAGAAGTTTTGATTAAATAATGTGGCATATAAATATATTTGGATTTTTATAACATCACATATTGTGTTTCAAATAATAAACGTCATTGAAAAACCAAAGCAGGCTGGATAAAGACCTAATCATATAGGCTAGAAACTGTCTGAATGACTAAGAAAAAAGGAATGGTACCTTATAGGGTTGCTGATAAACTTCTAACAGAGCAGCACAGAACTTAGAAGGAATCTGTCACAGAGCAGTCTATTCCATTTAAGCACATTTGTTGCCTGGATGTACCTGGCAAGGTTTCATAATTCAGACCTTTTAGGAGCAAGCTAGGTTGGAAACATAATTTTCTAAGGAATACGGAGAACAATAGTTCACAAAATGTCTGATGGCAAGTTACAGGACCAGACATCATACATATACAGGACATTTCATCTTACAATGGCTCTACACAGAAATCAAACCTAACAGGGAGCGAGACCTCCATTAAGAGATACGGAAAACTACAGTCTTAAAATAGACTATGAAAATGATTGCTGAAAAAAGTTATTAAATTGGAGGGTACCTTGAATATTGAAAGGTGAAAAACTGAAACAACAGCCTGGGTAATTAAAGGTTGTACAATTTCATAGTATTCCTACCACGAAATGACTAATGTCACATGTGAGAAGACAACTTCATTCCTCCTCACTACGCAGCGTTCCTGAAGTGACAGTTTGTAAAAAGAAAATTAGTTTCTTTTGGCCTAGTGACAACATCAAGATGTTTTTGGTATGGCACTAAGAAGAGCTGAATACTGCTGAAGAAGAACAGAAGTATTTCCATATTCAGAACAAATAACACTAGAAATCCTGCTGCTCTGCAAAGGCACTATTTGAACCAGGAAGGATGAAAAAAACCTACACATTATTTCATTAAATTATTGCCTATTAAATAGCAGTTGCTATTTGAAATGTCTCTGGGGGAACATGCACTGCTTCGAGTATGGCCATAGCACAACATACCCTGTTGTATCACAAGCATCTTATTTCATTAGCAAAGTTGAAGGCAAAGCAAACAAACAGGCAGAACATGCGAAAATTACAAATATTAGAGATCAGGAGGACAGTCAACACTACTTGGGACAGAGAAATGGAAGGATACAGACATTAAAATAGCCTGTAGAAATAAAATGGAATTTGAAAGAAAATTCATACTAAATTCTAACAAGAACCGACAGTGAGATACCTTAGAGAACTGGGAAAACCTAGTTGACAGAAATCTTGCAATTGGTAATGATTATAAAAATGCTGGTGCAATTTTGAATTGAACATATAAAGACTTTATATTAGAGCAGAATAGAGAATTTCTTCTCTTGAGATATGGCTAGGTTTGAAGTATTTTATTCATTCTAAGCATGCTTTATTTCAGAAAAATGCTGACAAAACAGGAGGGAGCTCCAGAGAACTACAATTTATTTTCAGGGACTAGAGAACTTCAATGAAAGAATAAACAAGTACGCATATTCACTCAGACTAAATGAAAACAAGTATGTGTCTAATACTCTTAAAAACAGTCCACAAATTTTGAAGAATATAATCAGCAAGACCCAAAAGGAACACTAATAATTTTTCCAGAGCATTGGAAAAGGAGGAAGACTGTAAGGAAAAATCTGCCTGGTTTTACATGATGGAAAAAACCCTCTTCTATGCTTCTTCTGAAGACTTATCTTAAAATTTCAGGGTTGACAATTACCTGCAATCTGGCCGAGCTATTTGCAAATACACATAGCCACACAGCTCAAGGACATCTAGCATCAGTTGAGGCATAGTAAGTTGACTTCTTTTGTTATTATCTAAGTATATAAAATTAGTCTCATAAGGGAGCAAGCTCCTGTGAGCCACACTAGAGACAAAGAATAAGAAAGCCGCTAGACGACTCTGTTAGGGGCAGACAGGTACGGTTTTTTGATGCACAATTTTGTAAAAGAATAAATGCAAAAACAGAGAAAACCGAAGACAGAAAGCTGCACAGAGCACCTGTACATGAGATTTTTCCTTTCTCCCTTGTATTGATCAACAGCAATAGAGATATAAATTATTATCAAACGATAATAACAAAAATGCTACCACATTATTTAAATATTTTCACAAAATAGAATGTGTATTATTATTAACACTCTGTGAGAACTGCATCTGCCTATGACTTGGGTATTGTAGTTTCAGGGAAAAATGTTTGCTTTTGGAAATACAAAACAAAAGTTCCCTAAATAACTTAACTTTAGCCATCTGTCCGGAAACAAACACCTTTAAAGTCCACAAGCAGACCGTATTAGCGTTTCCAGTATGAACCTAAACACTACTCCCATAAATTACAGGCAAAATAAGTCGGTAAAAATAAAGTAGCTCTTATCTTCAAAATTAAGCCTATGCTTTGGCTTTATTCCAAATGCAAACTACCATCAGCTGCCATAACAGATGAAGAACTGCAGCATCCGCTAATACCACCCACAAGACAGTTTCCTTTAAATTCAGCCATCCATTGGGTGTATTTTGTTTTTATAACATCCACATACATTTGATCACTTCTAGTCACATAGACAAGAAAGCGAAGGATAGTCACACTGCTTAACTCAATTGACCCTTGCCCCTAAAAATGTGAATCATAGTAACTAATTCAAAAGCTTCTCCCCACCCACTGACTAGACTGAGACTATAAATTTAGGGAGCTGAGATAGATAGGGAAAATCAGATATTGTGAATACTTATAAACTCATCTATCCCATTGTAAGAAAAAGGTCATAACACATCACTGAAAAAATTGCAATAACCTGGTATGATTCCGACACAGTTTTTGAAAGGCAAAGCGAGTGGGGAAACTGACTGATTTTTTTTGAAATTCGATAGTAAATTTCTAAAGTTTCAAGAGGTTATTTTTAATAGATACATTATGCTAGGCACTTAATTTCAATTCAATCATTAATTACAAAATTAAATTAACAATTTGTTGGGCAGTAAATACTCTCAAGAGCTAGCTTTATCTTGTACAGTACAATAGCAATTGTGTATCTATGCTTAGAAAAGAATGTAGAAAGCCATGTTTTCTAATAACAAATACAAGAGGATTAAAGAGAAGCAGGACTGGATCATTTCAGCTAAAATATGACCCGAGGGACTACTTTCCCTGCTCTCAGGAAAAATGCTGAAATGTCTTCCAGTGTCAGATTCAATTATTACCAGTTTTAAGATCAGGTGTTAAAGGTGCCATCTCAATAGTGCATTGCCATGATCACATCATTTCATTACCAGCTCAGTCAGAAATGACAGGAGAGCACGCTAGACAAACACCACACTCAGAAGGGATTACAACCATTTCCTGTACCAATGCAAGCTTTCCAGAAGGCTTGCTACTGCACATTTCGTGTTGACATGATGAATTTTCCATTTTGAATTGGTTCTCTCATTGACCCAAAAGACATAAAATACGGGGCTAAAGTTTATGCTTCTTTGCATGTTTTTGTTACAACACAACTGGCAAACGAACTTTCTGCCCTTACAAACATTTGTTTGAATAAATGATCTAATGAAGCCCTATCGTAAGAACAAACCTTATCATTACCACTTTGTAATAAAAACCTCAGGTTCAATCTCTCCACTGCGATTAAAGTTTAGTCTTGCAAGTTAATCTAACTTAAATGAAAGAAAAGTGATTAAACACCATCCTACATAAATTCTTATTAAATACGGGAATAATTCAACAGTCAAAACACTTAATTCTGTTTTAACTAACTGAAACATTTTTTCTTCAGTACAAATTACTAATGATCTTTATATCAATGCCTTTTTATTATATAGTCTGGAGACACTTCAACAACTCAGATAATTTCAAAAATGGCTCACTGTAACACCTAAACTAATCTCTACCCTTGTCTTAAATACTTAGTTTGAGTAACAGCAATGAAGCAATGTAAGGAAAATATCAGGTGTACGTAGAGTTCTCACTTGTTCATTTTTTGTCCAAATGGTGCTGAGGATCTGTGGTTAATTTTTGGCACCGACTGCAATACTTCCTCTGGCACCACTGCCTAGGCTTGGCCCTGCATACAGGCAATAAATCAGGAAAACCAAAGCCCTCCTTTTACACAGTGCCAGGAGTACAACCTTCAAAACTATTAAGTTACTTTGCAAGTAAGAGACCAATTCAACCAAAACAGTTCTCATTTTTGTGTTGCTTTAGGAAAGTGAATCATCTGCAAATTCAGTTTCACTAGCTAGCAGGCTGTGGTCATCTTATACCATTCCCATTTTATGATATATCAAATCTTAGGTTTTAGTTACCTACAGTTTCTGGTACGTAAGCTAAAAACATCAGAAATAACAGAAGTAATGTGCAGGAACATTTTCTTTACATGTTTGTTTAGTTACACAAATATTATACAATAAATTATAAAATATTTTTAGATTCCTAATGGAAAAAAGTTAAACTGCAGACATGGTTGACAACACATCTGTAAGTAAAAAACATTGCAGGTACGTTATAATTAACTTGAATCAACTCTAACTTGAAAATCTAAGGAATTGAAAGCTTATATGAGTACTTAAGAAAAATCTAAATGTGTTGAATAACGGAAACAAACATTTCAAGTACTCAAACTTAAATCTACCCTTTAGCGAACATAAGCAAACAAAAAAAAGTATGTGATTTTAAAAATTCATATTAATCTAATTTGGAGCCATAAATACCAAAATACGTCAACAGTCATCACACAGTAATTTCATATTACACTTGACAACAAGGGTATCAGGTTAGGTTTCCTTCTTTTTTTTTTCTTTAACTTACCTCCTTGTAAATGGAACATAACCAGATTTCCTGTGCAATATTCTACTGGTGCAAGTTACCTCCATCTCTGTTTAGCTTTTTTGACAATGTGGTGTCAAGCAAAGCAATAGCAGCTTCGCACAGAATTTTTTATTCCTATTGTTCACCTCTCACACACTAACCTATAAAGCAGCAGTTGTCAGTGCAGTAGCCTCCAACGGAGAATTAAAGGATCTCTCTTACACCACTTTGTTGTACTGCACTCCTAAGGAAAGTTACACCATAAAGCATGATAATTTTGTTTTGCAAGTGGGCTAGAAATCCATTATACTACGCTACATTTTAGTTTGAAAATCATTTTAGGTCAGAATTGAAGGTCAGAGTAATTCTCTTGTGCTATGTTCCCTCTTGCTTTTTCTGCCTCTAAGTTGTGTATCACCGGACCTGTCCAGAGATACTGCGAAGTAAAGTTACAGAGGAAATTTAAAAAAAATATCACTCCCCTCCCCTCGACTCATATATTTCTATACCAAAGGGCAGATTTTTCTTATTCCAGGACTATCTCACCTCTGGAGTGACATCTCGTGGTGCAAACCCTGTTCCTCCAGTTGTTAAAATCAAATTAAGTTCCTTTTCATCACACCAATCTATCAGCGTCTCCTGAAAGAGAACATGAATCCTGTCAGATTTAACAAGCAACATGTAGCATAGAGTTATCTTGAAACCAGACACACACACACACACAGTAAGTACAGGGAATTGTAAAATCACTTATCACTTTTTATACAAAGATTTTAGATCACTATTTAAAACCAACATATGACAGAATAATTGAAGTATCCATTATAATATTTTTGAAAATGGAAAGTGAAATTCTGTTCTCCATCTCTTGACCTGAAATGGAAAACAAGAATTCACAGTCATTCATTTATTTCAGTTTATTTTGAATCTTAGATATAAATATAATGCTTTGACACATGTTAATACAGTATGTGCACTTAATTCAGACTACATAAGCCACTCACATTACAGTGACTTTGGTCTGTGTGCTCCACTGTTTAATAGCCTGAAAAAAGCAAGAACCACATATTTGTAAGCTATTGTCTTTACTAAATCTCATTCATTTTTCTACTGTCTCCATTTGGAGGACAGCAGTCTACTTAGGTGGGTTGTAAATTACCACAAGTTTCTGGTCATATGGACACTACAAATAAGCTCTAGAAAAGAACATATATAACGTCTTAGACCCATACATAAATGAACTATTACATCTGACTTTTGACTTACATTTTAAAAAAAATATTAATTACAGTAGGAAAAAGCATTTTAAGTGTTAAAATTGTTTCAGTAACAGAGATGTATATTAGAAAAAGTATTTTAAAGTGATGGCATCTTCTCTGTTTTATCATCTAGAAATATATCTGTCTTGACTTTGAACAGCCACAATTTTCACAGAATGCCTTAGAGAAGTTCAGTGTAAAAATTGTTTGTTGTGTTTCTAGTATCTCTTTCCTACTAATGATTTCTGTGGGAGAATGCGCCACCCCACCCCCTCCCTGATATGTAAGAAACCTGCTAACAGAATGCACAATGGTAGTACGTAGCAAAGTAGGGTATTTCATAACTCCATGAGTGTACCATCCTCTAATCTCTGCAAGCAAGTGAACAGAAGAAACAAATAGGGATTCCTTTCTGGAACGAAAGAACAGTTCCCTGATCTTTCGAGATAACTGGAGTTTGTGGGCTACTTATCTTAGTAAATTTTTTGCAATCTCTTGCAGTAAAGCCTTGTTGCAATCAATACTTCTGTCCTTGATTTCTGCTTCACTTAATGGAGCAGAGCAGTTCTACACTGTGTAATTAATTATTTCATTTTCAGAGTGACAGAGACATACAGTCATTGACACAGTGTTATGAAGCATGCTGTTAGCCAGGAATTTAAACTTGAGAAAGGTTGCAAGACTCCTCCAGTCCTCTTACTGCTACTGTACACTGTGCTTCCATGTTGATACTGAGACTGAGTAATGCTCTTAACTGGAGCAGAACTACGATACTACAAAGTGCTCAAAAACGGCCACTGTGGATCAGCCTTAACACCGACAGAGAAGAGCTGAGGTCTTGAAGACTGTTCTTTGCCTGTGAAGCTACACCCCTATGGTAGTTCTTGTGTCTTTTTGCTTCTGCCATCACTTTGCTATGAGAGTGGGCTAACAGTCCCACATGTTTATGCTTATAAAATGATTACAATCTATTCCTTCAAATCATTATTATGGTGCTTATTTCTGGTACTAACATGTATACCTTTTTTTCTTATGAATACATCATTTACTTCATAACATAAGGATTGTGAAGATATTTTTCAATAGATATGTATATTTTTCACACACATTAACCACTGCAATGCATGCACATGTACACTGTTTACCATTTAAAACATTTATTAGGGAAGAATAGGGAAATGCTAAAAAGAATATAAACAGGCAAGTTTTCATAAAGAATCTATACAGAATTCTTCCATTTGATATTCAGTATTGAAACTGGTTAAGCTGTTCTACAGTTAACAAAAGTGTTTCATATTTTGGCAAACGCTAAATTTTTCTAGCACAGAACACACTTGAAGTTATTTCGCCTTATATGAACTATTAATCACATATGAAAGACCATTAAAATATGTAAGAATTTAATTGAAATTGCTGAACAAATATAAATGTTAAACATGAAACTGAATTATAAAACTATATATATTTATTTACATAGGACTTTGAAGCAGAAGTTAGTATAAGCTGTTTTACAGACACGTGTACTATACAGAAGTTTTCAAAACAACTTTTTGTGATTGAGAAGATCGTTGTGCCTCCCGGAAAAAAACTACTGACTGTGCTTTGAAATGCATAAGTCTGTGTTCTGCAGCACAGATCTTCTCAGAACTACAAGGTTTGTAAAATTACATCACTTTCATAATTGCAAATAAATCTTGTTTACTCTAGGACAGTATGTTTCAAAATGCAAGGAGAAAACATGTAACAATAAGTTCTTAAAGCTATAACGATACCTTTATTTAGCAACTTCAAATAACATGAACTGTTGTATAAAAAGCCACATTAAATGTTAATTTAATTTTCCTTCACACTGTGTGGTCTCATGCTAAAAGAGTATCTGAGATCAGTTTCATTTATGATTATTTAACATCATCATAATGAAGAAATTATAGTGAATGAGAGTATAAAAAAATACAAAAAGGAAGAGAAAGTCTGCATAGTCACAGATCTGCTAAGAAAATCTTATGTCATTTTGACCACTGAGCTTCAGGAATTCAGGAATTGGCACATTAAGATCTCAAAATAACCTTTACTTCAGCATATGGCTTGAGTTACTCTAGACCCCAGCTCACTGAAGATAAATCCTGATATTACAGCATGAGAGGGCACACACAGCTGTGTGAATCACAAAGTCATGTCATAGCACACAATACAAAGCAGGAGAAAAAAGAAAAGGTAAAAGTAACCCAATTGTTCCTCATCGTTGTATTATTTAGGAATTTGAATCTTCTCTATTCAGCTTACCAGGGCTTGTCCATTAATTTAAAAGGGAAAATCAACTACTGAGGACTATACAAGAACATGAATATCCATACAACAAAGGCACAGAAGGAAAGATAAAGAGCTGAGTCTAACATTCAGCCTGAAAAAGCGGGAAGGCCTTAGAAATGTTAATCTATTCTTGGAATTAATTTCATTTTGTTTACCCTATTTCTTGTGAAGACTCTACTTCTTATGCTCTGAATCTTTCCCTTACTGTTCGAAAGCTCTGCTGAAATGTAGAGGCATGAATATATTCTTAAGTATGTAGCAACAAGCTCCATACAAGATTTGCAAGCAAGCAATCTGAAAATTGTTTAATAATATGAGAAAATTAAATATTAAATCACCATGAAAATACGCTTGACATTTTCTATTACCTACACCCCTTTTTTGCTTCCCCCGCAAACAAAAGGCAGAAAGTAAAAGAAATGTAAGGATTATGTCAGGAGTGTAATCACTGTAGTTAACAGATTAGGATTAAACACAAGTATCTCAACGTATCTAAGTAGACCTTTTCATTTTAGCTTTTATGGAACAAAGTTAGTGATCTTTTGAAGATTCTGCAGAGGTATTTGCCATTTTCAGCATCACAGTAATTCTGCATTCTTGTTTTTCTAAATACTAAGCCAATGTATCAAAAGAAGTTATAAAAACCCAACTGTTCTACTGAAATGCAAAACTAAAGGAAAAAAGTAATAAAAATGTACTCCATAAATGGCTTACATTTTAAATGGAAATTTAATTGTAGGCATTTTCCATTTGAAATAAATTGCAGCTATCAAATATTTGAAGGTTCAACATACCTATGCAGCCTGTAATGTAACCTTTTTTTAAAAAGTACTTCATATCAAAGCTATCATTCATTATAATTATCCCTAAACCAGGAGGAAACAAAATAGGCACTGAAATAGAATGCTCAGCATAGTTCATCTACTCAAATGAGTAGGGAAAATCAAGTACGAAGATGTGCAAACACTGAAGTATTTGCTGGTCAAACCACCAGGACCAGGAGTGCCAACACTGAAGCAGTCTGCTTTTTAAGGACTGAGACTGGCAAATAAATTTCTAAGTACCACGTTGGAGAAAGTTAAAGGCAGTATAGACTGATTCCACAAAAGTGCAGCTTTAAATGTCTTGTACAGATTTCTTCTCAGAAAGACAAAGGAGGGATTCTTAAGCTAATTAACTCGAGTACTACCTTGACTTATTAGTTTTAGTATAAACAAGAATAATTATTATTTTATTGTATGATTTAACAAATTAAATCTACAACAGAGTCCAGATTCAGATCATGAGTCTATATGTGCAGTGAGGCACAAGACCGGTTTCCTTCTGTAAGAAAATCAGTTCCCATCTACTGTTGGTACCACTGGCATCCTCCCAGCATGGACGGTGAGGTCTTGAAATCACAGCTATTCATTGGAAAGGACTGGTCACTCCAGCATAACAGTTTTCCTCAGATGCTTGGAGGAAGGGATGGAACTTAGAGCTGTCAGAAGAGTCAGAATTAGGCATTTTCCAATCATGTTTGTTTCTTGAAACAACTTTCCTGTCTGCTGAATTTGGCGGAGAGGTACATGTGTGCAGGCACACATATGCACACATGCTCATCTTTACATAATAAAAATGTACTAAGAAAAGCACCGAAGTTCAATGTGTCTCATTTCTGGCATGCACAAAAGACCTCTCTCTAAAATATAATGTTTACTTACCAAAATAAATATGACAGTAGTTATAAAAATTCTTATGCTTAAGAATTTATTTGAAACCAATTAAAAATTAAATAAAAGAAAAACATAATGTCTCCTTGCCACTATTACTTTTCTCTATGAGAATCTTGACAATGAATATTCCTCTGATTATTCCTACAACACTATGAGCTAAAATAGCAATTGGAAAGGAAAGGAAATAAAGGATAAAACCAACTAAATTAATCCAATACTGCTCACTAATAACAGATAAACAGAAATTTTCTCTCTTCTTTTTTTTCCTTCTTTTATTTTTTTTTTAAATTAAAGCAGCACTTCAAAGACCATTCTCACAAGATATAAATGCTTGGTTCTGAAGCCATAAATTTCAGATTAATTGTGCAAAACAAGGTGGCTTTTTCCTCATTTTCTTCCCCTTTGCATGCATTAATGTTCCTCTAAGGTTGTTTAAAAGACCGCTTATTTTGAATTTTCTTCTCAGAATGCGAAAAGGCAGCTTGATACTGTGCACAAGTCAGTAACTTTTTAAAGCCAGAGTTCTTTACAATACTTTATCTACACATATCCACGTCTACAACTCATGTATCTCATGCACCACAGATTAGAAATTTCACTGAACCTAGTTAGTTGTAACTAAGCCCAAACAAACTACATCTTAATCTTACGAAAAACATAGAAATGGTAAAGCCACAGAAAAACAACCATAAATTTCTTTGAGCTGCCAAGACAACACCAACTGCTTCAACTCTAAGAAACGGATAAAAGCAAGTACATCACGCAGGCAAAGGCGACAAGTCTCAGAGAACTCCAAGTATAAACATATTCCCACAATGGCCCTCAATTCACAAAACCTGCACTTCTTAGAAACTACACCTGAAAATTTGCATGTATGTATTTGCATGCAGAGACAACTACATCTCCCATTTTGTCAGGTTATATCCTGCATCTACATGTTTTGTTTAACAGGCAGAAGTGCAGTGGATTAAAAATTACTACAAGCTTCCATGATTACAAAAAACCAACACATGAGGAACTCACCTGTAAAAAAAAAATGTTTAAACTCAAATGTTTCCTTTTCTGTAACTATGAAGTTTTAAAAAACAATATAATTGTGAAAATACAACTGATTCTTACAGAACCCAGTTCAGTTTCTAGCTTCATTTTCTAATAATACAATCTTACATGTCACTTCATACGCTTAGCTACAACTGTGGGTGACAATGTTTCCTTTTACTTTTTAAATAATATTACAATTTGTGAAATTTTGGTTTTTGTTGTAGCTCTCAATGGAAATGGCAAATTGAATGGAGTGAAAATATTCAGATATCTAAAAAATATTATAATGGGTGGGAAGAAAGGAGGCTAAGAGATGAAACAGGTAGAGACAGAGGGAGCTGCTCAGTGTAATGGAGATTGTGGCATAAATTCCCACAAGTGTGTATTATTCACACATATCATCCACAGAGTAAATAAATGGAACTGTTTGAAAAAACAAAATCTACTGCTTTACCTGTGAAAATACAGTAAAGAAAATTTACCTACCAACGAATGGCTGCTGTACTTTGAGACATTAGTCCATACATATACTCTAAGAGTGGGTGGGCTGGTGGCCTGCCCTGGAGTGTCCCAGGAGGGGTGCTCTACCTCCTCCCCTCTTCCTGCTTGAGGCATGACATACAGGGCAGAGTGCATCTGCCACCACTTCAGTTCCTCTTAAATGCACAATCAAACCTGAAAGAGATTCAGAAAGAGGGGAAAGGCAGGTAGAAGACTAATGTACATGCAGACTACACCTCTTAAAGAACACCAGTTACTGACCAGTAACCTTTCTTCTTTGAGTCTGCATGTACATTCCTGCAATGACTTGCTCTGAACAGTTACCTTTGCCTTTTACCACCCAGGAGAAGGCTTAAGGACTCTCACAAACAACTGCAGCATCACTCCACCGAAAGCTGAAACAGCCCTGGATACTATTAGACCAACATAACGCTGGGTAAAAACAAAGACAGAACTCCAGGTGGCCTTATGGCAAAAATCTAAATATCATACAGTACTAAGTTCACCCAGAAATCTAATAAAGTGTGCTTTGGCCATGGGGGAGAAGCTTCTTGAGTCCACACAGAGCTAGAAAGTCATCTGAACAACTGTTGTATGAAGTCAGCTGAACTTCTGGATATTCCCACAGTGCAACAAGCAAAGAAACAATCTAAAAGACTTGGACCTGTGAAGAGAAATTATGAAGTCCTTTTGAAATCAAGAATATGAAGTATGAAATTCAATCAAAGAAACCTAAGATCTGGAGATGAGTACTGGAGGACTAATTGCCTAGTTACTCTAGAACATTGGTACCACTTCATGAAGGAATTATAGATGACTGAAGAACAGGTACTCTTCCCTTACAAAGGTAGTTTGTAAAATGGCAGCCTTAAGGATCCCTGTACTTCAGCAGCTGACCAATAGAAGTGTCACCAAACATGCCACTTTCATAGACTTAAGCAGAAGTGAAAATTAAGGAGCTCAAAAGGGGAGAAGGAACACTGTAATGCAGTGATTTTCCAAGACTGTTCAGTCATGAACAATTCAATGCATCCTGATCAGCTCTGTTAGGAAGCCATGAATAGTGTGGTGTGAGAACATGAGTGCACTCAGCCAGAGAGAGCAACCTGGTACCCTCACTCAGGTAGAGAAAGGAATCAAATGAACTGCATGTAACAAATAACCTAAAAGAGCTGACATCAAAGCAGCAACAAACTCATCCTACTGAAAAAAAACTGCTTTCTCAAAGAGTGTGCATGTCTAGATGATGCTTTCATGCTACTGGCCATCATTACTCTGGAGAGCAGCAAGAACTGACTACCCCAGAGGTGGACTGATGGTTTGACATGGAGGGTCCTGACATTGTCACAGACAGAAGAGGCAGGGAAGAAGTAAAGCACAAAGTCTATGGATACTACAAAAGAAATCTCACATAGTAGCATATGAATACATCCACTGTCAGAATAAAGTACAGCTACCCAAAAAACAACAAGTTTGTCTTTGCTGAATATTCCTCTTTATGTGTGCCAATTCTTGTAACTTAGAATCAATATACTACAAAAGGAAAAGCAGCATTTTGCAAGCCTAATCCAAGCAAAATTGTTGTATGGCTTTATTAAGCCAGGCAGATGAATGAGGTGCCAAAACAATAAGTATATTTTAGCAAAAGCACACGCAGTGTTGCAAAGAACAGACTTACTTAAGCCTTCCAAAGAACAGTCTTAAAGGAAACAGCAAAAGTCACTTGTATCCTTACAGAGGTTTCCATTACTGAACTGAAAATGTTATTCTCTTCAACGGGAAGACTTTTTCAAGACTCAGTCTTTGCAGAAGCTCTCTTACAGGCCCAAAGGATTATAGCTATTACACAATACTGGGCAAAAGCTGTTACCATAGAATTTGATGAGCTATCTTCTGCTTCCATTACAGCCTGCAGAGGTGTCTTAGAACTAGCTGATCCCTCTGCAATCCAACTTTTCAACTGATTATCATACTTGGGAGAAAAACTCATGTAGAAAAACTCACATTAGAAAGACATCTTTCCCAAAGAGCTGATACTCTCTAGTGATTTCTTTTTTGAAATGTTTTTAAAAGATGTTAATTTTTTCTTGATACATACCAACAACAAAATTACTTGGAGTCATGTGGTAATGAAAGCATTCAAAATCCTACAGAGATTTCAAAATCACCTTCCAACTATTACTGTAATGTCCACTGTTTCTAAGGTCCTAAGCTCTTGGAAATTATTTTGTGCTACACAGAAAGTTACGCTAAAACTTTGTTATATGACAAGGATTATGTATATAAAATAAAAATGTATATCCTTCTGAACTGGCTGAGGCGGAGAAAAAATTTCTAAAAAGTCTACCTAATTTGATAAAGTTGCTGCAAATGCAGCAAACAGAAACTTAATAGAACAGCTGCTTCATAGAGGTGGTATAAATTACTCTAGTCTCAGAATGCTAACAAAGCCACAGGTTAACTAGGACGTGAACAAGGTTCAAAGCAATACATGAAAAGAACTGGAAAGGATCATTCTAAGCAGAATCACTTATCATCTCTTCTTTTTGTAAAGACTTAAGTCAAACGTCACTTGCTAAAATTTAAGAATCATAAACATAAATCAGTATTATCAGAATAAGAAAAGTATAGAATCGTTTCTGCTAAAGGAAGAGTAATCTTTATAAATGCTTGCAACAATCACATGGAGTCTCTTGACTGCTGCAGAGAAATTCTTGGTATATTCAGAAATGCTTTCCAGTACCACAATTTCCAATGCGCCGGTTTTATTCACGACTCTTGGTTCCATGACTTAGAGTTTTCAAACAAACACTACTAATTCCAGATTAAGAAATGTTTGCACAAAGGACGTCATCTATACTGGTACTCTTCACGCTTAATCGTGAATGAATGATGGCTTAATTAATTAAGTGTTCTGGCAATGAATATATTTGCACCATATGCTTCAGTTGCAAAATCAAGATCTGTGCCAGAACCAAAAGCTGCAGCACTGAGGGAACAGTCGTTGACGAGCGACGCCCTTACAATGTCTGCTTCAAGAGGAATTAATGATTCATAAACTCTAACCGCTTAGCACAAGACAAATCAAATCTCAGTGTCCTTTTTACTAAAAGGTTTTTCAGAACTTTTCTAAACCTCAAATGATTTCTATTGTGCTAATCTTAGCAGACATTTCTCACCATAAGTAATCCCTTTGAAAAAAGTATTTCAGAAAGTACTTTTCAAATTTATTTTGAAATTCCTTTAACTGAACTTTATATTAAACCTTTGCAACTATCTAGAATAAGACATTATTTTAAACTTTACAATTAACATAGAGATACGGCAACTGTTCATTATACTTTCATAAATGGGTATTTCATGCCTCTGCTCCTCTTTCCCTCGAAAAAGAATGGAGACAGAATATGCAAACACTTTTTCGGGGAGTAGCTTTCCAAAGGGATAAGCAGGGACACTCAGTAATTACGGAAATGTTTAAGGAATGCAGTTAGTGAAAAAGGTGCATTCCCATTGTCACCAATGTGCTCGGATCAGACAGATTCGGAGGTTAGGCATATAAAATGTCTGCGGCTTCACAGGAACAGAATCATTCTTGCTGAAGCATGAGTCATTTCTAGAGTTGTGAAACCATGGAAAGCCCTCTGGACTAGGAAGTACTTGTTTGTTATTTTAAAGATTGAATAAGACACACACAGTAACCTTTACGAGAATCCTGAGTTATTTATATGCTTTAAAAAAAAAAAAAAGTTGCATAAAAAATAATGAGTCTTTTTGACTGTGTACCACCTGCTTTATATACTATATTGTAACATATGGTCTGTTACATGAAAATGTTTATATAAGTAATTTTTGGTTTTTAATTGCAAAACTTACCTTTCTGGACATGTTAAAGCCACATTACCGTCATCTGCTCAATGCAATTTAGAAAAAAGGCATCATCTCAATAATTAAAAATACCCTTTCAAAAGTTGTATCATCTCCCACACATTCTGCTTTGAGGATTATGATACATGCAGGATACATTATCCCTGGACTACTGCTTTCCCTTGTAGAGGCAATTGCCACTCTGGTGCTGGAAAGTGATGAAGAGAGCCTACACAGGCAGCAGAGTCATTCAGATAATATTTTCAGTACAAGAGAGTAGGTGGAATTAGTGGATGAAGAAAACTATGCAATAAATTTTATCTGCAAGCAAGAACTGGGAAATGCCAGGGAAATTAAGAACCACACAATGTTCTATTTATAATGTTTCTAATATAGTAGTGATCCTGACCAGGAGACCGTTGTACATCAAGGAGTTAGTGAGCCACATAACAGTTCCCCTGGAGCTACTCAGAGCAGGCTGTGCAGTTCTCCACATCCAGCATGACCTTTAAGCCTGTGTCAAACCCCTCAGCCAAAGGACGGATCCTGTCACCTCATTGTAACGGAGGAGTCTGTAGGCAGCTCCCACTCAGTACTGGCGATTACACCACCAGAATGGCCTTGTCTTTATTTAAAAGTGCAGCAAGAATTTCTCAGGAGTGGTGATATCCATCCAGGGATTGATCCAATGCTCCATGAACACACAGTTCCCAGCATCTGAAGGGAGTAAGATTTCTTTGCTACCTATATTCCTCCTCTTATTCTGCCCTATTAAAGTGATATTTTATTAAGCTATTTGTTGTCAGGCCTTTCTTATTCAGATCCCGAAAGAACCTGGCACCGTCCCACCCTCTCACTCCCCCATCCCAGCTCAGAACAAACACACACCCAGAACTCCCTTTTAACTTCAACACTCATCACTACTGACTCCACGGGATGAGAAGCCCTTCCTTTTTTCTTGCAATTACTAAGCAAGCAAGTCCTTTGTGTCCCGCAAGAGTTCTCTTTCCAGTTATGGTAGTACCTGTGATATTTGGAGACATTAAAAAGAGATCAGTGTTGTTTTTTTTTCTTCTGCTAAGAGTTATAAATTTGTGGTTAAAGATCAAGTCTACCAGGAATCCAACAATTCTATAGCAGCAATATTCAAAAAGCTTTTATATTTGTACCCATGAATCTAAGCACAGTATTTGACACTTTGTCCACTTAGAACTTTTGGTTGTGGGGTTGTAACTACCTATACTGATCAACTCTAAAAAATGAAGCCAATTTCCAAGCTACAATTGGTATTCCTTCCTGAATGTCACAGATCATTTAGTAGTCCATTAAGTCCCTTGCTGCTGTTTCAGCTTTCAGTTCTAACTCCAAAAGCAGAGATATTTTTAGTTTGGAACTCTTAAGCATTTTTTGTCTGTCACCCAAATTTCAAAATATCTCCAAGAAAACATTCTAAGAGCACAGGCTACAGCAGATACATTTCATTCGAATGAGCAGTACACAGCTCTCTACACAAAAAACAACTGCACAGATGAAAACTTCTTTTGTCAGACAGCTCCTTTTCTGTCCTACTCTTTGTATTTCAGGAAATTTGAGTTTCCTGTATTTTTGAACCTTCAGAAAGCCCCTCAATAACAATTATGATTAAACTGAGGCACCGAAAAGCATACTACCACTTCATTTAAATATACTCGATTGAAGGTCATAACTAGCAAGTTAACATCTGGCCATCCTCATTTACAGAACTGACAAGAGAATCCTATCTTGCTTAGGAAATAATTGCAGGCCAACAGAATAAACAGAGCCTTCAGGCTCATTTTATTATAATGTTTTTGTAGGGAGATGCTCAATTTCTTACTGACCTACTTAGAGAAAAATTTCCATCAGTAAACACTGTTCTTTGGATATATTTCAGTATCTGTCTGAGGTTTGAAAGGAAAACATTTAATTCTTTTGCAGACACTGTACTTTGGATGTTACCTTCAGTTCCCTGCAGATAATCTGAGATGAAGAAGAGAGGTAAACCAAATTTTCATGGGGAGTTTTGTATAACAGAAACAGCAACAATCTTGAGAACCACTTTAAGTTAACCTTTCCTAGAATGGACAGCAGAAAGATTGTTTATACTGCAGTTTCCATTGTAAATTCATTTTGCTATTTTTGATTTTTTCATTGGCATTGATCAGCTATTATCCACATAGTGTGTTAAATAAACTTGCTATCTGGATACTATTCGTCCGTGAGCTTGAAGCATTGCATCTTACTCCTGATTTTGAAAGGTGCAGTCAGAGAAAAACTTGTGCCCAGTTTCTTAATTTTGAAGAAAAGCAACAAAGCTGGTGAGGGGTCTAGAGCACAATTCTTGTGAGGAGTAGCTGAGGAAACTGGGGTTGTTCAGCCTGAAGAAAAGGAGGCTGAGGAGAGGCCATATCACTCCCTACAACTCCCTGAAAGGAGGTTGCAGCGAGGTGGAGGTCGGCCTATTGTCTCAGACAACAAGCGGTAAGACAAGGGGAAATGGCCTCAAGTTGTACCAGGGGAGGTTTAGGATGTATGTTAGGAAAAATGTTCAAAGAAAGGGTTGTCAAGCATTGAAACAGGCTCTGCAGGTATTTGAAAGATGTACAGGTGTGGCACTTGGGGACATGGTTTAGCAGTGGACATGGTAGTGTTTAGTTCAGAGTTGGATTCGAAGATCTTAAAGGCCTTTTTCAACTTAAATGATTCTATGAGTCTATGATCCACTGGGGCTCAGGGAAAAAATATTAGAATATCCATATACTGGGTGGTGCATGCTCAAATTTTTTTTTACTGATGTGATGTACAACCAAAAAAATTTGGAGACCACTGATCTAGACTATCTGGTTTTTTTTTAAATAATCCGCCATTATGGTTGGGCACTTGATTAGTTCTTAGCTCAGGCAACAGTGTTTCATTGGTAATGATGGTACTATATTATAAATTTCAAATTATTAGTAGCATTGATATATTGTGGTATGAGAATATATGTGCTGGAGACTGGGTACACATCTACCACAGCCTGTTAGTTCAAAACAGCAGTGCACTTTTGACAGTGGTCTGATTATCAGACTTTGGTTCATATTGCAAAGTAGTTAATCTTGAAGCATATGAACTGGAATCCTTCCAGATAATGCTTTTTTGGAAGACGGATTTCAGCAGCACATGTAATCCACTCCAGCTGTTAACAAGCACACAGTTCACAGAATCATACTGGAAGTAGTTTGAAATAAAACATATCAAAGGATATACATTGTGGATGCTGATCTCCAGCACCAAAGGCTTTACTTTACAGTTAGATGCATTCTATTGGTTTGCATGACTTGGTAACACAGATATGGTTCAAGACAAACGTTCAGTTCTTGTCACTAGGGATGCAGTGGCCAAGGAAGGCATTTTTAACTTTGTCTCCACATGCTTTGCTTCGATTTTGTTTAGCTAGAAGACATCCTTTTGCGGAAGCCTTTAGGGCATCAGTTAAGCCAACAGTCTGGCTCTATGCACTGTTAGAGATGAGATGAGCCACTTACCCAACATATTCAATAAAACATAGAATCCACTTAAACCTTTCCATTTTACATCTGTGCACAGACACAGCTCATCAGCATGAAACCTCATCTAGATGAACCTTGTGCATCAGATAAAAAAAACGCATTTGAGCAAACAGAATGCCTCTAGCCACATGGTTCAACATGTCTGTTAATACTGTTTTACATTTCCTTATGATATTTCCTTGAATGAAGTTTTTGGTTGGTTTTCTATTAAAACCATTTCATGTTTCCTATTCGGTTTTAGACAACAGACATTACACAAGATTAGGGCACCACATAAAATTTTAATTATCTTAGAAGTTTAATTAGATGCCAGTGCTAAGCATTTCTCTATCAATACAGTTTACAAGCTTGCACATCGCAGGAAGGCATGTGCAGTTTTGGTGTCTTCCTACTGTGTTTTTGCAATCAAGCCATTAAAACACAACACAAAAAGCAACACACTATGAAAGTAAAATAAACTACACTATTTTAGCAGAATTATCTGCAGTCCACCAGTTACAAATCTTTGTCAGAAAAATACTGTGTATTGAACCAGCTTCTGATGAAGAGATGACTGCTGTGTTATAACCAGACAAGGTTTCAGCTTCAGTAGTTTTAAATGAATGCTTTCCGCTACTAGAAACTCCCTTCTTTTTTTTTTTCTTTTTCCTTGGGTATTTTTCCCCTTACACTCAGTAGATTATCAACCAATAGAAGACATTTAGTCAAAGCTTCAGCAATTGCTTTCAGGCAATCTTGCAATTTGCATAAATTAAGCATGAGAGTAAATGTTAAAAGAGCAATAGAAATAAGGAAGAACATTGCTGCAATGCAACCAAATGTGCTACCTGTGGATGTTTGTCTCAGTCCCTTTATCTCTTCCTCATATGGAAGTCCTTGACTCTAATTTTTTTTTTTCAGCCCTACTGTGTCATTTTTGTGATTAGAGGATCAGCCCTTCACATACCATTGCATATGGCGGGGCACCAGAGGCTGATACATAACAGAAAAGTTCTTGGGTACTGGTCTTGGTTCCTTTCCTAATAATTCCTCACAGTCTTCCCCCCCCCGCTCCCCGCTTCCTTCAGTTGCTTCTGAACACTTCTCAGACCTCATTCTTTGATCACAATAGTCAAATTAGAGCCCCTGTTTTATACACAAATTTAGGGTTTTTTTCACACCTCCCATACACATTACTTAATATTTACCCCCACTGAATTTGATCAGACCATTTGTCACCCAGTCGCTCAGTATTCCAATGTCCTTACTTACTACACTTCATTTCTCTACAAATAATAACTTTACAGTTTACTATGACACTGCATGTAAATAGATGTAGAACCTGAAGGTTTTATAAAAAAACCCAACTGATCTCCTTTTTTTCCTGTATATACAGTAACAGTATGCATGTATTTTGACAATCATAAAAAGAAAGAACTTTCAGAAAACTGTTTACCACAAGAAAAGATCATACTGTAGATCTCCCTCAAACTCAGTTAAGCCACTAGTTATAACATTACCAGTTATGATAGGACAACATTAAATTTCCTTCACAAAGCTCAAAAAAGAGTCACTAGAATACATTGTTATAGGTTAAATATAACCAAACAAAAACTTAATGTAACAGGTCACATGGAAAATAATTAGGGCTTTGACATAAACTCAACTTACTTATATACTTGTCAAAAGCTATTTGCTGCTTAACGAAGCTGAGCAATGTTTTCTCCTCTCATTCAGGCTAAGTGAGATTTTACTTAAGAACTGACTTTTCCAGTGAGAACGGAGGCCACTGAAAACATTGCCCAGTATACCAGGTCAGATGAAAGGCACAAGAACACTGTTCAAGCAAGTAAGAAAATGCCCCAAGACCTAACTAGGCTTCAGGTGATGCCTGTTACTGAGATATGTATTTAGCAAAAATGGAAAGTGAAAGAAAGCCAAGAGGAAGTCAGAGAAAATTGGTTACTATGGCCACAGAGAGAGAAGGAGAGATATTTTTTATGTTGGAAAATAAGAGATTTGAAATATCTTGTTGTTTGTTTCCAATATATTTAGTGAAGGAAGATTTAACAGACAAACAAGACTGTGGTAATAAAAAATCTGATAGATATTAATCTCACCTCCTAAGGGCAAGAACACCAAGAATGCTTAAATGCTGTGTAACCAGGAAGGCTTGAAAGATCAACAATATACTGGTTTGTCTTGTCAATTAACTTTCAGCTATTTTTTCATCCTACAGTCTTCTGTCTTTGCAGGAGAACTACAAAGCTATTTTGGTTGCTTTGGAAAGTAAATAATAGTATTACGGAAATGATTTTATGTCATTGAAATGGGATTTCAACTTAAATGGATAAACTATATGCCTGCCCTTCCCTTACCCCGCTACAGTATTCCATGATCTGCAAAACACAGGCTAAACAGTATGTTCTATATTCAAGACAGCTTGTAAGAGGAAGACAACTTGGTGAGGTGGTCTCCTCTGTCATTTCTGGAGCCATGCAGTCTCTGAGACCACAGAGCGTATGAAACATAAGATAGACGACAGCAAGAAAACAAGAAGTGGAAATTCCTATTTTCATGTGGAAAGATAGTGAGCATCCTTTTTCATCCAGAGCATCTAGGAATTTGGTGTCCTTGCCAGGAAAGCAGAGAAGTCCTTGCAAGGCACTCAGAGGTCCTAAGTGTGATCAGCTGTAAAGAAATTTGGGCCACTCCCAGATACTTGCCAGCATCTCTTCCTAATCAAAAAAAGTCAACTGACCTTTTCAGTGCCAGATGTCAAAAAGAGTGGACACTCAGCTCCCCACACCCCAGTTGCTTGCTGTACACCATTGCACATCTCTCAAAACAGTAGAAAAGCACCAAGGCAGAGAGAAAAAACAGAGTATATCTGTAATACTGGTAATGGCAGCAACTGCCTGGGCCCAAAGGAGATACCATCAGTTCCCAGGGAACATCCACAAGAGCAGGACTGAATCCTGTTGTCCAATAATAAGGGAACAGCAATACAGGCACTTTCGCCATCTCTCATTTTACATTCTTTTTGTAGAGATGTTTTTTTGGTTGAGAGGTCTGTGATTGCAGCGAGTATCCATCATCCACAGAAGATGAAAGAAACAGATGAAAAGCCCCTTCAGTGAGTATTCCCTAAGGAGTTTACAAAACCTTGAGATAGCAACGGCAATAGCTATAGCATGGAGAACACTCATGTCCTTCAAGCAAAATGAGTCTCAAAACTATCAGAGCAGAAACAATTCAAGAGTCAAAGCCGATATCCTCAACAACTACTGGCTTCATGGGTGGGGAAAAAAAATTTTGCACAATAGAAAAGACATTCTTATGAAACACCCCTATTTCACTGGTGTGAGTTTGCTTGGACAGTAGTTTAGGCTTGTAAAGCCAGGCTTGGCACCAAACCCCCATATTCTAAGCCAGAACTCAATTTAATACAGACTGAGCTTTCCAGAAAAAGGGGAAAATCAGTTTTAGAAGAAAGAAAACTAACTTAAACCAGCAAAAGACTAATGAGATTAAAAACTTATGTAACACAACAGATAATGAAATCACAGTCAACTAGAAGTCAACAATATGATATGATATAATATAAATCACAGAATTATAGAATTATCTAGGTTGGAAGGGACCTTTAAGATCATCTGGTCCAACCACCAACCTAACTCTGATTAAAAAACCCAACAACAAAAACCAACCATGACCTTTCTATCATCTGTGGTTTTTTGATTCAGGACTATAAACCACCGCTTGCTGACAAATTGCTGTTTATTTTTTTCCACACATTGGCAAATATGAAAATGCTTTGAAGGATCAAGGCTGGTGTCTCTTGGCTGCAGACAGAGGTTGCATGAGTTAACCCTGCTGACATAAAGAACAGAATCTAGCATACAGTATTAGGCAGGTGTATGATACCACAAGGTCTACAAACTGAGAAAGTCTCAGAATAGGCTGATGCATATTTTTGATGGCAGAGGGTACAGCTTTGCTCTTAAATGAAGTTCACTGATACTGAAATCATCTACTTTGTTCGTAAGATCTTATGAACTCCTAAGTCACACAGAGCAACTGACCTCTAAGAAGACACAATGTTTTCCACTACACTTGTGGCTGCTATCTCCCTCTCACGTTTTTTTTTTTAATTTTCTACTCTTGGATCTTTATCCCTGGAGTCTGTTGCCTCACAGACTGAAGACAATCTGACAGGAATCTGTTTCAGCTGTTCGGGAAATGGATTTTCATATATTAAACTATTAAGTGAAGACACGCTTCTAAAGAAAAAAAGAAGAGAGCTGGCCTGTCATTATTCAGGGGAAAAGGTCTGCAGTCTTAAATGCAGCCCTTAAGACTTTATGCATGCGTGCTTTCATTTAAAGAGCACCTGTAGAAGAATTATGGGTGTTCTTTGAGGAGCATAAAGTATGTCTCTATGTGAAAGGGTGGATAATGAAAGTAAAAAAAATTCTGTGCCTTCCTCCATCTAAATTTACACTAGTGCTTTACATCTAAATTTAGAAATTTACAATCAGTACTAAGAAAAATTTCTAACAACATATCTTAAAATTAACTACCAGAGGAGGTAACCATTTAACATTGTTCTCTACATTGGAATATCTGTCTTATACCACCAGTATTACAGGGATGAAATACAATGACAATGTCTTTCTTGTGCATATTACTTTTATAAAATGAACACCTGCTGCCAAATTAATTTCTGATCTTGAGATGATGAGATGCATGCATATGCCTAAATGAAAAGCATCAAAAAAACAAAAAAACCAAACAAACTCAAATTCTTTTTGCTACTGACTTGCAAATCCTAGCAAACCAAGTATTTTTTTTAGAAATATGTTAACAAGTGGTCTTCTCAGAGGACTTTACAGTCTTTCTCTTGGGTAACAATCTGTCACAACATCATGTATTTTCTCTGTAATGACAGAACTATGGATGAAAGAGAGCATCTCTCATAGTATTATAAACCATAAGATGCTACATATAAAACTATCTACAGACACATCACACACACTTTCTCTCACCAGTAATAGTCATAAATTGCTCTTTACTCTGGAGGTGAACTCCATATTGTAAACAAAAGTGTATTTTGTCATGAATGTCATTAACAAGGCATAAAAAAATGCTAAGTTCGCTGCTATTCTTTTCCTCTCAAATGCAATTGCTTTAATTTCCAATGAGAAGATTTCTTCAAAGCCAGCATTGTCTGATACGCTCACCAGTTGCTGTGTACATGAAATTATTTGGCTTGGAAGACCTCACCTTTTGGGACAACATACTATTGCAGTGGATGAGGAGAAAGGTTGAAATCTGCCAATGTGTTTTTGCAAGTTTGATAAGCTACTTGCTTACAGGATGAGTAATTCTGATGTGAAAAGACCAGAGAAAGCCAAAACAGTGACACTTTCTCAGAAGTACAGTACAATTCCTACATTTACTGTCTTCGTCAGTTCCTGCAGAATTTTAAAAGCAGCAGGTACTGAAAATTAAGTGCCATTGCTTTAAATGGTGTAAAGAAATGACAGGAACGCAGATGGCAGTACATCCATTTATGCATTCACTCGAGTTTTCCTCCTCTGAAAGCTTCTCTTATTGAAACATTGGTCCTGAAAATTCTGTGACAGAACCCATTTCTACCTTCTAGAAGAGTTTTCAGGGGAGAAACCTGTGATGGTATCTTCGCACAGCTGCTTATTGAGTGCCCTCACTTTGGGAATCTGAGCACCTATGACAGAAGTCTAGGGAAGGTAAGTTACAACCAATTCAGACTGATGCAGATGCTGAGAAACTGCAAAGGTGATTATTGTACACAATTATTCCTAAACTTGGTAAGCTGCATGAGGGTGGTTGGGGCACATGCTCTCGCTTCTGCTCATATGCCTATAAGCATGCCAGATTTTGTCAAGTGGGATACACAGCTTCAGTTATACCTAATACTGAGCATATACAATCATTCAAAGAAACAGTCATGCATATGTACAAGGCAATATTCTAGATACATAAACCATGCATGATCTCATATACACATAGTAAAATCACACTCACATGCAAGGGTAAATATATTCTAAACGGTTTAGAATGGAAACATCATAAACACATGTTAAAATTTGCTGAGTATTGCAATATGGACAAATAAACCATCATAAGCACATAACACAGGTTATTTTTGAAGTTCCTAATACATTCGGAAACATGCATTTCATTACTTTTCTGAAGATACTTTTCAGTCAGCAGGTGTTTAAGAGCTTACAGTGTTTTTCTCTTCCAAAAAATAACAGACACACTCTCTGCTTACAATGGTGTTCTACCTAAGATGTAATTATATGAATTAACAAAATCAACACATCTGTTTTCCTCATAAATTACTGTGAGCTGTAAAAGAGGTTCACCTACCACATTTTCCAGAATATATGGAACCGCTGTTAAAGAGACTTCTTAATTATTTGCCATAGTAATTATTGTTCTCTGTCTGATAAAGTACCCTCCTTTGCCATTTAAACAAGCAGTTTACTTTGTAAGGACTATCAGAAAACATGAACATTCCAACTCCTGTGAATATAACTCAGTAACCTGTCAAGTTAAATCATATATCGAAACTGTAGTGATTCTTGTTGCATATTGCATTAAATTAAACCCCTTAATATTTCATGTTTAAATAGGGGAGGGATAGTTGTGAGGCAAAATAACTCTGAACTCTTGTGCATGGAAGAAGATTCTGTCCTCTCTAGAAGTTACATTCCAATAATATCATTTGCTATCTCTTTTGTTTCCTCTATCTTCTTTTTCTATTTTAATCTGCCTGGAGAATCTTTCAGAAGTTAAGCCTCTCCCTATATTTACTGCAAGGATATTCAGTCTCCCTGTTTGCCAGCTGCTATTCAAAATACATACAAAAAACAGAGCAATTTTCCATATATGATATAGATTTGTCCATTATACTCACTGCTAGTGTATCTTAACATCTTCCAGTACTGCCTTATTTCATATGACTAACACCTATTATATTACAGCTTGACAAGTTCAACCACTTTGGTGTGAGAGGTCAGCTGACTTTGGTCACAACCTCAAAAATCCCATTACCTGAAGAAGACAAGACAGCTACCAAAAACAAGTCAAGGAAGTGATTTTTCCCAAACACTTAAAATAGCTCAGACTCAGAGCAATTCAATGCTACATCCACACTCACATGTTGGCACAACTGAGATCAGTAAGTAACCCAGCCTTTGCCATTTCCTAGCATCTCAAGCATTTAAACAGCAGCTGAGTAAGAAAGCCGAAAAATCAAAACAGGTCTCCTAAGCAGGTGGGGGCAAAAATGCATTCTTGTGACTACTGATCTTGGCTAATGCAGTAAGTTCATAAAAAGGAGATTATTTCATATTCCCTAGCATTCCATTTTAATTTGTTCACTGAACTCAGCTTGCACAACACAGCCAGAAATACCAGCTTCTTTTTCTCTGTCTTCAACATTAGCAAAATGTCAGTGGGTTTTGATTTTTTTATATTAAAGGAGAAACATCACAGTTTAGTGTTTCAGTCATTTTTGGTTTTATAGTTTTGGTGCAGTTCTCTGAACATCATGAAAATATAACGTAACACTAATAAGTTTTGAAAACCTTCTTTGTTTCTAATACCAAAGTCTAAACATCGGATCTACCCGAATAAATCATGCTCCTTTTGATAATTCAGGACAGAGGAGTCCACGAATCTCAGAGGAGAGAAATAAATTCTGATCACAGCAGAGTGATAGCTTTGAGTGATGCAGATACAGGCAGCCACTCTATTTGCTTGCAGGGGGTTTGATGCGAATTGAGGAGGAATAAATCCTTACAATTTTACACGCTGCAAAGTCATGTCCAGATCAGATGATTATGCAACCACTTCCCTTTACTAGATTTTAAACTATTCCTGACTCCCTCTGCACAGGGATATGAAAGAGCACAATGGGTTAAATATAATGAGCAAGCAATATTTCAGACTTACTGACTACCAAGCAAATAAAGAACCAGCTTCACAGACTATGACACCAGACGTAGGCCAAATTCCCACACAATCCCCATCTTTTACTCCACTGATAAACCAAATTGACACAACTTGCTGAAGTACTTTCCATGAACAGACTTGGCTAGAGTGAGCTTTGTTACAAAGCACACTGCACTGGGAGTAAACTTCAGTGTTGGTTGTCACTCCCCCAAATCAAAGAGCTTTTAATGATTTTGAGTACTGATGACTTCATATTACCCTCTTAAGACAGATAACACTGAAAAAAATGGATGTCCTTTTGATCTCAAAAGCAAAAGGACACTACATTTATATTTATTTTTTGTTACGAAAATATAACTCAATGTTTGCAGTAGTCCAGCATCTGTCTTCAAGTAACAAAACAAAAATATGTTGAATTACACGAGTTTTTGGCATCAAACAGACCCAACTAAAGTCAACTTAAGCTGAAGATAAACTGTACTTGTAAAAATAACAAAAATCCTATTTGAGATGCTTGAATTTGGACCTAATAATTTTACTTTAGACACCTTCACCCTCTATGATAGATCAGAATTGAGTGAACAATAAAATCTCCCAGCAGCTTCAATACATTCATCAATTAACAAATCAGAAGAAAACTATTCGAAACAGTTTCTTATTACTGAATAATTTTAAGATTTCAACAGATAGTTTTTAATAATTTGTACATTTAAACAAATACCAAGATGAAAGCCTACAGGAAATAAATCTTATCAATCAAAATAGGAACTTAAAATGCCTGGAAAGGGTAAGGGTTCAATTTTATCTTCGATTTTTAGTTTAAGATATATTTCCATATAAGTAATCAATTCATACAATCAACACAAATTCTTTTTTTCTATATTCAGAATTTATTGAACAGGATAGTAAAGAAAGCCTATACACTCCAAAGCAGGAAAGAACACGGCTTTTTAATTTAATATTTCTGTAATTCTGCATGCAAAGAAATTCAGTGTTGAAAGGCAATAATACTGTACCTTGATTTCTTCTATTTCATCTGGCACTATCTTGTATGCAGATACAGTCCCACCCAACCTGAAATCAGGAGAAGAAAGAGATTCTCTGAAATCAGAAGAAAAATATTCTCAAAAGCACAGCATGTTAATGCTGTTAACTTGTTCCCAAACACAAATCTCTCTCCTATCCAATTTAGAGGTAAACATCATCAAACCCCAAAACAAGAGCAAAACCACCCCTTTCCTTTCTTTATCCAAAGAAAGATCTTCCATAAACATGGCAAACAAGGTGTCCTTCATCACCCTGAAAAATAAATATCAGGTCAACTAAGCAGTTACCATCACTAGGATGTTATTCTTTACATTAACGGCTATCAGTCATCATGTTCTATGATTTCTTGTTTGTTGTCTAAGTCATGTGGGTGAGTTTAAATATTTGAAGCCTGGTGTGCTTTGTGCTCAATATTTCCCTAAGCTGCTACACAGTCTTAAATGTAATCAAATGCAACTCTAGAAATTGAAATTTTTTCATTAGGCGTGCACGTACTGACCTCACAAACCAAACTGACTCTAGGGCTTCCATGCTTGAAGTCCCTGGAGTTCATGACTGGTAATAAAAAGTGGGTGATGCGCAATAGTTGGCACTGATACAGAAAAATAAGGAGTTTTGTTCCACATTGAACTTACTCAATTTACTTGTCTCTATCTTGCCAAGGTTATGGTAAAGAATAGTTCACACACTGAAGATCCATGAATAGCTTGTACTATGAACGGTGGTAAATATTACATTTTCTCCAGAGACATACAGCCATGGTTTCTTTTATTTCATGAAACAGTATCATTGATAGTGACAATTCAGACCTAAAAATATAACTGCACTAATGACCTCCCTGCTGGCCCTGTACAGCAACACTAGTAATTTTCTGGGTCCTACAGAAATGGAAATCACATAAGAAACTATTTATTGTAAAGCAGTAGACAGCTATCAAACACGTATTTGTATTATCTCCCTATTATTGGGAGTTTCCCTTCCAATTGTCAGCATTTCTATACAAATGTATTTCCTTAGATTCAATCTTGAAATTACTACACATGCTTTTTATTCAACCTAAAAAGAGGAAAAGAGAGTAACACAAAAAAATCCATTAAGATTTTCCCCATAAGTCCTGTCTTTCCACATCTCAAGTCAGTCACTCTCAGAAATGAATGGTTTGAAGACTTTAGACAGAAGATGAAATCTGCATAGGAAAAGTCAAATCTGAGATCCACTGCTGCTCCAAGTAATATCAACTCTGATTTCTCAGGTAGAGTCAGGGTCCAGACAATTAGTGTAGCAAATTGCTGTCTTATTTCCTCTGCAACTTCCATGGCTGCTAATCATCGAGAGAGTTGAAAGTTGGAGAGAATGGAAACATTTTTTTGCCTTTGTAAATGCAAACATGCAAACTTTTATTCTTCACTGTATCTGATCTGTGTTCAAATGGTGTTTCCAGCTATAAGAAATTGGTTTTAACATCATGATGAAGGTTTGCCTCATCACACCAGATGGCTCAGATCAGTGTGTGCTACAGCTGCACATGACCAGTCCTATTGCTACGGGATGAGTTTTTATTTAGTTCTTCCAAACATTCCAGTCTGCACTCTGGAATACCCAAAAAGAAAACTTCATTGACTTTCTATCCTATAGCAGAAGGGGAGGACAGAGAGTCTGCTGCCAGCACTCCCATCATCAGCGAACTCCACACTGGAGATTTCTTTATTGACCACTCTCGGCACACCTCTTAATAATTTTCTTGGAATACATCAGAAAAAACTTTTACAAATCCCAGTAATTGACTCAGTAAGCTCATTTGGCTTGCTTAGACCATTAATTAGCATCATTTTCTGCAAACACTTTTGCACAGTTTTGTGTCAAGAGTTTAACATATTCTCAACCTGCCAAGTTGAAGTCCAAATGGTAGCACATTAAGTTATGCATTCCTGAAATGGACATTTTCCTTTACAAAATCATGTATGTAATGTCACTGAAAGTGTCAGTTATCACAGTTCTACATTTTTGAAAGAGAAAGACACATTAAAAGTTTTGTTACTGTTTAAATAAACAATCCCTCATCTATAGCTCCGGCTCACCCTATCTTAATGCATTTTCAATCCTAAATTGACATCTTTAGCTTGAAATATGACAATATTTAAATACTACAATATATATACACAATATTACTACTACACATTTCAGAACATTTTATTTCACTCCATCTTATAACTCCGGGAAGAGAGATCCACAACTGTAGATTGCCAGCTAAATCTGGTACAACAGAGGACATAATCAAAACATTTGACTTTGTGTATAAAGTTCGGTTGTCAGTTTTACAGAAGTTTAAGAGCATCATACACACTGAGAGGAGCCATTTAACACAGCCTGAACTCTCCTACTGGTCCCAAATATGATATATGTGAGAAAAAGAATTTTTGTTTTTACTATGTAATAATGTACCTATGAAAAAAAAAGGATTTAAGCTGCCTATTTGAAAGCCTGTGAGTAGATAACAATAACGCATAGATAAAATGTAAAAACAGTCTGTTTGTCTGATTATTTTTTTCTGGCAAAATGTCTTGATTGGTGTCAATTTCATGCACAAAATGTGCCATACAATTCACTTGCCAAATGAACTTAAGACCAGTTGTGAAACACACTGCATACTCGCCTCTGAAAAATCACAATTCCCAGTTCATTCCAACCTCGTGGTAAACTCTCCGAAAAGAAATCTGAAAGCACTTCGCTTGGTGCTACCAAATCACTGTTACAAATGTCCCACAGTCAGGTAAGCCCACAGTGTAAGGGGTTACACAATGACACATGCAAAAGTTACTGAGAAAACCAAAAAAACATTCTGATGAAAGAACAGTAAAACCAGGGCAAGCTGAAAATCAGTGCATTAACTGGTACTTCAACTTAAGGAAAATTTTATATTTTTAGTATTTCTTTGACCAACATTTAAGTGTCACTACAAATCATGACCTGTCCGAATTGATCGCTGGCACTGAAAGGAACAGAGACCAGACAATTAAACACCAGTGATTTCAGCTACAGGATGATACATGGTCTGTGACAGAGGCCTTGCACAGGGCATAGGGTTCTTCATTTCCTTGGAAGCAAGTTCTCTCTGCAGGCTGACTTTGTGGGAACATTTTACAGTAACTTTTTGGGTGAGCTTTTTTTAAAAGCAAATACGCTCCAACCAGTGAAGCAAAGGATCTGCAAAGGACCGGTGGGATTTGTACACAAGTGACTCAATTTTTATGCAGATTTACTCTTCACCTATCACACATTTCAGTTTTTATTATAGATTTTATTATATGTTTCTGCAGTTGAACAACACAACATCCAGCATCATACAACATAAAGGGCATTTTCTCACAGAACAAAACACACAATCAGCAAAAGGCAAAGCTAAACATACAGACAGCTACTTCCAATAAGCTAGAGAGACCCACTGTGCAAAGTCTTTCTCTTCCAAGCAGCAGTATTTTCACACTATAGCACACCATATTATTTAATAGGGAAATTATTTTAAACACTAATTAACCTTAATTTTTCACACATGTATATATGTAACTGACCATCTCAAAGGTCTCACAATTTATATTCAAATTTCAATAGACATCGGTCTCATTAGGTCTCTATCATTCCAGGCATGTAATACAGACACCCCAGTTCTCTAATCCTTTTGCAGAAGTGAAATTATTCCTAGATGCCTCTAATTACAGACACAGTAACAATGAAGAACCATGCCTTATATTAGGCTAAACTGATGAAGGTCTTCAAGGAGAGAATCAGAAAAGATACGACAGAAATTCCATAAAAACAATTATGAATTAATAAATCTTACAGGACTATTTGCACGGGAGTTTTTTAAAGAATAGAAACTTTGCTTCTTTTTTAGGGAAACCGTTTTAGGAAAAAAGTGCATCTCAGGTTGACATAAAATGCGTAGACTGGGTTTGGAGGAAGTTCACAAAAAGGATTCAAGAGAATGTTGAAAGCAAGGTTTCTATAGCAACTGAAGAAATTAGCAAAATACAGGAAATAAATTGGAGTGGGGCCAATACAGTTGTATTGGTACAGATGGGAGTTTTACTATTTCACACATTAAAGCAGAATATCACTAAAGAGAGAAAACCTAAACTTCATCCAAGTTAAGAAAAGTTAAAAAGCAGGAGGAACTGTTCTCAAATGGAGGCAAAAAACAACAATCCACAGCCCAATTGGGAAGAAAACTTGAGAAGACAAACTTAAAGGAAACTAAATTGTGGATCTATTAATGATAAACTATCCATTACTTTAGTAAGTTAGCCTTTTGTGACCTGTTTGCTGTATGTTTCAATACTCTATTTAAAACAGCAACTGAATTTCTCATTTTAAAAACATTTATTCTGGATATAAGGTTAAAATGATCACCATGTTATTTTCCAAATAGTTGCAAGTTGGACTTCTGGATGGTTTTCCAGTGACCCTGTACATATGCATGTGCCAATGGACTCACTGGATTATTACCACACAGCTACATCATGAGCAGGACACCTCTGCTCTTGGAATGAACCAACAGTGGCCAGCTTTTATAATTTGAATTCTGACCAAAGATATGAACAGAGTCTTTATATACAGCTCCATATTCAGTGACTGCCATAAGAAGCTGAACTATTGATTCATCCGTTAACTTAATAAATGAGTCATACTGAATGCTATGAAATCAGTTTTCTAAAAATAGCTTGTAGTCAGCTTGGCTGCTGTCATCCGCTGAAGTTTTACAATGCCGCTTTAATTAACATTAATAGTTTTTTTCAGATAGATCACTCCGTCTAGATGATATCAAGCTGTCACTAAACCTCCCAGTGAAACTCTGCTTCAGCTTTAAATGAAAGCAAAACTCAAAAACCTCTGCTCATTTTTTTTTTCCCAGATACATCTCACAAATGTATTTATTATCTACCATCGTAATATTCTACCTTTTGACTGATTTATAAACTAAGCCGAATATTCAAGAGAGACTGTGCTTGTGAGCAGATCAAGTGACTGGGAGCCAGACTGGCTATTCCTAATTCTAAGGACATGCTCATTATACCACAGGCTACTGAATGAATAACCTGTTAAGTTACTACTCCTGCCAGAGCAAACAGACCAGGGAAAAGTTTTCAGCATACCTGACCGGGCTACTTTAATGTTCACCTCAGAGACATCAGCAAATCATCTCGCCTTGCATCCTCTCATACATTCCAGGGAAAGAAGGAGCAGAAATACATTTCAAACTAACTTAGTTCTCCACTACCTGTAAAAAGCATACATTAAAAGCAGACACAAAGCTACTTTAATTGGTACTAGTTTCCACTGACCTTTTGAGAAATTGTTAAAGAACCCTGAAGGGAAGTAGTAAGAACAAGCTATTTTGGGATCACTTCCTACACCAGAGAACACTGGCAGCCAGAGCCAGCCGGGCTGCAGCTCCTGCCGCGGGCTGCATGCCAACACTGAATTGCGAAAAAAACCCAAACCAACAAACCAGCTTGCAAACTGCTTCCTGAAGACAGTTTTACTTACTCTAAAGTGTAGAATTACATGATAAAGACCCAGCCCATGTGTTTTGGTTTTTTGTTTAAGGGATCCAATAATTACAACCTTGAAAATTTACACACACCCATCTCAGGCTAACTTTAGCACGCTGCGATCAGACCTCACAGGAATGAAATGACTGTAGACACCCCCTCTGTCAATTCATATCTCTCACAAACAACAGCTCTGGGGTTAAGATGTCAAAATTACCTCTGTCTCACCATATTCCAAAGATGTACTGCACATGTTGGGAAGGAAAAAAATAATAATAAAAAAAATGTATGGGTGGGGAAAATCACCCAATGTTTTAAAATTTTAATTCCTTACCTTATCACATTTTAAAAAGCAACAAAAGTATAAGAACACATTTTTCATTGCTTTCTGGTTTCTTTTTTTTTTTTTTTTTCCAAACAGAAAAAACAAACTACCTAAAAGCATTTTTAAGGAGGAAAAAAAATATGTTATTTCTCTCTTTTCCCCTTCAAAGTTTTGGGTTTTTTTAAAACTTTACCACAAGAAAAGCAAGAATAAATTAGAAAAGGCCAATTTTTAGGCACCTTCAGTAGGAAATGTTGTTACCTCAACAATCTGTTACTGTGAAAGAAAGCAACAAGGATCTGTCTTCAACACATCAGAAACTATGGATGAGGTCATATGTACATCATTTGGCAATCATATGACCAGAAGCTACTCTCTCCTTCTAGCACAATGATTTATTTATTTCTGGGGAGGAAATTGGAACCATTATGGTATAAAATATATGAACTTAATTACACCTTTGTATAGTTATCAAAACTCCCATCAGTTCAGGGCTTAGTGAACTTTTCTAGGGGGTATCTTTGGTGTAATGTGGTGCATGGAGCACACCTATATATGAGAGCTTGGAGTTTTCCTGTTGTCAGTCAAAAGACAGATCAATAGACTGCCTCCTCTTGAAAATGCTTATCCGTTTCCTTGTTGCCTAATAAAGAGGCAGAAGGGAAGCAAGGAAGGAAACATCCCCAAGAAATTTGGGGCTTGCAGACACTGGCTCCCAGAAGAAACAAAATGGATGGGCAGGGACACCTCCAACTACACCAGGTTGGCTAAAGCCCCATCCAACCTGGCCTTGAACAACCTGGTCTAGTAGAAAGCGTCCCTGCCCATGGCAGTGGGGTTGGAATAAGATGATCTTTAAGGTTCCCTCCAACCTAAACCATTCTGTGACTCTATTTAAGGCTTGATTTTCACTAAACAAATTCACTAGTAACTGTTCAAAAGTTCTATCATTAATACTTCCATGCTTCACAGCAAAGGTATGAAGCACAGAAACAGGAAACATTTCAAGATCGTTGAATAGAATGAAATGAAATATAAATAATATAAACGTTTTTAGGACTTTAGCATTTAACCGCATCAGACAATGTAACATGCAGAACACTACACCAAATATTTCATGGTTTGTAATGGCCTAGTTCCACCAGATTGTAACAAAAGAGGGAGGTGCTGCATCTGAAATGGGTTGAGAATAAAATACTGAAGACTAATACTGCACTCAGGATTTTAATTACAGGTTCAAAATTTTCTAATTAAAACTGACTTTTAAATGCTTCCCAAACACCCACAGAATCTGAAAACAGTCTTGCCATGTTGATCAGCAGCAAAATGCCCACTTCTGTGCAGGTTGCATGCACGTTTTAGTGCAGAAGAATCACTGTACTAAGATCCATCTGATTGGTAATTTAACTATGGAAATCATACATTAAATCAAGCAGACAGAAATGTCAGCTAGATTTAAGTAAAACTGTGTTCAGTGACTTTGAAAGTTCCCACCGGGGCATCAGATGCTCCAACAGCCAGCTCATTAAACAACATGAGCAAGATTTGAAATTTCCTGAGAGGAAAAAATATGCAGAAGCAGACAAAAATCATGACCATGAAAACAGTTGAATTCTCACCATTTAGAGAATTAAATACATATTTAATATCTATGTTGGGATTTAATTGGTAGACTGAGGACTTTAAAACATTGTATGAAGAGAAGTATTTATAGTAAGGGACAAGACAAAAATAAATGTTGATCTTACTTAGTCCTACAGGAAATATTGTGCTAGGGCAAAGAATGTATTTGCACTTTTTCCAGCAAGTAGGTACCTAGGAGAGACACAGAGCATTAGCATATATATTGCTAGCAATTGTCTGTCACAAAATCCTCATCTACCTCAACTAAAAGCACATTTTTTGGGTGTCTGAGAGTGACCTTTTGCCTACCTTGGAAGGCATTGCAAGTTAAAGGATTTAGGCAATCTGATAAAGATTGCAACGATCTGCCTGGAAATGAAAGATTCCACTGGTAAATTACCATAACAGTTTTTAGAAACCTATACAGAAGGGATAAAGCTATTTTCTCTGACATTCCTGTCATTTCAGTTGAGCACTATTTGCTTCTACCCAAATGTAAAAGAAAGGTTGTCCGAATGAAATGTTAAGAAAAAGGTGATTCCTCCTACGAGAATAATAGACCCTCAACTACTAGAAATACCTCCTCCACAGACTTTTAGCATCCAACAACAAATGGTTCTAAAAAATATGGCCCTCCACCATGAACCCTTCAGTCTTTTCCACCATGTTTATGCTTCTCACACCCCAGTACAATACCATAATTTTCTTCCCAATAACTTGAGTGTATATTTTTCCTTCCCTTTCTTAGATGCTCATGCATGTCCAGATGCTTGAGACACACTTGTGAGGTACGTTTAGACATAAAAAGTTCATGTGCACACTTGTGCTACGATAAATAGGCTAAAAAATACTAGGTGTTATTAAATATTAAATTTTTATTTTAAAAAGAGAGGAAGTTTGGCTGAAATACAGAATAATGGAAGCACGTGGATCTTGGTGCCAGAGAACAAGCTGGAATGAATTCCAGACCATAGATTGAAAAGAGCAATTGGAGTACTTTCCATGTCCAGGCAAAAAGGCATCCAGAAAACCTCTTAATTCCAAAAATACCAGTAAGGACTAAAGGTGAGAACAGGATGACTCCAACTCCAGAAGAATAAAATGTGAAGAATATGTGGAAATGGTCTGATCATTCCAGATTCTAGATCAAATTGGTTCTTTACAATTTAAAACACAGGGGAAGACTGCCAGGAATTTCAAATAACTTCTTTAAAAAAAATTCTACAATTCTGAAATCTCAAGAATGACAGAAGGGTCTCAGAGATAAGCAACATACAGAAGAGTTACTACACTAGTTTACACAATACTTCACCTTCCCAAAGCTCTTATGTCTCATTTTTCTCTACTACATTCCAGAGAGATGTAAAGTACGAATACAATCCAGTATACAATTGAGTGGCAGTCTTGTCATGTCTTTATTTCTCTAAACAGTTAAATTCGGAGGCAGAGTTTGCGGTTATTTTTCTTTTTCCTTAATACATTAGTGTGTTTGTATAGACATACATATATTGCCACATGTGGCCTAAATGAAGAGAATAAATTGTGGTTAAAATAGTGACCTGACTCAACTGGGTTGTGTTTGGTTTCTTTGGTTGTTTTGGTTTTTGGGGTTTTTTGTTTGTTTGTTTTTTGTTTGGTTTTTTTTTTTTAGTGTATGCTATATGTTGGGGAACATGAAAGGGAAAAAAAAAAATCAAAAGTCACAGAATTGACTCCTATTAATAAACTCCATATTTGACCCATCCCTCTTCATACCACGGAGGCAGTTTCTATAGAAAGGTACATTCCTAGGAGGAACTTTCTATAGACAAATAACATTACTCTGAAAGCTCTGATTGCATATCAGTTATCTCCATTCTAGATAATTTACAGTTATCTTTTAAGCCATCATCCATACTTTACAGCCGCTTCTAAAATACTTCAGTAACATTCAAACTCAAGTTACTGAAAAATATATTTTGCTTTTCATGTATTATTGGCTATAAGGGTTTTTCAGTACTTATTTTTGTTTCTGTAGTTGTCATTCCCACTTTCCTTTGAATCTCATCATTTAAATGTCAACACAATGTTTCTAGATGAATTTAAAAACTACCGATGTATTGTCTCTGCTATAAATGTCACTATTCATTACAACCTCACTCTTTCAATACTCAGGAACACGGTAGGCAGGGGGACATGCGAATCTTAGACAACTTAAGAGGTCTTTGACTATATGTGGATTTGTGCATTTTGTTTCATTCAAGTCCTAAATAAAATTACTACTTTTAATTTCTAAATATTTAGCATAAACATAATCCACTGGCAAATATGTAACTATTAACTTGTTACTTGCAGCTTTAAGTCACCTTGTAAGTCATCATCAGCTATGTTCTCCTGCCATCTATTTTGCATGATGTTCTCTTAAAAGTAATAGTTTGATAGAACATTTCCACCATGTTCCATTTTGACAAAGTCCTTCTATTCTTTATTACTGCTCTCCCTGCAAATATGACATTTAGAAAGAAGAGTAACCCACCTCACAGTAACTTAAGATTTTTAAGATTGCCTCCAGCCTTTCCCAAGCTGAAGAACACAGATGAGGAAGATATTTGATCTCTTCCTCAGTTCCTGCTTCAGCACAGCTGAGTAGGAATGAAAATTAGTAAGTTGAATACTGGAGTTTATATTTCTGTAAAATAAATATTTTTCTTATCTGCTGTCATGCGTATTCTGTGTCAGTAAGCCCTGGTCAAGTTGTCTAGACTAAAAAAAAAAAAGCAAAACCAATAGGATGGTATCTCTTCCAAAGCAGAAATTTAGTCTAGAGTTCTCTGCCATGTAACAGTGTATTCAGAAATGAGAACTCCACATAGGTTTTAAAAAAGTTTAAAAGCAGTAGAGACTTCCCATTTTCCAGCACGCCCTTGTTGGTCTCCCATTTCTCACTAATAATCAATTTCATAGACCTGGAGAAAAGTCTTGAAAAACACTCGACTGAAGTCCTACTGGCAAATACCACAGACAATGTATTTCTAGGCATCTGAAATAGCCAACGTTAACTGCTATTGTAGATTCACACTGGAAAAGATTAAGCACCATTGATTTTCCTTCCACTGTACCCCTAGAACCACCTTACATTAATGAGAAGGCTAAATACCTGACTATCGATAGTCAAATAAGTAACATGATCAATACTAACATTGCTGATACTTTACATAGTACTTCCAGAGCCATGATACAGAAAGGAAATCAAAGATGGTCAGGACAACTCTACCTGCAAACAGAAAGCAGGTATTGAGGACAACACAGCATGTGCATGACCTTCTCAGATATTGACATTAAAACACAACCAACCAACCAACCATCCAACCACGAGGTTTATGTACTGAGACACCTGGGCTTTATGAACAGACCATTGTAAGAAACAGTCATTTTTCTCTCCAAATCGCTGTTTTTTCCTAATGACTTGTGAAAGTTAAAAAAAAAAAAAAAANAAAAAAAAAAAAAAAAAAAAAAAAAAAAAAAAAAAGGCAGCATGGCAAACACAAAGAATAGAACAGAGCATCAGAGAAAAATAGCTCAAAGGATGCCTAAAAATTGGAATATAAGGCAAAACAGCTCTCCATTTTTTCACAGGACCCTGAAGCATTCCTAGGTTTACTTGGTCCTATGTGTCCTCTAATACCCTTTACACTTTCTGCTTGTTCATCATTTTTCTTGCTGTCTTTGCATGAGGAAAGTTTCTGCTTTATAGAAACGTACAGAAATTCTCAGGCCAAATTCTAATGCATATAAACTACTCACAAAGAAAAGAAGCTACGAAAACCTGACTGTAGCTACAGATCAGATAACATTTCAGAATTACTGTTCATAAAATTGACCATTATTGGAATACTGATATGTAAAGATGCTTATGCACTAAATCCAGCAAAATAAAACACTAGATACACATAATTTATAAATTTGCTTTAATATATAATGCTTCATACTTACAATCTATTTATGTGGTCTAATAATTTAAAATTTAAACAAAACAAAAAATTGCTGGAACAGCAATTTCAACTACAATTAAAATTTCAGTTCTCTTGAAATAAAAGCAAAAGTTCCCCAATGACTTCCAAAAAAATAAACGGAAACAAGTTATGTCAAATTCAACTTAAAACATATCAGTAACTTATAGGTCCTGCAGATTTTAGTTAGCAATTTCTATTTCACACACACCATTTATTTATGACCTGAACAAAATTTAATCTTTTCTTGAAACAAAGTAGGTATAAAAATAAGAAGAAATAAATCATGGAGGAAAAAAAAAAAAGAAAGCATGTGACAATATTCTTTGTGCTTAACGGTTTAAAGATATCAAAAGATATCAGTACCCATAAATCCAATAATGCTTTATGATTTGTTTCAAACTACTTGTTAATTCTGGACATTTTAAGGTCCATAAAAAAAAATAAATATATATACACACATTTAACAAGGTTGCCTTCATTACATGTAATTTCTAGAAGTAATAAAAAAATATGTGATGTTAATGCACATTTTTTAATTCATAAATATACCTTAAAAGCTTTAATAAGAATCTGAAAACACATGGCCCTCAAAAAACTCCACAACAGTATGAATCCAATTTTGTTTACTGTTGTCCTATTGTTGTAATTTATATCCATTAAAGGAATACTACATCACTGTCTGCATGAAGCTTAAAGAGTTTTTTTGCAGAGGAAAAAATGTATAGTTTAAAAAAAAAGCAGGGGGGGGGCAGGAAGATCTATTTTCCTTGAAGCCAGAATACGCATCCTTAGACGACAAAGTTTTTAGAGATTTTTGTTTAGGGTCACGTTCTGAAGAAACAATACTATTTTAACATAAAACATAATTCTGCACTATGAAAAATAACAGATTCTAGACTTATGACCACATGGCCATGCTCTCCTCTCATTTGCGAGCCTCACATTGACATCAGCCCTTATTGTCCAGTTTCAAACTTTCCCCAAGCCCTTTAATTTCCCCCAATTCTCTCTACTAATCATCACCTCTTTCCACAGAACTTGAATCACAGAACAATGTAGGTTGGAAGGGACCTCTGCAGATCATCTAAGCCTATCCCCTTCCTCAGAGCAGGTCCAGTTAGGTCAGGCTTCTCAGTTACTTGCCCATCTGAGTCCTGAACATCTCCAAGGATGGAGATTCCACTGCCTCCCTGGGAAAACTGTTCCAGTGTTTGAGCACCTTCATGGTTAACGAAGAATATAAAATTCCTCATATTTAGTCAGAGATTCTCATGTTCCAACTTGTGCCTATTGCCTCTCATCCCATTATTGTGCATCTCTGAGAAGAGTCTAGTTCCATCTCCTGGCTCTGAGAAGACAGTGATAAGGAGTCCCCTGAGCCTTCTCTATTCCAGGCTGAACAAACTCAAGTTACCTGGGCCTGCTGGCTAAACACTGAGAATGCTGTCGGCCACCTTATTACTAGGGCACACCAATGACTCACGTTCAAATTGTCGAAGAGGACACTCCCAGCTCCTTTTCTGCAGAGCTGCTTCCCCTGTTGGCCTGTGCTCTATTTCTACACAAAATTATTCCATGCCAGATGCAAGACACTGCATTTGCTTCTGTTGGTCTTTGTGTGCCCTTTTCTTCTAGAAGATTCTTTTTAAAAAACATTAATACAGTAATATATATGTTAATATATTAATAATTAAAATATGTGGACTTTTACAGTGGATTTTTTTTAATTAAGACATTACATCTGAATTGGTAAGGAAAAGTTTTGCTACATTACAGGCANAAGGGACCTCTGCAGATCATCTAAGCCTATCCCCTTCCTCAGAGCAGGTCCAGTTAGGTCAGGCTTCTCAGTTACTTGCCCATCTGAGTCCTGAACATCTCCAAGGATGGAGATTCCACTGCCTCCCTGGGAAAACTGTTCCAGTGTTTGAGCACCTTCATGGTTAACGAAGAATATAAAATTCCTCATATTTAGTCAGAGATTCTCATGTTCCAACTTGTGCCTATTGCAGTGTAAATTCTATGTATTTTGCTTGCACACTTGGAACAGACATTTGTCTGTCTGTAATCAGTGGAGTTGTGCACGTTGTTATACAGAACTTGGTATTTGTTCCAAGTGTATGCTAAGAATCACAGCCCCAAGTCCCCTCAGCTTTTTATCCCCACAACAGGATAACATAGCAGAGATAAAAAGGAATGATAGAGGAAAGATAATACTATTTTACTCCAAACAAGCAATTGTGATTATGCAACCAACCTTTACCTTCCAGCACTAGCATTAACATCCTCAGCTTTTAGAACAGTAGTAACTATAAAAGTCTGGTTAGAAGAGCCCAGAAATAGTCCAAGTCTACATTGAAATAAGTTTCAGTAGTACCTAAGCTTAGGAACTGAGCTAAACTGCAGCATTACATTAAGACAGAATACATAAAGAACTGACAGAGAAACCACTGTATATCGCATCAACAGAATACATTGTAGGACCTTAACACCTGGTAAAATTGCAAAATCGTATTATGTTGATAAAGCAACACTTTAATTGCTTTACAAAGTTTTCTTCTATTTTCGATTTGCATTTGTGATCAAAAAGCTTACAGGTTCAGCTTGCCATCGGGTGAAGCGGTGAAAGAACGAAAGGCCTGTCCTGAGAAGGCGGCTCAGAACATATCCATCAAATCAAACAGAATTAAACTAACAGGACTATCTCTTCCATTCAAAACCTAAAAGGTGGATTAGGTGGACCAAAGACTATTGACAAATGAAGAGAAACAGCAAATTTTGTATAATATATCCCCCTCTTTGCCACCGCCACTCCCCCCAGCAGATTACCACGGGTAGATTTTACTAGCTTATTTTAACATAAACTGTATTGTCAGCTATATTTTAATCTAAAACATGTCAGGACAAATAGTGGTGCTATTCCTTCACAACAGCAGTCAATGCTTTAGCTCCTATTTCCTCCAGCCATGTTACCTGACTTTAAATGCTCATTGATGCATAATGCTACCCTAGATACGTGACAAGATACGTTTTGTAGCTGCAGTGCCTCCATACCTTAAGCTGCTAAGAAGGCATGTTTCTCCACACTTCAGTTGTGCCCTTCAAAGCTGAGAAACACAGTTACCAGTGCACATTTAGTTGTCTTCATAAGTCTGGCAATAATTATAGTAATGGGGGGTTTTTTAAACAATAGAATCCTCATGCCGTGAAGCTTAGATTACAGAGGTTTTTCTCTGAAGAACAGAATAGCTTCTTTCATCAGAATTAAGTAAATATTCAATAACAGGATCCTCTCACAATTTGTTTCACCATTGTAAGAGTGTCTTACACAATAATTTGTCCAAACCCCACTTGTATGGAATTAAAAAACATTTGTAAAGAATAAAGAAAACGTGATAGAAGACATTTACAAATGAAAGAAAGTCAAAGGTGAGTACCTGATCTAAAAATGTTCACTCCAAGGTTATCTTTGTGACTTCTATTGATTAACTCACAGTTCAGCTCATCTTTACTCCTTTACCATGGAGCATGGTGACTCCACTTCTGCCACACATGCCATTAAGACATAAACTTTGCAGCTGGATTTTTAAATTTCAAGTTGAGTTTACATTGAGAGCAAATAAATTTTGATCTGTAAAATGAACTGTGTATTAAAATAAAAAGATGAAGAAACCAAATAATATATAGATACTGTTGATAACATTATGATTGCTCAGTCAAGTACGGTGGCAGTGGCATATGGTTGGTTGGAAGATACTTATTTTTGCTTTTAAATATTGTTGGTTTTAAAACTTTTGCCCATACATGCACACACATAAATTAAGGACTAACTGGTGATTTCTGCTGACTAACTTAACAGAATGGCCTAAGATTGAATAGGTTGTGGAAACCAAAGTAGGCGGAAGATACTGTACGGATCAAAGCTGAAGCACACAGACAGTCTCTAATTATTTGTGACCTATACCTGGCCCATAGGGAACTGCCAAGAGATGCATTAACAGGGAAACATCATGCAACTGAGAGGCATTCTTTGCAGGAAAAAAGAGGTGAAGGGAGAAATAGAAGAAAAGCATCAGGTATTTCCAGCCTCCATGGTCTTAGCTGCAATTGCCTTTCTCCAAAACCATTTCCAACTGTGAACTTGGAAATTCTCCCCCTAGTACTTAATGGTCAGGGAGTACCTACAAAATTTCTGCCCCAGGAAAAATTATCTGCAACTGGTCATCTTCAGCTACTACGGTTGGATACTTCATACAGTATTTTAACTTTGTTGGACCTTCTACTCTTGCCCTTGCTCAATTTCATCCTCAGAACTGCATTGATACACACATGAGCACAAACACAGAATAAAGGTTTTCTAGCCCACTCAATTTTTTTCCCCAATCTGTCCCCCTTCTAAAACTAGCTAAGTAGCTACAGTAGAGAAATGTTTCAGGGAGCTTGCTATTACTGGAGAATTCTGCTTTACAGAGCAATTCAGTCTACGACACAGTTCTGCACTAAATCACTTCAAAGCACATACAAACCACTAGCAGTCTTCTCATTAAAATCAGTTAGAAGAATAATCTGAACAATTGCTAGTGACAGATACTTGAAAGACGCATTGCAATGCAGGCTTGCTACTTGTTCTTTAAAATGTTTATTATCTCTTCTGGTAGAATTCTCAGAGCTTTTATTAACAACTGAACTATTAAACGTAGGAGATGAAGAAAGAAAATAAACCTTAGGTCAGTCTATCTGCTATTTTCAGAGACCTATACCAGCATCCCACATCAGATCCCAGCCAAGTCTGTACCACAGTCAGCGTGGCACTGAGCCACAGCTAATAAAGCATGCGGAGAGAGAAAGTGCATTGGCTTGCACTCAGCACTGTGCTACAGACATCTACATTATACCAGCCAGCTCAGAATATTTGCTCGTCCTTATTTGTCAAAAAGCTATTAACGAGGCAGTATGTAATTTATAGGAACTATACAACTTAAATATAAAATTTATAAAATATGCTGCATGCTATAAGTGTAATTAGAAAGTGTGTTAAGTGTTCCATGAGAACAATTTAAATGAATAGTTGTTAACAGCAAATATCACTCATTTATAACAGTTTGAGATCTTTCATATAAAATTTGGTTAAGAGTTACTTGATAATTTTCCAGTGCAGCTTTTTCAGCAAAACATGTAATTCGATTAAAATGGAAACAGTTGTTCATCAGTGAAAAGTCTTATGAACACTTTTACATGAAATCAAATATTATGACTTTCCTATGAGTTCATTATTATGAGCTTAATTTCATGTTCAACATTTCACTCTTTTTTACTGGCCAAGTACAAAATCTTTATTGCTTAGTTCATCTGCTTTCCTCTTCCTCGTGGACTTACGGCTTGCTTGTTTTTCCTCAGAACTTTTAGTCCCACTGGCACGCTAAATTTAACACATTATCCATTCAGTGTTTCTCCCTTAATCACAAGCAGCACTGAATGTGTGCACACACCCACACACACATTATTAGACTTTTATATCAATAGCAGTCATAAACAAAATTTTATCTTACTCCATGACATACCTTTCATTTTACAAAGTCATCAACAGTACCAGACAGAGAAAGTTTCATTTTCTACTACCTGAAAATGTGAACGTGAAACTGAGTGTTTAGAAAGGCTGAGGAACATACAGTACGATCCTTTCTCCAGTGCCTGAGATATTTCTCTCCTGCAGCAGCAAGCTTATTTTCTCCCATTAGATTGTTACAAGAACACTCTCAAAAGAAGGAAAAGAGGCTGACCTGCTGCTGAGCTGAACACAGCAACACCGCCAGGCTAATGATCAATAACTTCAGCTATTATTTTCTTCTGTGTGTTTTAAAATGCAGCAGCTGTAAAATCTGCATAGTACAGATATATATGAATGAACTATTTGATCATTCACTCCCGTTCCAGAATAGTAGAATGTCAAAAGATTTTCTGATAAAGTCTTTCCTCAAGAGTAGCTTTTGCTGAGATAGAAAGGACATGCACTGATATGGGGACCCATTTTGCTGAAGGAAGGGACATCACTTCTGGGAGCAGTCAAAGGTGAAGCTGTCAGTGGTCTGACCTTTCCCACTACTCAGTCCTCCTGCGTCCTAAGAAACATATATTGCCATCTTCCGTTCAGGAGCTTTGCTGACCTAGATGCTGCATACAGATCATTGGTTTTAACTGCCATAGCAGGTTCATCAGTCTAATTCTTTTTTTTTTTGGACCTACCATTTATACTCCAGGCTTCCACATGATGCTATCAATCATGAAATATTCAGTTCCGCTACACTTGAGTAATGATGTACTTTTACTCATTTTAAACCTGCTGTCTGATTTTTTTCTTGTCACAATTTCTGATCCGTGAAAAACCGAATAATTGCCTCTTTTTTTTTTTTTTTAATCCTATTCATTCTGCGTACCTCCACCATATGTTGTTTCTTGGTTAAAGTGAAAAGTTCTAGTCTATTTAATTTCTCTTTGTGGGAAAGCTGTTGCAAATCTCTGCTTAGTCTTCTGATCCCCAGCACAGACCTTTTAGAAGTTAATACAGTAGTCAAGATGTAAGCACACCTCAGGTTTATACAGTCATATAAATGAGTCTTCTGTTTTGTTCTTGATTTCTTGATTAAGTCCTCCTATCTTATCTTCTCTGAAAATACAGAACCACATTTAATATACTGCTGAGTATTAAGAAAATCTTCTGAGAGAGCCATCCCCTGATGCAGAATAACCTAAGATCAGCACTGGACCACCTTGCTTCTGTAGACTGTACTCCTGTAGAGTACTTTTCTTTCCAATACATAGACTCTGTGGAGAATACAGCCCCTTTAAACACCCAGAAAAGGTAAGGATATAAAAAGAAGCAAAGGCTAGAGTCAGGAAGAACGAGGTCATGTGAAAGTTAGGTTATCTGAGATTCAAATGAAGCCTGGAGGTGGCAAAATGGACTTAGAAGGGGCTTTTTTGAGTTCTGAGAGTCATGGATCCTCAGAAAGCAGAAAGCTGATGAAAATGGCAAATGCAACAGAGAAAGACCACTCCAAAATTGCCTTGAAATTATAAGATCTAGAAAGGGAAGATAAGATCACTAAGGTAAGACTAGTGAGTGCAATTAGAAGCTGTGCCCTAGAAGTGTTCAAGACCAGGTTGGATGAGGCTTTGAGCAACCTGGTCTAGTGGGAGGTGTCCCTGCCCATGGTAGGAAGGTTGGCACTCGGTGATCTTTAAGGTTCCTTCCAACCCAAACCATTCTATGATTTGGGTTGGATGAGAAAGCAAAAAGCAAAGCCAGAGAGATGTACAGAATAATCTCCCAAGGAAATCCCCAGCATTACACATGAAGCTTTTAAAAAGATCTTAGACTGTGATTTTTTAAAAATGGAATGTTGACCAAGAAGCTAGGCTGCTATGCCACTAAACTCAAAAGCAAATGATTGCCTGTAAAATTACATTCAACCAAATGAATACTTTACATTCTACTCCAATCTATTCTTATCAATTATTAGTGCAAATGATGAGAGAAAAAAAGTCTTTGGATATTTAACTCTAAAACTGTGACAGTATTTGGTACATACTCAAATTTCCTACTGCTTCTGTAAAAGTCATTTTACTCTGATCTTGAACATACCCAGACACACATGAATCTATGTAGTCTATATTCCTTCCAAACGCAAAGGAAAAAAAAATACAGTTGTAATATTATTTATATGCATACTGAGACTGGCTGGGATGGAGTTGGCTTTCTTCACAGCAGCTGGTATGTTGCTGTGTTTTGGAATTGTGACTAAATGGCAAATTTTGCCTGCAAATTAAGATGTTTGAAATAGCCTTGACTTTAACACTCAGGCAGTAATTATTCAAAATTTACCTACCGCATTAATTTTGTGACTCTCAAGCAACAACTATACCTCTCCCCTGTACCTCTACAATTTCAGAAGTATAAATTATTAAATACTACATACATTATGTCAAAATTTCCCAAGAATGCATCTATATATGCATGTAATTTACCTGTAGCAACACGACAAAACGAATTCTGCACTTACTTCATTACTAAAAACCTCCTGTAACTGAAATAAGATGTCAAATACACCTTACTTCACATTAGTTCTCAACCAATACTGAAAAGCGTTCTCTGCCAGTATAAAGATTCATCACGTGAGGAATCATTCGTGTTAAAAAGACGTGATTTTTTTCCCTCTCTCCCTTCCCTCATAAGATGTGGTATGCTTGTGCACACTAACAAGAACATTTTCAGCTAGTACTGAAGTTAATGGAAGAGAAAAAAAAAACAAACACAAAAAGGTTTGATATAATCTTAAGTCTGGCTTAGAGCTCATGAAGCTGAATTCAATTTTAGAGGAAAATACAACACAGATGAAGACTACTGGTCTTGTCATGAGGTAAAAATTAAATCATTTGCTCATACACTTGAATTAAAACAGGCAGACAGGTAGTAGAAGAAGAAATAAATATAACCTTTATGAAATCAGATACAAAGGAAAAAGACTCTACATGTTAAGATAACCGACAATAACATAATTATTCAATAATTACCTAATTACTAATGCTTAACCTCCTTAAACAAAGAGGGTCAACGTTGTGCATACAACTCCTCCACAGAAATACCATCATGCACAATCTGTTACCTCTGATGACTGCTCTTGTAGGTAAAAACCAATGTGGTTTTAATAATATTTGTCTGTAGTTAACAACTTGGCAAGCATATTACCATTAAAGCACTAAGTGTACTTCATCATACTACTACTTCAAATAATTACAAAACTACTCACAAGGATATCATGAAGAAGCTTTTCTTTGCTTAGCAATAAGAGCCAGATACTCACAAAGAAGGGTCTTGGACCAGATCTTTAAGGTTTATCCCACTACGATCCTCGGCAAGGTTCCTGAAGCAACTGTCACTCACTAAAAAAAATAGAAATAAAATTAAAACCAAACCAAACCAGAGAAACAAAAGAAGTGGAAATTTAAGAACAGAATGCAGTACTTTTGATTAACTAAAAACATTTTTTTGGTGTTGGGAGTAATCTGAACGTTTATATACAAAGTCTGATTTTCAGTGAGGTTTCATCTAATTTCAAGGTAAGCCAACTCGAAGGAAAGTGATGAACACTGCATCACCTACTACGCAGAAACAATCAGTTTCAGCTGGTGTCCTTACTGCTTCTCTACCTGTGGCTACAGAAAGTCTCAAACACAAACAGTGGACGTGCAAGTATAAGCAAATATCCATACACTTATCAGTAGAGTCCTTAATCATGCACCACTCAGTATTCTTTACCTAATCAGAAACAGTGAGTTGTTATGTAGTTAAGTTCACAATTGGTTGAGGGTTAGCAAAGGTGCTTAATATTAACAATAGCCAAAACAATTAAAAGCAAAAATTTATTCCAACAGCTTATAAAGTACATGTAAAGCAACTTTCATAATTGAAATTACAATATAGTAAATTTCACAGAAGTTTAAAAAAGTATACTGCATTATTAAAAAACCCCACAACATGATTTAAACCAGAAATTCCAAATCTGTTCTCTTGGCAAATTCTCACAGCACATGCACCCCATTTTCACAAGCAGGCTCATTTCTCTTAAACTACACCACAGTCAGTTTGAGAGGAGGCACAAATGCTGTTAAAAAATCATCATCAGTTCAAAGGAATTACAGTTATTTCTCACTACAGCAACCTTTCTGAAGGATACAGAGGCTGCAATACGGCAAAATCAGCGTACGGATAAATTTACCATAACTAGCAAAGTAACCTGACAGACAGAAGAGAGGTTTGAAGAAACGCATTAGCACTCATCTTCCGACACAGAACACAGCCTCTCATTTGGTGGAAAGGGATACATTTAAAATCATCTGCAAAAGCATGTATTCCTACTTCTTTCCCTCTAAATGCATGATATTCTTTTTAATTTACATCTATAAGTATTCATGTGCATCACCAGCATTGAAAGAGTGCAAATCATTCCCAAAATGTTATTTTCACAGATTGCAGTACATACTGTGACAGACATATCTAACACACTGCAAATCTGCAAAATGTTTCTACTAGTACCACTCGTTGCCAGTGCACCTCACAAGTGTGAAGCCTGTTAGTCTGCTGGGAAAGACAAGCACTGAAAGAAGGGGTCGCAGAAGGGGCTGGGGTAGCTTAATATCAGGTACTGGCCCTGGCTCTCACACAGAGCCTGACTATACAGAGCCAACACTATACAACGACAATTGCAGTATTTATCAAGTGTTGATATGTTAAGAAGTTTAGCTCAACACTGTAAGAAGCAGTTGACATCCTAAGCTTCTCTTACCTGCCGTCTCTGAGAATGCTACCTGACAGTTGTTCGTCACACAAGACCCCTGAAAGCCAGGTGCTATATAACAAGGAGACTCTTTGAGGTAATTGCCAGAGATCTTCAGGTTAAAGAGCAGCAACTACTGCTACCAAAGTCCAGAACTCCTGGCTTGTTTCTCCTAAGACAGTTCAATCATTGTTTCTATACTAAACCGAAAGTTACCTGTACTGAGTTCAGAACAGCTAATTTCACCTTGCCAGGGTAAGCTCACCTTGAACACTCTGAAGCTTCACAGATTTTTTCATTTCCATGCCCATCTATTGCACTGAAGCCAAGAGCCTTGAATTTACATTCCCTAATTCCTGAGTTAAAGGATTAATTCCCAGATCAGCAGACTTGCAAACAACCTACATTTTAAATTTTACAGAAGAAAAAAATCCCAGCTAAATTGATATTTGATAGTTTGTATTTGCCTCTTGTCAAAGTTGGCAATAAAACAGCATACAGAACACTTTACATACTGTCTTTTCATAAATCCTACACTAGTAATGTATCAACATATCTCCTATGCCAACACTATACATCATGAATTAAAAAGGTGGTTGATAATGATGCTTTTTCATTACTGGCAAGTCAAATATTTATTAAGCATTAAATATTTAATCTAAACATGCTATATTTTTTCTGCTCTCTTTTCCAATCTCCTCATCCAAAGTAATCACAATTAGAATTGAGGAAACTATTGTGACTGTTCTAAAACTTTTTTAAAGGGAAAATGAAAAATAACAACATAAAATTATCAATAAAACTAACCACTGCTTGTCCCTATGTAAGTCATGCAGTTCATAAAACAAAATGTTTGAAATAAACATTTAAAATTAAAGCCTAGATTTGCCAGAGACTCTTTGCCTCACTCGTCTCAACATAACTCTAGTATTATAATAGCCTTTTCATGAATGAAGCTGAAACCCGCAAGCCTTCCCTCTCATTAGCAGAGCTGGGCAACACAAGCTTTTGCTAAACAGACTAATTCAACAACATCGAAATACCTACAAACACTGGGTAGCTGCAAATTTGCAAGCATGCCTCTTCTTAGGTTACAGTTCTAGACAGATTCAGAAAAAAAAAGATGCCTCAGATAAATTGGAAAAATTTCAAACCCAGTTTTAACAACCAAGAATTCCAACAGTTCAGTTAATATTCACCATATTTTTGATCACTAACATTTGACTATAATTGCCAATTAAATTACTAGCATTGATAGCAACAGGAGAGCTTCCAGTGAGAAGAAATAATTCAGTGAAACGGGCTGGAATAAGACCTCTCACAGGAAAACTTTGGCTCACTTTACTGACCTTATACAAGCCCAGCCACACTCCCCTCACATCCTTGCAAACTCTAACACAGGAAAGAAAACAAATGTTGAGCAGTAAAGACGGGGCAGAGGCAATCAAGCAGAGTAGATGTACATTTCTCATGGCTTAGAAAACTGTAAATCAAAACTGTGTGTATTTTAAAAATCGGTACACTCTGATTGAAATGCAAGATATTCATTCCAAACAGGACATACGGTGAAACTGTGATGGTACAGCAGAAAGCTCAGGTTGATCAATGGTGCTTTAAGGTTTGAGGAAAGAAAAGAAATAAAAAACCTGCATCACAGCCACAAATTGTGCTACATATACAAAGGCCATGTCCAAGTTGTTTTTAAAAGCACAACCAAAGGAGACTTTTTGTATAAGACACCTGGATAGAATACACTCCCCCTGCACGATTTTATTGTCTTGTTTCAGTTTTACTTTTCTTTACACCTCCACCCCAAATTTACAAAAGCAAGTATTTTAAAGTTTTGAGTGCATGATTTTTTAACAGATACAGTATTGTTAGTTGCTCCCCTCTACGTATACACCAAATGGCTGAGCCTCTGATCTGTATTACATCCCCCACATGTACTTCCTTACAGACAAGGAGAATCACCAAAACAAAACAAAATAAAACAAAAAACCAGCCCAAACAAAAACCTTCCTAAAACACATTTGCTCCATGGTACTAGAAATATTTGTTATGAAATTAAATACTGGCACAAATCTTACCGGCACAGACTGAACTCACTCCTACCAGAGAAACACATAGACTGAGAAACATCACACTGAGGAGAAATCCCCAAACATCTATGAATGAGTTTGACTTCCAAGTGAGCTGTTACATGTATCAAAAATGAAGAGCAATAACTCCAATTCTCTCAAGGTTCTTCCTACTTTCAGCTCCTGGTTTCTATTACTGACATTCTGCTTCTGACCCCCATCTAGTGTTATGCCTAGGAAGTAACGGAGATGGGAAGCCAGTGAGGGAATATAGTTCTCACTTGTCAACTACACAGCATACAAAATTCCTTATGAAAAGGTTAAAATTAGCATTCACACTCCAATGTGCAAACATCCAGTTTACAATGGTTGTGAAGCCCTCCCACTTGGCATTTGTCAGCTTCTAGATCTGTCCATATGATTATTTTTTCCCTTTGCTTTAGCAGAGTATTAAATGAGACGATACTGAAGGAAAATGGATTATCAGCCTGTTGATTTCCAAAATGAGAAGCAGAAGTTCTTCAATTTAGAAGGTAAACTAATATTTTCTTCAAGTAGAGCAAACATATAATCTGTTGAGAATGTAACCCTTTTTTAAAAAATAAAATAATTTTAAAGATCCCACAACTTGAAAAAATACAGTCCTTTAAAACTGTCACTTAACCACTTATCCCACAGTGTATTCCCAAGCAATTCAAAGTCCTCTTTAGATCAAAGCACTTCCAATTCTGCAACTGTTGATCATCATTTTCACATCACATGCTTTAGAAAAAATGCAATCATTACCCTCAAAAAATGAGGGGATAGATATAGTTTAGCAAAGAAAAATTAATAGTAGTATTTAGCTCCCTAGTAACAAAATATGCAAGTTCAGAAAACTGCAAACTAGTGTTACCTGCTAGATTTCTCTCTTGGTTCTCAGGATTCAGAACAAGTTTTTAGACTAGTTGTGATTAGCTATTGACAAAAACCATCCTGACAACAAAACCACCACACTCAAAGATAGTCACTGATAACCATGGTGCACTATTAGTTTGAAATACATGGACTACTACAGCATCAAAGAGTATGCACTGAAGTACAAGATATTAATTTCTTCCATTTTGTCTTCTAGGGGTAACATTTCCAAAAATCACATTTTTTTCTCAGAACTTCATCTGTCTGCAGTCTTTCTGGCATACTTTCCACGGCAGGTTTCTCTTCCTTACCTCTCTTTTTATAGGATCATTTATACGTTTAGGTTTTTATACCAGCAGCTGATAAATACAAAAAGTATTTAATACACTTGGGATGTTCTAGAAAGTACTGTATCTGGCACAGTATTGTATTCTAGGCTTTTGCTTGCAGTAGCCTTATTCTCATTTCAGATTCAGGTGGTTCTGTTCCATGCACTGCATGCCAATGCAGCAGGATTCAAGTATTTCGCTTCTATAGGCCCAACCTTATACACATTGTAACAAGCACCCACTTTTACCTATTGTAATTGTGCATATTGTTGACTTCAAGACATAGCAAACACTGCTAAGGAAGCTTAGGTTTTAGGGTATAAGAAAGTAACAGAACTTTTTCCTCAGATCTCAAAACATCTCTTTTCAAAAGTCTATCCTCTTGCAAACACAGAACAGCTGTTGATAGGCATACCTTAGAGAAAGCAATGGAAACGGGATAGTACCAGAACATAAAGATTGATTCTCTTACTATTACAATGATTTTAAGGTATTTTGCTGTTATTTGGTTACTGTCTCACAAACAGTAACTTCAGAAATAAATATCCCATCTGTTTTCTCTGCTACTGCTGTATTTTTCAAGTGACTGCATGTCAACCAGAAAACATCCATAAATCAGACAGCATATTACAGAAGTCTTGTAGCACCTTCATCAGATCTATTCCAGAAGACAGTAAATTAATTATGAGATGCACTTCTGCTATTTGCATATCTGCACACAAATCTCTGATGTATTTACAGAATAGAAAGAACCAGTAGTAGACATGTAAATTGCAAATGTTTATAGCTGTTAAGAAAGTATGTCATCTGAGGCTAGCAGTAATAATGCAGGCTGCTTTCCTAAAAGCTTGTGATCTTTGTTGCTTAAATGATATTTGCTATCACCAGAATAAATCCAGATTCCCTCTGATACCAACACAAGGAAGAGAGCTAAAGTTAATGCAAAGTCATGCATGTGAAAGCACCCACCGATACCAATTTGTCTTCTCTTCAGTGGGGGTAATAATCTGAGCCCCCCCCCTTGTCTGGCTGCTAATTTTAATTTAATTTATAGATAACAATATCCTTAAACATTCTCTTTTTGGTATGCTCAGTTACTTTTCTGTTATCCCGTTATCATTTGTTCATGAGTACAATAAGCAGGTTTAAAAAGGGAGATGTGAAAGACAAGTGGAAAGACTGAAGAATGACATTGTCTATCTTTTGATCACGTAAACCTTGTTTTCCCATGGCAGTTAATCTAAAAGCCATTTTCAAAATTGCAAGGTATAAATGCATGCCAAATTTCAAGTTTTCTTCCCTTTTCATTTCTATTTTAAACTGCATTCTGCTAAAAATGAACACAGGAGAATGAAATAATAAATGGCAACACTTTCAGTTTTAGCCTACAACTATTTAACCACAAAAATAATCACAGCACCTTAACACAGTTACTAATAGTAGGTTGTGCAGTATCTATGCAAAAATGTCACAGTGGGGGAAAAAAAAATAAATTAAATTGAGTTAAAGCCTAATGGTATTTACAGCATACAAATAAAACAGCACTCAAGATTTACTCAGGTGTGAGCATGGTCAGGTGACAAAATATACCACCCCCTCCACAGGTTCACATATTCTGACCTGAGAGCTGTGGAGAACAAAAAAAAAAAAGTAATGAAACATGTTATTTAAATGAAGCATTAATAGATCTAAAATAGTCACATGAATAAAGGAGTCTATCTTTTATATGGATTGTATTTTTTCTTTTTTAAGTCTAAAATTAATTAAATTAGTGACAAATAATAGCAACAAGTTTAAAACATTGTGTTGGTGAAATTAAGATGTAGAGGATATGCAGTACCAGAGATGGTTAATACTCTTCATTTAAATCCAGATGCAGATTATTTTTTCACCCTATGAGGACAAAGAATTGCATTCTGAATTTTAAAGGGCCTTTTAAAGTCTCTGTTGTATCCTTCTCATTTACACAACCACTTAATTTCTACTGCCAAAGAGCATATAAAGAACAGCAACAGTTCCAGAAAAGTGAAATTAGCTGAGAAGGTCCTGATCTCATAGCTGTTAGAGCTCATTTTCCCTTTTATGTTTGAAAACTTTGTCATTAGAAATACAGAGGCTGAGGTATAACAACTTGGAACAAGTCACAGAATGCATGCACTGGTATGAATTTTTATTGTTAAGAAGGAATGTGGAAATATGATAGGAAAACAAAGGAAGACAAAGTCTGCTTCTGCAAACTGTCAGCCAAAGCCTGCAGATCAAAGAAAACAATGTTGAGATTAACCTGTTTGCAGTAAAAGAGCAAACCAGTAACTTCAACTTACTTACTAAAGTTTATTTTCTTTGAGCATTCAGAACTAGTCACAGTAGCAAGACTAACTGTTGTTTCAATTCATGTATTCATTTCAGTTTCAATTCACTCCCAAATATATGTTCTCAGCAGACAAGAGCAAGAACGCATTTATTTTATTCTGATTATTTCAAATCACCAAAATCCCATAGGTAGCCTCTTTCTCACTCACCCAGCAAAAGCATTCTCAGAGTTTCTCTGCCACATCAGTAACCACCAGTACAATGTTTTTGCCCCTATTTTCTCTGACCAGGTAAAGGTTGACACAGCAGACGATCTATCGACTGCAACTTCAGAGATTTTAGAGATAGGACTGCAGCAATTAGATTGCCTCACTGTATACATCTGCTCATCACACCTGATAAATATTTCTGTCATCTGCTTTGTTTTCCATGCAGTTTTTGTCATAGACTAAAATATAGGGAAATTCTAAGTATAGTTTTTCAAGACAACAGAATTTAACATTCACCTTTAAGAACATCCCATAGCAAGATCTTCAAACTGTGCTTTACTGGATCTCTGAGCAGAACAAGTCTTCTGCAGATGAAGTGCTACAAACTGCCCAAACAGTATGCTCCAAGATTGACAAAGAAGTAGTAATATAAAAAAATACGCTAATCTACCATAAAAACAGGACAAGAGAAAGGTCCAAGGTGACCTGGTGAAAAAATGGAGTGATCATAAACCAGAAATACAAGTTAGATGTGAATCTATAACTTTTTCTAGAAAACACAGGGAAGCAGTAATGCCACCTGTAAACCATATGCAAAGGCAACTAATTGCAGTGCTAAAGAAAAGAAGGACATCTCTGCAGAGGTGAAAAGAGCCCTCTTGATTAGCTTAGCAAAAAGAAACCATTAGATGGTTGCCGCTCATGTGTTTATATAAATACACCACCAAAACAAACATCAGAGGGGGAAAAGATGAAGAATAGTGCTGCACAAGAAAAATAACTGTGAGAAAACTGTAAGAAATAGAAAGCAAATTTTCCAAGAGCTAGGGGGGTGAAATCACAGATTGTCTTTCTGTAAGAACAGTGAGGGCAAGGAAAGTACACAGGCTGGTTCTCAACAGGTTTAAGAATAGATTAAATGACACAGGAATTGTTCTTAAAAAACAGGAGGCCTTCTGTGCTACAGTCGCCAATACTATAAAATTTATATTAAAGCTTCTCTGAAGGCTATGAATTTCTAAATCCCCCAAGGTTTCTCACAGTTTCTATCAGCAATTAAATGAGCCATTTTTCCTGTGTATCCATTAGTCTAGAGGGCTATGCCTCTTTCAAACGATTTCTCATCTAAATCTTACAATATTTGTGTGGCCTTAGATTACAAATTCTGTACTGAGTTTTAATCTAATATTCTAACAAACCTGAGTTGCAATTCAATCACACTGTTGTGTGATCAGGTGAACTTCAGAAGAAAAATATCACGCCATTAAAGACATTCCAATTTTTGGATATGTACCACTGTCAATACTTCTAATTGTTTGTATCCAATAAAAAAAAAAAATAAAATCTATTTCCTTAAAGCTACAAATACTAAAAGTTTGACAGAATGTTTCCTTTGGACTCCTGTTACTTCCACTAGAAAGAAACAATTTTGTTTTTTTGGTTTGTTGTATTTTTTCCATCAAATATTTCCAATAAACACTTTTTTTTGTATCTCCTTTTACTGTAAAAAAATCTAAGATGGGAAGAAAAAGGGTAGAGTTAAAACAACAACAAAAAGCTAAGTACTTTTTAAGCGTAATACCTCCTTTTAGACTTATCTGAAATTTTTAGTTCTGTCACAGGGTAGGACAGCTGTACTTACAGCAGACAAAGAACCATTCCTTCAAAGGACTACAAGGTCTTGATTTTCAGCTTTGGTTATTTCTTTATGGGATGTCTAAGAGTTTTTTCTGCTAGTCTGAAAAAAACAGTATTCTTATCCCTAATCCTAGTTTTCTTGTATTTTGTTTAGTTCAGGAAAAGAATATATTTAGTTTCTTAGCTAACACCATCTGAAAGAATTCACAGCACCTTACACAGGCCCTGTTTAACAACTTAGATGCATTCTTGGTTGCAATGCACACTAATCAAATCTACAATCAATCTCAGCTAGATGGACTTTTAAATTTGATGAAGTATGTCTATGCTAGATGCTAACACATTCCACTTCTTATCTGCCAGCTTAATTAAGAAAGACAAGCATCACAAGAAAAACTATACTCTACTTTCCTAATGACACTTTCCATCTACAAACACTGCTTGTCTTATGTAAACCCCCCTGGAGACCTCGCCACATCCTCTGTGCCCAAAAACCAAACATCTTATCATGGACCTGCAGGCCCAAGTATACATGATCAATTAATGACAGGATTTAAGAAGCCACACTTCACTTTATGGCATGTAGCAACACCTCTCTTGCATTGCTGCACAGCTAAATGCATGCAGACCTAATGATACTTAGACAATCTTCCAGGACCAAACCACAGGCCAAAAGGCCTCAGTGTCCTGTCTTCCCTCTGCTCATATCTCATACGCTCATAGATAACAAAAATTGAGTACCTTGTCATCCCCAAGGCACTTGAGGTATTTTCTGCACAGTTCAACACAGTCTGCCAAACTCTGTTAAAAGAAACCACCTCAAAAATACATAGTAAAAAAGGACAGGAAAAAAAGTGCTACGTTGGTGTTACTCAGGTCATTGTCCAGCACCCGAAATACCTACAAGTCTATCACACCAGAAGGCGACAGCTCCAAACTTGAGGATTCCTCTTGTCATTGTATATGTGGTTTGAGAAGATGCCTTCCCTGAATCCAGACCTACAACCACGCGCTACAGAAATTCCAAGGAAGGACAGTATGAACTTCAGATTACAGGAAGGGGCAACAGAAACACGAAGACAACGCATAGCGGTGGAGGAGTTATAGGATCAGACCACAATGCCAGATGTCTTATTATTTTGGGTTCATCTTCTGAATTCAAATGAAAGCAAATAAAGCTGATCCACAGTCCTGGACTGGGGAGTGACACAAACTGAGATAAACAGAAATGAGGGGGAAGCAGGGCCAACAGTACTAAATGTGTTAAGGAGCTAATAACGCTGCAGAAACCCCAAGTACACCCGCAGCCTGAATTAAGTGTGTTAACTCATCTGCAGCTGTAAGATTTCAAAGGCTGAAGGTGTAATAATTGCAAAATAATGCCAATCGGCACAAAAGCCAGGAGAAACAACTCCACTATAAGCAAGGACTTGAAGACATCCCCTCCTTTCTTTCCTAGGCAAAATTAACACATGGGGTCAGTCTGGTGTGCCTGCCTCTTTTGGTTTGATTCCCTAACGAATCACCAGGGACAGAAGAGTCTCCTGTATGCAAGCACACAACAACAATTGATTTAGCAGAGATAAAGATATTTAAAGATATTAAATATATTAAAGATATTTTATTAGTTTAAAATTTGCTTATTTTAACTGTAGGCCTTCAGGAATGCTTTATAGCCCTGTACAATCCTCATCTGACATGAGTCCAGAGAGCTCTCGTCCAGTGTTTCTCCCCATGAATGTTCCTCCATGCGTATAACCATGTTCACTCCTAACTTCCTGTTTGTACTGTATTCTTTTTGAGCTACTGTATTTTAGCCATGCTCAAAATTGCATTCCTTATTAGTTAGAAGGAAATCAGAATCACTAATGTGGCAAGTAGCCTGGATTATATCTCCTCTTTGTTTTAGCTACCTAAACATGATTTTTGTCATAAGCACGTTGCCCATTTACCTAACTCACTTTGTCTCCTTTTAGGGACTCGCAGTCATTTCTATTCCTAAACACCTTTGCAAGGCACAAATGCTGTCATCTCACTGCTGCTGACGTTTGTGTAAGATGAATAAATACAACATTGTTTTTCACCCAAACAGAAAAAAATACATCCTCTGGAGATAATCTTGTCACTGATATTTGACTGCTTACTCTTAACAACTGAGTTCCTCTCCTCAATTCCAAATCTTTAACAATAATTAACTCAAAGACTACAGCAAGCAATAAAACGGGAGAAGTCTTTAAAGCCTGTACAGCCTGTCATCTCTCATATGTTTGCTTATACGGGCAATGAATCAAATCAATCAATCAGCTGTCAGGACCATACCAAGACATTCTGGCATCTGTAGGAGAATGACACCCCACGTGAACACACGTTCCTCTCCATTTAAACTTCTTACAGCAGAAAAGAAAACCAGAGTCACCACATTAGTAACACAGCAATGTGGAGCCTCCTACCAAGGGTTCCCCCTCTCCAGCTTCTCCCCAGCCAACAGTCCTGGAAACGAGACAAACAGAGCAGCAGAAGAATTCAGCGGGAGATTCCTGTCGACAGAGCCTGCAGAAACAGTATTTCCCAGCAATCACAGACCCCTCCTGCCTGACTTTGGTGTCTCTGCCTGCTGGCACACTACAGCACGTGGCATTACAGTCTCAGACATACATCCTCAGGCTGCACAGTGCGTGCGTGTGTGACTATCTCAGTTAGGAAGGATAAATAGGTTTATGATCTATAGTCTGGGCTCATTTCTTGCCACTTTTATAACTCTTTCAAGAATAACACATTCTTATGGCCGTTTGGAAACTCCAAGTCATACCTGTATACCGGTTTTCCTTATTTATTCTGAGTCCTCCCTGCTTGATCAACAATGAGGAGGAGAATAAGAATTATGTGATTGTTATTATTATTATCATCATTAATTACACCATTAGTGATTCTCACAGTCCAAATTGGCTAAGAAAAATAGATGCAAATGGTACATGCCATTGAAAAGTTTAGTTTCTGTCACTACAGAATGACTTTTCTTACTGAAGCCTCTAAGCTGTGGCGTTTAAACCAGCCATTTGAAGATTTTAAAAAAATAGGAATGGATATCAATGTTATTTCAATTGAGAAAGAAGGAAAACACTTTTCTGCCAAACTTTTTCGTTTCTTTTGCACAGTGTATTCTGTTATCTGCAATATTAATAAGTTCCCTTTTACACAGGCTGTTGAGTGGATGGGAAACTGAATGCATCCCACAATTTACTAGCGCATGCTGGAATTACTCTCCTTGAAGTGAGCACTCGTTTAAAAAAAAGGTCTTAAAATTTATATGTATGCATGTTTGGTATGCACATTTCCTGAATTCCACTATTGACTTCTGTGTATTTACAGAAGAATATTAAGAAATCACAACAGATATTGTGAATCAATTGTGCTGAATTTTTGCCAATTACTGAATTTCTCCTCTCAGTAACCAAAAAATATTTTTTTTGTACTGTTGACTGCAGAAATTCTAAAAGAGTTATTATGCCTTATATTTATAAATAAATCCTAATTAAACTTTTTCCACAAAATATTGACTTTTCTGAAGAAAGATCTTTGTATTCTTTGAAGACCCTTTTTTTCTTTAATGTTACATTATATACAGACATATCAATTATATACAGAAATTGTATATATGTGTATACTATTTTTATATGCAAAAATATACATTATATATTATATTTCTGCCTATCCATAAGTATTTTTTCATATATATATATATGTATAAATGATTCCAGTCAACTACTGGAAAACGCTGCTCAGCAAGGCTGTGAACTGCCTGCCACTGGAAGTCTCCCTGAACAAGTCGATCTTATTAGACTTGGTTTGTGTAGGGGACTGGCCTGGTTGACTTCACAGTTCCCTTTCCCACCTAAATTATTCTGTGATTCTATAAAAAGGCTTCTGGTTTGTGTTTAAAAAGTTTACTTCCTGTGGTTTTAATGTAAAAACTTGGCTTCCAAAGCAGAGAGAAGGCAGCCATTAACATTAGGTGCCATTAACATCAGTAGCCTCTAGTTATATTTTGCAAGAGAAGCAGTGAGCTGAAAACTCCTACAGCTGTCCTATTAAAATAATTTGTGAGACCTGCCTTGCATTTAGAAGTGCCAGCAGAAGTGCTGCCTTCCTTCCAAGTCGTTCTTTTTAGGCAATCAGCACATTTCCTAGCGCTGCACAAACCACACAGGAAGGTCTACAGAATGAAAACACGGAAATACCTGCCAGATGTTAAAAACAGGTGAACGGTAAACTGCCACATAAATTAAGAACCTATAAATACCAACACTTTTATCAGAATATATAAGAAAACATCCTTGATGTACTTTGCCACAATTTGGATGCCATGGCATTATTTTCTGAAGCATCTTAGTCAGTAAATCTATTTAAAATAACTATTGATCAAAACCTCTTGTATAGAGTGACAGAAAGTTCAGCCTTGTTGAGAATTCTCTAGTGACTGGATTGGCCACCACTGGAAAGCCTTTTGAACACCAAAATATTTTCATTTTTCAGACTTTTCTACTGAAAAAGTAAATGAAGGTCTTGATAATGAAGCAGGTGACTCTTCTCTTGAACGTTCCCTGTTCATTACGCAGGCTGTCCCTGCCATTCTGTGTCACCCACTGCATTTTCTCCCTCATGTTTTAAGCGTTTCAAAGACATCCTTGGAGAGAAATGAATCTGGGATGTAAGAATTTAATTTGAGGCTTCTCGCTTCCTTTTACCACCAGATTGGAGGTCTTGTCTATAGTCTACCTGTTCAGCTTTGTGTCCTGCCCTTGAGGCAAGAAGAGCAAACAAACACAAGCACAGCTCAGAGCAGCACGATGAGGCTGGGCTATGGAACACTCTCTGAAAAGGCAGAGTCAGGCTGGCAAATGTTTTCAAGGAGTACCCAAAGTCTTCCTGCACAGCAGGGCAAATGCCCTTTTGCTATTCTGTAGCTTGCAAAGATGTTAAAACATTCAAAATCTTCTGTTGTGAAGAAATGGCACTTTGTGGCACTGCTGTTTGATTTGCTAACATTTCACTAGGCAGAAAGATAGCATTTCTGCTCTTCACAGTGCAGAACAGCTCTAAACGCATCAAAACATCATAGTCACCTGCCACAATGAGGCTTTCTCACTATGAAAACAATGATGTCAACAACAAAGATGTGCATTGTATCACTTTATGATCACTATTTTGACATATTTTGTGTTTTCTGCTGAAGTCTACTTGCAACACCCTAAACTATGAAGGGTTTAGGGATTCCCTACTCTGCAAGTCAGCAAGGCCCCGATAGCTGACAGGCAGGGCCATCGGTTGGTTGATACACGTAGCATTACCCGATGAAGCACCAAAGAGAAGACAGCACTGCACTGAGAATACACGAATACCTAGATCCAAAAAGGAACAACAAAAAATACTGTAGACTGAGAAGGTGGTAGGATACAACCATCTCAGCTGAGCTGCCACTTCTTTTTTCAATTAATGCCTTTAACTGCGCAAGTGCACACAGAAAATTCTATCAGTTCTGAAGTTTGTAGATTCATAAAACCATTACCATCATAGTTCACACTGGTTATGGCTCTAGGCAAAACTGGTTCCAGCAGCAGATCATTCAAGACAACAGAGAAAAAGGTGCAGTATGAGGCTTTAAAATAATCTGCCCCATGTGAAAGCTGCATCTCAGTTTCCATTAGTTAAATATTTTTCTAATGGAAGCATTTTTAAGTCTTCTGATATCGTCTTAGAATCAGCTACAAGATTTTAAGATTTTAGAGTTGCATACAACTTATGAAAGCTCCCTTCAAATTTTGCTAGATTCCGGAACTCCCCTGCAGAGACACTGCCACATTGCTTTGTGGGCCACCTGACACACGTTTATCTCACGGGGCCACTCAACGAGGATAGACTAGCACAGAATAAGGTGGTCCTGGCATCAGAGGGAGATGAGTCAGGAAACAGGGTTGGGCAAGATGACCTCCAGAGGTCCCTTCCAACCTCAGCCTTTCTGTGACAGCGTGAGCCGCATCAGCTGCAGCCAGTTATTCTGGCTGACACAGTTTTTAGACACGTGCTTATACACAAGACACTGCTTATTATTTTCCTATACCAACATTTTGAATGGATTCATGGGAGTCAACAGACCTCTCTGCAGAATTTCTGTAATGCAGTCCTACTTATGAGCAATTAAATCCTTCCCGCTTTCTCATTTTGTCTTGAAAGGTTTGAAATCTGAACAACTTCATATTTTTTCCCTGAACTATTCTGGCATGGGAGGTCTATGAAATTCCATCTAAAGAGATATGCTGGCATTACAACTAGGGGGGAGCAAAATAAAAGAAAAAAACATAAATTTGAATGGCAGTGGTTTCTTTTAAAAAAATCTTAACCTCTTAGTTAAAACTTTCAACCTAATCACTATTGAATAACTAAAACACACATTTGCAACATCACCAATTCAGTGAGAAAAGCCATTTTGCTCCTCCAAAGAACTGTTCCATGAGCAGGTAAGCAACTAACTTGTTAAAGGGCCAAAATTTGTAAATTTAAGAAGCTTTAAAGCACATAAAGCTTCCAGGATTTCTGTGACACAAAATCTCTGACTGCCAGACATACTAAACACAACAGCTTTTAAATTCTTCAGTAAAGATGTCTGCTTTTTCCTATGGAAATTACTTAAATGTTGTTCATCCATCTCACTGTGCCCATTTCCCTTCTTCCCTCAGGTTTCCTTTCAAATACTGTTTTTTAAGCAGATGACCAACTCCAAGTGAATTTTACAAACTTAAGAGATGTCAAAACTCATCGGTCAATACAGACAATTAGAGATATCAAAGACAGTAAGATAGAAAGTATAGGAAAATCAATTGTTGGAGAGAAGAGAGGCAAATTAGCACCCTTATGAAGACAAAGCTCTTATCAATTCTAGTCCATTGGCAGCCTGTCAATCAAGCAACACATAGACCCTTGACTCATGGGGAGCATAGGATGATCCAGAAATTACCTACTGTGTGACTGTGTGAAACTGCTTTTCCACTTGCTAGTGTATTTAAGTTGGCATTTGACTAGTTCCAAATGAAGCAATATTTAGAACAATGCAAAACAATTAAGCCAAAGAAAACACAGAAAACCAAGAATCATTTCTAATGTTCAATACCCCAAAACATGCTTGTGCAATTATGAATGTCAATGTTGGTGTTAAACTGTCTAATGCATGAACATTCAGTAATGTATTAAAAAAAAAAAAAAAAAAGAGTATTGCAATGAATTTCATTCAAAGGGAAGTTAAAATGTATTATGGATAATGAGGAAAATTCTAAACTGAGAGACAAGCAGTGCTATTTTGGGAAGTGAACAGATGGCTACAGAAAAGCAGACCCAGAAATTAAGAAAGATATAGGGAGTAAGAGTAAGGGGGCTGGAATGCGTTATAACTGGGAGAACTCACATTTCTTAATTTTCTGCAGACACTTTTTGATAAGCTTGAGATACTACAAATCTACAATGGAAAATATATGAATTACAGTTCCAGTCATGTTAGTAACTTGCAGAGCAGTTTTGGCTAATTTTTTTACATGTCTGTACACGCAAGTGGAAAATTGCTTCTGGCACACAGATCCAAAATTGCTAACCCAAATCTGTGGTTCATGATCAGTAAGTAATAAAACTAACCTATAATCTGGAAAAAAGACAGTCAAAGCTCTGTGCAAGGCAGCAGAATGTTATGAAGCCAATTTACTTCTTGAAAGACGTCCTTCTGAAACCACTGACAATCTACAGTGTATTACAAAGTTGGAGAGGAGAGTTTTCCCTTAGGATTCTGATGACTCTAGAAATGAACCACCATGTTGAAATGGTTTCTAGATCTGGTATCAGCTACCCAGACTGAAGTACGGGCAAAACAACTCAGTTATGTCTATAAATAAAATCCTAAATATATCCAGTATGAATATTCAGAATTAGAGTGACACTAATCAGATACTTGTTTTATAGTCCTACAGTAACAAAGCACTGTATTTTTCCTCTCTAGTAATTTTCTTATTGAACAAAGCATTTCTCTTTGTAGAAACAAACAGTATGTTTACCCCAGCCTCGTGATTTTAGTGGCATATCCATACTTGGAAAGAATGAAAACCACCTCTCTTTATTATCTGTCTATGCATTTTGAGAGTTTCATGGGTTTCCCCGACTACTAGCCTGTTTCCTTTGTTTTTATTTTAAGTAGAGATGAAAGAAGAAAAAAAATTGACTTATTTCTTCAGAATAGCTATCAGAATTACCACGCTGCCAAGACTTTTTGATGCTGTAGTTCTCTTGAAAAGCCAATGTTACACAAGTAATTGAAAAGGTCTTATAGCAGGTATTGGCAGGCAGTTCCAAGGGAGACATCTGTGCTCGTGTCCCAGCTGATGCTCTGAAGCAGAAGGCAGCAGACAGCGGCTGCCAGAAGCAGCTGTTGCTGGAGAGAGACCATTCTGAGACCAAACCCAACAAAATTCTGTTGTTAAGCAGAACTAAAACTAAATGCTGAGCTGGGGAGACAGCTTCTGGCTTTTCCCATTTATTTTTGCAGGACTCCCTCAGCCTTTAGTGCCAAAGGCAAGGTGATTGCAGCATGCTATGAAGCCAGACACCCTAGGAAGCCTGAAATCATTAAGACATGTATTTAGACAGGAGGAGAAAGGATGAGTGAGTACAAATTCTAAGCTGGGAAAAAAACCAACCCCCTCTTTTCATAACATCTCAATTACTGTAACACCTGGTCACCTTCCAAAAGTCAATTAAGTGACATGCTTTAGATTCTCTCTTTTAATCCACAGTTCCTTTTTTTTCACCTCAGACATTATGTGGTTTTAACGATTTCTTAAGGCCACAATACTTCTTCCACTCCTCATTACAAAAGAAAGAAAAATATCTTCCAGTTGAAATCAAACAATAAGGATGTTCATCTTTGTTGCTTTCTCATTTGAGATTCTGCTTCAAGCAAGACCGAGAAAAGCCCATGTCTCAAATAGACATTATCTCTGCTGTAGGCACTCCACTGTGTCTAAGAACCACATCCATTACCTCTCAACTTCAAGTGACAAGCTAGATACACTGAGCTCACTCCATCAAGCTGTTAACCTTCAAGTTGTTAACACCCTGAATTTGTTTTTTTATTTGGTAGCTTATATAGAGAAGAGACAGAAAAGAATGACTGTCCCTCACAGCGTTACTGAAATGCTTTAAAACTGACTTTCTTAAGGGCTTATGCCTAACTTGCCCAGGTTATTATTAATGCAATCTTAGAATCATAGAATGGTCAGAGTTGGAAGGGACCTTAAAGATCACCAAGTTCCAACCCCCCTGCCATGGGCAGGGACACCTCCCACTAGAGCAGGTTGCTCAAAGCCCCATCCAGCCTGGCCTTGAACACTTCCAGGGATGGGGCTTCCACAACTTCTCTGGGCAACCTGTCCCAGCATCTCACCACCCTCACAGGAAAGAATTTCTTTCTAGCATCAAATCTAAATCTCCCCTCTTTCAATTTAAAACCGTTACCCCTCATCCTATTGCTACACTCCCTGACAAAGAGTCTCTCTCCAGCTCTTGTTTGGCTTCCTTCAGATACAGGAAGGCTGCAATAAGGTCTCCCGAGAGACTTCCCTTCTCCAGGCTGAACAACCCCAACTCTCCCAAGCCCACATGTGATATTTTTCAATATTTTCATTGCTGTTTTTTTCTCACTCTAAATGCACTCAACAACTTTTGTGCTGTATGTACAGCTATATATATAATTTTAGATATGCTATATCATCTTTATAAGCTATATAGTTTAAAAAATATACAGTTTAATACATCACTTGTTAGAACCTTCTGTATTATTGAAAAAATATAGTTTTAAAAAATTCTAACAGTATAATGAGGTGGGAAGCAGCACTTCATACAATCAGTAGAATAATAAGATGTTACGTTAAGTGTTCATTAAAAGCATAAAAAATAAAAATGACACTAAACCTGTGTTTTGTTAAAAGACATCCTTGCAATTATATTTAACTGTTAATTAAATGCAAGTCCAAAGTCATCACATAACTCAACAATTCACAAGAAGTATAAATTCCGCCAAGATACATAGATTATGAATCCTTAAAGGCTAAATCCAAGACAGCCCTGTAACACTTAACAGCCAGAACTCCTACAGGCACTCGGTTCTACTCTTGTAAAGCCACACGTCGCAAACAGCTACTCTTACTATCAAATGCAAACAAAATTTTGAGAGTAATCTGAAAAATATGTTAAACCCTGAAATAAAGTTGTGTATTCAGTGCCCTAATCTGGGAACAATTAGTGATTACAAACAGATTTCGTTTTCTTAAGAACGCACATCAGAAAATCTGAATTGCCTAACGTTATCGCAAAAAATCTAAAATAACAGCAGAAGGGAGGAATAAGCAATTCAGTTGTTTAATTACAACGGGAAATTGAAATACAACCACAAAAGAAAAATAATTCAGTAGAGCAGCATTTGTAAAATAAAGGGCACATCTCAGATTAGAGTTTTGGGATTTACAGGCTCTTCTAAAATTAAGCTGTTAACACAAACATTGCATGCTCAAACCTGACAGAAGTGAAACGTGTGACTAGAACTATGGCTACAACCTGTGTCAAGAAAGGCTCAGGAATACAATTTCCAGGAAAACAATCCATACTTTTAAGTTGGTAAAGGGGTTAAAAAAAATTCAAAAGGAAAAACAGTGGCAATAAGTGAATTCCTAAAAAAATATTCCAATAAGAAGAGATGGAGAGAGAGCAGAGGCAGGAAAAAAGTAAAAAGTGGGTAAATTAACATCAGAGGCTGTTTTTGCAGAGAAAATTCTCCTTTCTATACATCCTCGTCTTAAAATAACATCAGAGCTATTTTTCTCACTCATACTGTATATAAATGACAACACATAATCTTCCTTTACATGAACTACACCACTGAAGTCAATGATAATTGCTCTATTCCACTCTGTAAGATGACTCACAAAACCAAGTAATATAGAGGTTGATATTTAAGAGTGCTCAAAAAGGGATTAAGGATTCACACAGACACACATTCACCAATGCTCTATAAATGAAAAAGCTGCACCTCCATAGTGTATTTCTCTTCTAATTTTACACTCTTTATTTCTCTGAACTTGGCAGGAAAAAAGGGGTGGAGATTTCCAAATCTCTCATTTGGTTACAATCCGTGCATTCTACATCCATAATCATACTGCTGGGTGACTGCTCAGTCTGTTCCCACCCAGGCAGTAGCTCTTGTCCTCCATTAAACATCCTAAATGACAGAACAACTCAGGAGCATTCAGCCAAAGCCTGAAATGATGATAACAACATGTAATTTTTCTTAAGGCATGCCTAAAACAACATGGGATTCTCTCAGAAGCAGGAGGTAACTCAATTTAAGGTGAAGTGTAAATGTAAAACAAAATACTGGATAAACTATTAGGAAAAAGGGATTCCAACTGCATTGATAGTTGTCTGGTAAGACTGGAATGTAGCAAAACGTCCAGATTACTGGCATGCAATAATGCCAGCTAAAAACTACAATAGATACTGCAGGCAAAGTCAATCCTGCCTATTTGTTCTGAAAAAGAAAACGCTTCTTTCAGGAATTCCATTCCTTTCTCGTCCCCCACCCAACCATGCACCCACAACCAGTTACTGCTTCTTCTGGTACTTTCTTGCCTAAGGAGGATCACAGAGAGGGCAAAGGAACGAATATATTTGGACCCCATCCCCAAACAGCCCATCAAAATCCTGACTGTGTACACTAAGGCAACCTGCTTCACACCTCGGAGTGACTCCCAGGCCACAGCTTGTTCAGTTTGAACCCATGTGAAAGGCGGGACTGCTTGCATTAGCAACAGAATAACAGCCCAACAGTAATCCCAGCAGACAGAAGGCAAGTGATGCAGCCTGAAAGCACTTCATTATTCAAAATTATTCAAACCAGCTATTTTTAATCCTTTTTTGTTTTGTTAATTACAAGTACGTTTCCTTGGGTTTTGAGCCCTCTGGGCTTTATATTTCAATTTTTTTTCTTCATAATACTAGTGGCTAGAAATATTGCAACTTTACAGATTCCCCTGTAGTAACACAACTTCATACACAGCTAGTGAGAGACAGAAATTCCAGTATTTCAATAGTTTATTGCACTAATACCCAATGTCTAGCATTTGGTGTAGTAACACAACCAGAAAAACAACTAAATCAATCCAAGATTTATAAACTTATTACACTATTTAGTTTAAAATGATTCAGCGTCTGTCTTACTGTTTTCAATCTTTTCATGTAAGCCTCAACAACTAACCAATCAGGAAAGCAATTTATCAAGACCCAGATTTTGGCTCCCATAGCATCATTAAAATACAGTGAAATCAATGTCTCTACAACAAACAGAACGCAAGGAAAATACATGAGTAACTGATTTAGCTCCACTGCAGTTTTCAGTGGTTGATAATGGAAATGTTTGCATTGTTAGCCTTCAGTCTGTATTCTTATAACTAACTCTACCTCAATTTTGTCTTTGAAAAGAGAACAACAGCTACCTTTTATTAAGTATAATCTTTTGAATATGTTCTTATGATTAGCAGGTAAGTTATTAAGAGGTATACTTATTAAGAGTAAGAGTTATTAATGCTAATGGATATATCAGACTATCTCCACCTATCTAATAAAATTAATCAAATAGCAAGGGTTAAAAACAAGCAGTCTACAAATCAAAGTGATAAAAACATGGTTACTGCTCAGTGGAAGTTAACGGTTTACTTATTTCAGCTTTATAGTAAGCATAGTTTAAGTACATGTTTCTAATACACTAATTTGAAATAGTTTGTAATACCAAGTTTTTTTCCAGTTTCAGTATCTGCAATGAATCTTTACTATTAAAAATGCTCTGCTGTTCTAGCAGAGTGTTTGTAAGGACTGGCACAAATAAATTTTCTGCAGGAATGAGAGAAAAAGTGAGAAGCACCATTTGATTTATAGAGTTCACATCAAATTGGAGAGAAAAAACTCTGTCTAACTTTATGCACACTGTTTAGTGGTGGCAAGAAACACAGCCACTTCTCATAACCTTGGCCATAATTAGGCATCTGATGATTTCAAATTTTAATTTTAAATTAAGATTTAAAGAAAAAACATCAGTCGAATGAAAAAGACACTTTCATATAAGAGTCTTAAAAATTTTAACAGGTAACCAGAGATTATATAAGAATGCAGATTGAATGCAGAAGTATATCACAGAAAAGAAACTTCCAACGTACAGCTTTTTCAGTTCCTGTTGTTGTAGCTTCAAGGTACATCCTAAACTTTGAGCCATACAAATATGCTTTATGGGGAAAGGAAGTGCAAGAGCAACAAAAACTCAAAATATTTCTTTGTTTCAACGGCAACAGTAGATAACTGTCACTGAAGTCCTTTATTCACAAGCTCATACACATCACTGTGAATTCAAGCAATTCAGTGCTTCACTGAGTACTCAGAACAGTGTTTGTAAAGAAACAAATATGATTTTGATTAAATTAACTCATTATTCCAAGCTTTGCCAAAATTTTTTATTTACACTAGGGTACAAACTTGAAAAAAATAAGAAGTCTGTTCTGCTATATTTTGAAAAAACTTGCAAGAGCAAGATTATTTGAGATACATATTCCATGTCTAGTAGCCATCCCAGAAGAAAGCATACATAAACGAGAGCTGTATTAGGAAAGTGAAAATGAGAGTTTCCTCCTGCCCTTAAAATACAAAATGTTCCTACAGTTTAACAGGATTGACTGACAAAGTTCACATCTTCCAGACAGTTATTCATCTCAGTCTTCCCCTTAATCTTTGCTTGCCAGAGATTATTTTGTGTAAATGGTAGCAGCCACAATGTACTAGCACTTTCCAGACATACAAGAAGGGATGGTCCATGCCTCAGGGAGCTCAAACTCTGAAAACAGGCAGGCAAGTAGACAGAAGTCAGGGAAAACAAAATTAAGCATGAAACAAAAAAAACCTAGATCCACTACCATGGCAAATAATTGACCTGTGAACTTGACAAGCTAAAAGGGTGATGGCTGGAGGGAAAGAACCAGCAGTTGAATTCTTCTAGGTTGTGCCATGCACTGACACTGTGGAGCAGAAAGCAAAATTGAGTATGGAGAAAGCAGACAAACAGGCAAATATGAAGCTTGACAAGAAAAACATAAGCAGAAACTGATAATTATATATTGTCTTTCAAGTTCTAGTTTAACTTCTGTCATTTCTTAGCTTCTAAGTAATTCCTTTTATTATGCTACTATATCTTTTCTAATCAAATCACTTGGGTTCTCAAAACATTAGTTTTTACATCTCACCCACACAAAAATGGTTCTTTCAACAGAAAGGCCATTCAGTTTCCTTCATTGAGGATACCCTTCGAAGAATGTGCTGGACTTAAAAAGCAGTACTTGCTGTGAGACTGGAAATGCAAACTAAAATTGTATCTTATTTTGATCCACTGATTTTTGCAAGTTTAATAGGTTGAGTGTTACATAAGCAGTGTTATAATTTTAAACATAAGGTTTGCACAAAGCAAAATAACCATCCAAGACCCTAGAGTACTGGAAGAAAGGAGCTGCAGGAATACCAGGTTTGTATCATGAGTAAAGACTCCCTATTTCTGTCCTTAATTTCTCCTCCTTGCTTGCTTGGCACATTTTTGCTTTGCTAAAATCTGTAAATCTAAGCAATTAACTCACCAGAAATATCTAAAGTGGTTCCAAACACCTTTAAAACTTTTTAAAGTAAGACCCAAGGCTCTGATCCAAAAATCTCTAAAAGCTGTTCATATTTTCATAGAACTAAAAATGTCGCAAGAACTTCCTATTTGAATGAACAAGAAAAGTAGCTCATAACAATGAAAAGCCAGTTACAGAAGAACGTATTGTATCATAGATCACAGAATGTCTGAGGCTAGAAGGGACCTTTGGAGGTCTTCTGGTCCAGTTCCCGCTCAAGCAGGTCCACCTAGAGCCAGTTGAGCCTAGGACCATGCCCAGATCGCTTTTGACTCCCTCCACAATCTCGCTGGGCAACCTGTGGCAATGCTCAGTCCTCCTCACAGTCAAAAAGTGTTTCCTTATGTTCAGATGACACCTCCTGTTTTTCCGTTTGTGCCCACTGCCTCTGGTCTTGCCACTGGGCACCAATGAAAAGAGCCTGGTTTGGACTTCTTTGCACAGTCTCTTTAGATTTTTATATACATTGAGCCTTCTCTTCTCCAGGCTATACAGTCCCAGCTCTCTCAGCCTTTCCTCACATAACAGGAATCCCACTACTGTAATCATCTGTATGGCCCTTTGTTGGACTCTCTCCAGTATATCCACATTGTCTTCTTGTACTAGGGAGCCCAGAATTGGAAAATGCACACCAGGTGTGGTTTCACCATTACTCTGTAGATAGGCAGGATCATCTCTCTCAGCTTGCTGGCAGTACTTCGCCCAATACAGCCCAGGATACCATTAGCCTTCTTTGTCACAAGGACACGCTGCTGGCTCATTTCAACTTGGTGTCCACCAGGACAAAGTTGCTTTCCAGCTGAGCATGTGCTGGTGCCTGGAGTTGTTCCTGCCCAGCTGCAGGACTTCACACTTCCCCTTGCTGAATATCACAACGTTACTGTTTGACCCTTTCTCCAACTGAAATGCCTCTGGATGGCAGCATGACCCTTTGGTGTATCAACCACACATCCCAGTATTGTGTAATCTGCAAACTCACTAAGGATATATCATTCCATCAGTCAGATAATCGATAAAGATGTTAAGCAGGACTCGACCCAGTATTGACCCCTGGGGTACATTGCTAATTACTGGTCTCCAACTAGACTTCATGTCACTAATCACTGGCTACTCTACCAGTTTTCAAAACAGTTATTTCATCATAGAAATTTATCATTGGTCAAGCATGACTTTGCCTTGGTAAATCCATGCCGACTACTCCCGATGACTTTCTTGTCCTTCATATGCCTGGAAATTTCAACTAAACCTTCTTTACAGATCTCCTTCCAAGAAGTCAATGCAGTTTGAATACTAATACACAATATATACCTGTGAAGCTCTATCTTTAGAGCAGCCAAACGAGAGAAGTATCATGCATTGGGATGCAGTGAGCAATCCTAACAACATGCTCTGAATTTTAAAGGACAACAGGTGGCTGGGCTGCAGTATTTGTTCGAAGCCAATCAACGTGTAAGGATCAGAGACTTCTAACCAAGATTGGAAGTAAATGGGTATGTTCATATTCAAGAAATCCTTTTCCCAAAGGTAGCGAGTTACCTGGAGGTACTGTTAGGAAAGACCATGTTTCTATATAAAAAAGAAGCTAGACCCTTTATGGAGACTTATTTCTCTTTTGTTGGCTATACCTCAGGAGTAATAAGCCATGTCCTTGCTCCCTGCCTTGACTTCATGCACCCTGCTCTTTCCATTCTATCTACTTTCAATGTAAGCTCTTCCAGCAGAGATCATATGCCATGACAGTTCATTCCTGATCTTAATTTGAACCACTAGGTGCTGCTGCAACACAGACAATAAATAAGTACAGCATAAACTGTCCTGTAAAATTATCTCAGATCTAAGAGTGACCTTAGGACAGTAGATGAGAACTCTTGGTAATGTCATCCCTTCCCATGTTGCAATAGAAAACTAGCAATTTTCAGCCTGAGGAGTGATCTTCTGTTTTTCTTGAAGTACAAGCCTTATTCACTGATCTGTGATTCAAAAGCCACACATGAAAACTGGGCATAGCTCAGTCTGCCTGCCATTGTGCTCTCCTTCTAAGCTAAGTATATAATGGTGCAAAACATACCAATGTTCACTCTCAGAATTGAAGTTTCCAGCAGAGCATATAGCGAGAAACATATTGGATACTTGCTCATCAAGGCAAAACACTGGTAGCCTGGCCATCAACCAGGACCCTTCCTTTGGATCTCCAGCCTCTGAGAAAGGCTGGCTATCTCAACTCTTCCCCAACAGAACATTTATGAGTATTACGAGCTTATCACAATTTCCAGGATGAGAAGTTATCTACTTGCAAGACTGGACTGTGCAGAAAAAGGATTCTTTCTGTAATCCACTTCAAAAGAAACTCCTGGGATAAAATTCACATTTCCTGGACTACAAAATTTCTAAGTAGCTATACATGTCTTAAAAGAGATGTTCATATCAAAAGAACAACAATTAAAAGGTATTGTTACAAACAGGCAAAAAAACATTCCCTATTACCTTCCTTAACGCCTAAGAGCATTCCTAACAGCAACCACCAGAATCTTTTGTTTCACAGAGAACTCTACTTATCAGCTCCATCAGCATCACCAGCAACTTTGTGCAGCTCTACTTTTATCTCCTGCACACAGCCCTGGGGAACGGTACTGCAAGGGCAAACACTGCAAGAGCAGTGCAGGGTTTTTGTTTTAAGGACTGCCATATCAGGATATCCTACAAGCAAAACATTGTCCTATCTGAAAACATTCTCAATACAAGTCAAAGTAAAGCATTTACTTGCAATATTCCAAATAACAATATCACAATCCCAAGGGTTACAAAGAAAGATTAACAGAAATTGTAAAAACACGCTCTCATCTCTGACGTAAAGCTGGATTTAAGACTGTTCTTAATCTTAAAGCAAGTCTCATTCTCTGCGCAATGAGTCAGCCATCAAGATGCTCCCCATCCATGGAACCCCTGAGCCTTTCTTATGCAAGACTTGCACCTTACATTAGCTGAGAAAAGGATTTGGGGGATTGTGATGAATACACACACGAGCTTCTCTTCTGTTTCATTTGGATTCAAACCCTCATTCTCTTTGTTCCCTCAAAATAACTGATCACCAGCTTTTTTTAGAGAGCAGTTTCAAAACTCCTCTCCTGGACTACTGAGTGACTTGATCATTCTGGAAAGAATAATTACCTTTTGGAAATCTAAATCCAATTGCCTCCTGTCCCTCTATCTACCAGAATCTTCTAATAAATATCTTGACACCCACCTGGACAAAACTACAAGCAAATAAAATGAAAGGAAACAGTCTTCTTGTCTACTATGGCAATACTCAAATCTCAGTGCAAAGTTTTCCAATGTAACATTCCTAAATTTTGATACATATTGCATGTTTGTGTTTCATATGTAAATTAACAGCCACACTTTATACAAATTTATGGTGAGATTAACATATGCAATTTATCATTGGATTTTGACTTAGGCCAATTACAACCAAAATCCACAACTTTCAATTGGTAATGGGGAAATAGGTTTGATTTTTCCAGGATGAGGGGATACTGTAAACAGGCATTAGCATCCACCTTTGAAAGAAAATAAGAGTGCTAGAAATCTCTTTTATCTGCAGTCATTTGTATATTTTGAAAATTCTTTAGTAAAAATAAATAAATAAATCAGAGGCCCACATAAAAGCGCTCTCACACTCAGAATTTAAAATTCTATTCAGAAATTCTGAAGAGTCTTGGGTATGAAAACCACTAAAAACAGTTACTGTGTCTTCCAAAAATGCAAGAGAATAATGCTTTATTCAGTTGAGTTATGAGGCAGCTAGAGCCCTAGAAATCCTTCCATCTGAGATTTCATTGAGTCCTTGCAGTTGACAGTAAGACAGACATGAACGCATTTGGTGACTTGGTCATACACATACGTATTTTCTTCTCAATAATATAGAAAACTGTCGTGATCACTAGGGGTGGGGGTGAGGAGAGGAGGAAGTATCACCCCAACAATTTCAAATACATAACAAAGATAACGAAATGGTTAAGACAGGCCTGAGTTATCTCCACAGGCTGTCAGAGTTTAAGAAATTACTGCATCACCTTACTCCTCAGCAATACTTAGAACACTGCACAAGTATGTATGAGCGAAGTCTCCCAAACTGTGTGCATGCTGTGTGTGCTGACGAGAAGAAACAGAAGGCCATTGCATTTTGATGTTTCTTATGCATTTCAGATTACTTCAGAATAACAAAGTCAGACATGTTTGCAGAGGGCTCGGTTATGTTCACAATACATTTTATTTCTTTGTCACATGAACAAAAAGAGACTGGCAGAGCTGTTAAACTAGTGTTAGAAATATTAACTCACTCTTCCCCAATCTGATTAGTGTTCCTCCTACCTGAGGGAAAACTACTGAAAATTAAATCAAGGAAAACTAATTTTAAAGCATACAAGTCAGCTTGAGGAGTATCCAAATCTTAGAACACTCAAAGAAACACCATCCTTTTACAACCACTTCACGGCTCTGACACAGCAAGAAAGCAATTGTAGGAGATTCAACTTATCTTACACCTTCACTCTGAAAGATGCTGTTCACAACCCTGAAGGGAACCCTTGTTGACACAGCAGAGGTACACACCTTTCCCACTACATGAGATGGATCAGAGTTGCCACTTACTGGAACTTTCATCAAATTTATGTCTTGCTGACACTATGCTAAAAGATCAGGCTCTGCCTATGAAGGGATTCTAGGCTGATCACACAATGACAGGATGAATGTCTGAAATAATTCATTATGAATATTGTCATTCTCCTTATCCAGTTATACACCTGCTCAGGAACTCTTTAAACACTTAATAAATATGTGCAAATGTTGTGTATTTGAAGACCTTCTCTTGGTTTTACTAACTGACTAGGAAGAAGGAGATGGTGTCTTGAAAACTGCAACCTCCCACTGACCAGACTCCAAGGCTGCAGAACTTTCTTCTCAAGCTAGGACAGCTGGATACACTGCCCTTTAGCTTAACCCTTTACTAGCCTATTAGCAGTCCCATTACAAGCACATAGTTTTGTGCCAGTGGTTAAATATTCATCAGGACACAGGCTAACTAATGGCAATCCCTCCTAAGACACTAGACACTAAACTGCTAGGCCCATTCCAATTCCATTTTATTTTCACAAAACAAATGAAACTTTCATATATAAAAATAAATAATTCTTTAAATTATATCTATATAATTTTATCATAGATATTTTTTCTATATTTATTTTTATATAATTCCAAGAAGCACAGTTCAATTGAAATATATATGTATTTGTTCCCAAGACCTTAACTGAACACTACAACTAGAAAACAGTATCTATAATAAAATTAGCTTCTCTAAACAATATTTTGCCTTTTCCCCCGCCAACTGCATAGTTTTTTCAATTCAAGAGACTTTGCTAAAGACTTCTGGTTTAACACAAAGGCTCTGCCTCACCAAAACCATCACATCCTCCCAGCTTCCAGTCTTTCCAATATGGAAGACAAAACAAATAATTAGATCATAGAATCATAGAATGGTCAGAGTTGGAAGGGACCTTAAAGATCATTGGGTTCCTGCCCCCCTGTCATGGGCAGAGACATCTCCCACTAGAGCAGGTTGCTCCAAGCCCCATCCAACCTGGCCTTGAACACTTCCAGGGATGGGGCACCCACAACTTCTCTGGGCAACCTGTTCCAGTGCCTCACCACCCTCTAGGAAGATGTCATGGTGTAAAATGTTAACATGATTACAGAATCACTACTAGGAATTTATAGAAGCTGAATGACAATCCTAATTTGCTGAATGTTTGGAAGAGCAGTACACAAAAAATCTAAACATAAAAGCCGCAGACTCAAAAATTCTCATTCACCCTCTTTCTAGAGCACATCTTAAATGCAAGTAATATATTAAACCAATTTCAAACTCAGCCAAGTCAACCAACTTAAGGAACAGGAAGAAGTTGGCATTTGCTTCAGAAATAGCAAATCTATGCACAGAGAAACAAAATTAACTTTGTTACTCAAAATAGCCTATTGCTATCAGACAGGTAGATCATAATGTACAACACATAAAATATTCTAGATGGGAAAGAACACGGGAAGATTTTACAAAAGCAGTTATTTCCCACACACAGAGTTTGAATTTGCTGAATCCAGGAAACAGTACTTATGCCGGGAAGAGATATCAAAAAGCAAGAGAGACAAACAAAATACTGTACTGTCAGTAACTAAGATTTAACTTGTTTATATTTGATATTTTGAAAGAAAACCCAATAAGTTGGACATACCAGTTATCAAACCTGGGTTGGTTATGAGTTTTTCAGTAGTCTAACCATAGCTTTGTGCTAAATTTAGTTTTAGTTACCTTAAAATACTAGATTAAGGGTGTGATCCCTCCCTTCAATCACTCAAGCAGAGTTAGTTCTTTCCACTTTTAAGTGCACATATATATCACATCAGCTATACACACTGTTTCTTCTGGGGAGGTCAAATCTTAAAGGACAAAGCAGAAAAAAGGGAAAACATGGATTTAAAATGAAAAACTACATTGTTGGGAGTATATTTCAAGAAGATTCAAGTTATACTTCAGCAAATGGACCTGTATCTTCATGTGTAAATTGATTAAAGATTTTCTACCATTTTGCATCCATTTTCTTTATTATGGCTTGTTCTTGCTTTTCCAATGTTTGACCATGTAAACCAAACATATTCATAGGAGCATAACAAAAGCATGCTAATGTCCACTTGTGATGGAGACTAGTTATCTTAAAACAAGTGCTGCATCATTTGTGCCTTGTACATTTGTTGGTTTGCGCATTGTACCCATTACTCTAGCCAACAAGTGTTTAAGTAACAGTTTACTTTTAAATTAAAAAATGCTAAGATTTTTTAACACTTCGCAGACAGAAATCCTCATGGAAAAAAGCACTGAAAAAAAAAAAATCCCCATAAACGATCAGGAAGAATGTGAGGTAGCTCCCTAGCTAATTCTGCATGTCACCTCTTCATTTGCTGTCAGTGTTGTAACCGAACAGAGTGAAGGATCATTATCTGCTAGTTGCAGGGGGAAAAAATATGCAATTGCTGTTGCTAAATGAACTGTGCTGAGAATAGTATGATAATGAAAGTGATAACTTTTTGTAATTCTTCTTTAACATCAGATCAAATGCTATCACTGTTCCCCATGTATTCAAATAACCCTACATTAAGAACACAAGAGTGATTACAGCGGGTCAGACAAATGCCTGCTGAGCTCAGACTCTTACAGGGGGCAAAGAGAATACACCTAAGCAGCAGTAAGCCAAGCATGAAGTGGTATTTCTACAAAACCCTGTCAGGCCCCAGCTTTTCAGACCCCAAAGACCTGAAGCAGTATTAATCCTTATTTTCCCCAGCGATTGCTTCTTTCATTAAGTTCATAAACACAAAACATTTAATATCCACAACATTGTACAGCAAGAAGTTACATACTATACTGTGAACAGAGAACCATCTCCCCTTGTTTGTGCTAAATACTCATTTTATTTGATGGTCACTACATCTTGAAGTAAAAGAGCTCTTGCAAGTCAAGCAGTGCAATGACCTCCCCAACACCAGGCAGAGTCCTGTAGTACTCAAGATAGAGCAGAGCATGTCTGGTGGCAGCAGCTAAGCTCGGCCACAGCCCAGTGGCCAGCATCTAGCCCAGCTGGCCTTGAGCCTTGACCACAGGCAGCTGGGCCTGGAGTGGGTGCAGAAGTGGTTGCAGGACCCGTTCTTACAGGTTCTCCAGCACTAGAAAGAGTAGCAGGATCATTTTTCTGCATCACTGGGAAATCATCAGGAAACAATATAATAAATTGGCAGCCCGTAATAAAATTATTACAGTCCAAAGGAGCCAGGAGAACATAATTACTTACGCATTGGTTTTAATGCTGAATTAAATGAGTGATTATTTAAACACTGGAAATTACAATTTCTTTTACTGATTTATTTAAAATAAAACTTGCATCTTCTGTAGGAGTTAAGAGTGGAAACTCTCATACAGATGACCCAAACATGCTTTCCAAACATTGGAATTGGAGACCTGACACATCAAGTAGAAGACTGAGTGCCTTCTAGGAAAACTAGAGGGTAATTGATCCTCTGGTTATTTGTGGATGGAAATATTTCATGAGACACTGGGTAGAAGACTGAGGATCTTCTAGGAAAACTAGAGAATAATTAATCCTCATAGTTAAGACCCATGATAGGAAAAAGCAGAAACTCCCTGAGACTCCAGATACGCAAAGGAGTAGGGCAGGTTAGGGTTCCTGTTGAAACAAAAACCCAAGACAAAGCAACAAGCATCACAGGCAGATCTGCATGCCTTAAATGCCTTCTCCTTTGACTCATCTAAACCATGAATTTATTCCTGGTAACAACATCATCAAAGAACGAACTCTAGGTGAGTGAGATGCAACACAGGATTACATTCAGTCCACATGTTTTATGATCCCCTTCACCACATTACTTCCAAGCAACAACACTAACGCAAGCATATGCAGCAAATCCATGATCCAAGCTTTTTTACTCCCCAGAAGAAAATAATTTCATTGCTTACAATATTTCAAAAGCATTAGCATTTTTTTTTTTAGTCCTTACAATATTCATCTCTGTACAGTACGAAAGCCTAGCCTATAGAGACAGGAAAAATAAAGCTAAAAATACCCTGTTTGAATTGTAAATCCAGGGACAAAGCTGGAGGACGCATTTGACATCAACCAACAAAATTTAATAAGTTTTCACTTAAACCAAAGCAGTATTCTGAGTTTCAGAAATTCAACTTCAATTTTTGAAGTGGAACTTTAAAAAGTAAAGGCAATGACTAGGTTTTCCTCCCATGCATAACTGGCAGCAGATAAATATATAAAGGCGTTTGAGAGAGAATCTGATAGCTGAGTAGTAAAAAACTGGTAAGGTGACACAGACAACAGTATCAGAATAAATTACGACTTAAGGGGGTAGAAACTCCAAATTTATTATGAAAGATCATGTAACTGGGATTATGGAGCATATAATTATATAAGCAAAATAAATGTTTGTTTTCCTCAACATAATACTTTTGAAAGTCTGATGATCTTTTCTAGGTAGATATTATGAAAAATATAACAATTAGCTAGAAACAGTCTGATTTTATTTTAGAAATTTAGAATGTGAGCTGCACTTAAGGTTTCTGCTTAAGTAAACTGTGACTTTTTGTAACAATTTCAGTGAAACTGGCCATCAGTCAAGCCTAGCAACAGTAATACGTTAATTAAATATTATCTAACCTCTTTCTTGCCTGTCAGATCTTTGGCATGTATTTAAAATGACTGGACAGCCACAGAGATTTTAGAGACACTGGGTTATTAGTTTAGATGGAGTCAGTTCATCAGTAGTGAACTATTTTCAAAACAAAGATAATAGATACAGATAACTATTTGAACATCCATCCTGCCATTGCCTAAGAATAGACCTTGTAAAGGGGAAAAAAGTGGAAAGAAAGGAATACAAACTCAGGGAAGATGTAAATTACATCAAAAGTCACCTGCAAGGGTTCTCAGTAGAAGAGAATCACAAAGGAAAGGCAGTAGTTCAGAAAGCAGAAAATTATCAAAATTATCAGGTACAGAGTTCATAGACAAGAAAGGGCTTGAAATTTCACAGAAAAGATGCCAGAGTGTTTGAGCAAATTATTGTGCAGAATTTCTTTCAGAACTTGCAAAGTCTAAACAATTGCCAGCGCAATTTTGCAGGATAACTGACTGATTTTTAGTTAAAAAGCTAAAGGAATGAAGTTCTGCCTCTCATTTTCCTCCTTCACATAAAGGAGTAGAACAGTACACCTGGGGATTTTTCTTTTCCTTTGGTTTAAGTGCTTTACAAAGATATTGAATAGCAAAGGTTCAAGCATGAAGTAGTTTATTAACCTAGGACTACGTGACTCTTCTTACCCACCCTCTAGGGGAAAGGAAAAAAGCATGAAAGGATGAGAGAAGGTGAACAACTGAATTTCCTTAATGAAGAATACTATTTTTTTCCTCTAAAATGCAAACAGTTATTCCATTCCAACACACCAGCTACTAAGACAGTTTTTCCTGGCACAAATAGGTAATAGTGCAGTTTGCAACTGCCGTGCTGCGCTAGAAAACCTACCAACCTTATATGCAGTTATATCAGCAAAAGCATGCTTCTGCCAGTACAGTGAAATTTATTTTCTAAAAGTAAATGAGCAAAATTGTTTAGGTAGTATAAAATGCATCAATACTGGGGGAATTTTCTGAAGCAATCTATCATCAAAGTCTTACTGCTTTTTCTACAAGTGTAATATCACAGAGGAACTTCAAATCTACTGAATGATGTACGTTCCCTAAGCTGAGGAAAAATAAATCAGAAAAAGAAACAACATACAACAACTCAAGCAACAACAGGAGAGCAAAATAACAGAATACTTCTGCAATGACATACATTGCAGACTTTGCTTAATGTCCACAGATTATCACTTCTTTGTTGCTATGATGCTTTAATACACTTATTTATATGCCATTTATGTACAGGCACTTATTAGGGGAAATTTTAATTCTAAATTCACGTTTGAGCGACACAGTTAAAGAGGTTCTGTCTTGAAAGAACTGTGCTTCTCATTACAATCAAGAAATAGGTAAATCAGTCAGATTGAAACATTTCAACCATTTGTTCTCAAGTCTGGTTCTTGCCAAGCCAACTCTCACCACTGATACCCCAGCCTAAATGAGTGGCACAGAGCTTTTTGCCATGCTGAATGTCTGAAAACACATACCTGGCACACCGATTACATACTGCCTACTCTTCTAACATGCAGGAAGCCCTGGACGCGTTTAGTCTCCTCACAGGCAAATTCTCTTATACAATAAGAACCCAAACTTCAGCTGAACAAGTGAAGACAGAGGTTGTTCACCCCCAAAATATCTCAAATGCTCAATGCACTTGGCAGTTTTCTGGGCACAAATCTCAGTCATGTTACTTCTGGACACACGCACAACGCAGAGCAGCAGGTGGTACTAACATTATGTTAGTTGTAATTACCATTTCTAAATGGAAAGAGTCATATTAAAACCCATAACCTCAAGTGCTCCTGGACAAATGAGTAACTAATATTCTGCAATATAGGTCAATAACAGGCTGTATGAAGGTAACAGGCTGCAGTTTGAATTTAAGTCTGCAACAAGAACCAATGGCAGACAGCACTTTTCCTTCCTTCCTTCCTTCCTTCATGTCATCCTCTGTCTCAGTCTTGCCTTTTGAGTCAAGAGCCACTAAATGCACATGAAAGACTTCTGCCTTTACTAACACAGCAGAGCATCTGCAGCTACAACAGAAATTCCTTACCCTGCAGTGAAATTTCAAAGATTTTCTTCTTCAAAAACAGCAAGATGACTAATTAGCAAACTTCTCAGTAGAAAAGCTAAACAGAAAAATGTTTACACTGTTACAATGGCTAACATTTCTTTCCCAATAGGGTATAAAAAAAAAAAAAAAAAAAAAAAAACAAACAAAAATCAGTTCAACAGATGTTAAGATGGATTGGCTCTGCTTATGACACAGCTGTGATTTTTAGCAACTAAGTTACACAACAAATGTATACTGGAGTTTTGTTCCAGGCCCTGAAGCTTTGAGAGGCAGCTGTTCACCAAGACAGCTACCAGAACATCCAAAGAAATCCAACTAGCTAAAGCTAAGATACCCGACAAGGATATATATGACGCCCATGACAAACACATTCGAAAAAACTTGGATAGTGACCAGACTTGCAATCTATCGAGATTAAATCCTCTTTAAAAATTGACGGGAATGTGTAATTTGAGATTTTCAACATTCATTACTCTAAATCTGATAAAAATGACTCTGAACTCCCATGGTAGGACCACAAGTCAATCCGTGCTTTGAGACATAACCTTCTGAATTTTCTTCTTGGAATGAGAACAACAAAACCCCAGCAACAGCTCTGCATCTCTAATGCTTTCTTTTTTTAGGAAAACAAATTCTAACAAGGAACCTCTGAAATACAGAAACTCTGATTAAAAGCAAAAGGTTTGAAAACAAAACCACAGGCTTTGCCTTCGAGGGGATTGGATCTTCCTTTCAGACTTTCTCTCTGCTTGGCAACTTTCATCCACTTCCTGGACTGAAACAAGTATCACACAGTTCTCTGAGATGTTCAAGAAATTCACTGCATCTTAGCAGCCAAGAGAAGATTTAAGGTATTCTTCTGAGCTGTACCCGCAGTCATTCATAAGCATGAAACTTCACTGCAAAAAGTAAAATGCTAATGGCATTCTCAGATCTCCCACAGCAAGTATGCAATCAACCCATACGTTGCTGGATTCTGAGCTACACATTTATGAGGTTATCTTTTCATTTCAATCTAGAGCAGTAAGACCCACTTCAGTTCCACAAAAATCCAGACGGAGTGCTTAAGGACTTGAAAACAAACTATTTTGGTAATAAACAAAAACATACAGACACAGCATCTCCCCACGATCAGCAAATTTCATCTAAACATGAGGGGAGTCACAACAAACGAGAATATAATTATTCCTTAACTTTTTTCATAAGTTACTACTAATAGAATAAAGCATTTCTATTAATAGAATAAAGCATTTCAACAGAGATCATAAAAATTAATAAGGCATAAACACTGTTGACAAAATATGCAGAATAGCAGGATTTACTTCATCATTATTCTTTTCATGAGATGCTGGTGACCTACCACTCACGACTGTAAGCTTGTCACTCAGAATTCACAGTTCACAGCACTAAAGTATCATTTTTCCTCTCCACTTCAAAAACAATTTATTAGCACTATACAAATACTACAAAAAACTTTCTGCAGGTTCTGATAAGAGTTAAAATAAATAAACAAGCAAAAAAAATCCCTTTGATTTCTACTGTTATTTCCTTCTTAAAAGTCACCATAGCTAAAACAGCTCTCCAGTTAACAGAACTGTTATAATTCTTAATGAAATACTGAACTGTTTTCCACATGTCAAAGTTTTGACTAGTCAAAAAACCAACCAACCAAACAAAAAATGCCACAGGCCACCACAAAATAAAACCATGCGCACAGGAGGCTTCCTTCTTCTGTTTGTGGGGATTTCTTTCTTTTCCCCCCCTATACTCAGTGAAATTTGTTGGCCACATTAAAACCAATATAAAAGCATAGTGCTAGGATTCATTTGTTGTAAAACACTATACTGACTTGCTCCCCATAATAAAGTCACTAGTTAGGATTGCATTTTTTTGGAAACTCTATTTCTGTTATCATCTCCTTGTGATAGAATTTGTTATCTGCTGACCTCACTGTTTTTGCCAAGAAGTTATGCCTAAAATCTGACCCACCTTGTACTTGACCAAAACAGCTGTATTCCATAACTGAACACTGTATGATGCTCAACTTGCATTTCAATACAAATCTGCAAATCAGCAGGCTTGCTTTCCAAATCCTGACATAATTTTTAGTTTGTATTTCTGCTATCATCATCCCTTCCCAAATATTTGAACAGCCTGAAATAAAGAAACTACATTATTCATCTTTCAAGACAAAAACTTTGATGACATTCCAGTGCAAGTGATGTTTATTATCAGAATTATTATTCTTACTGGAATCCCCTCTTATTTCATGTTACTGTTGCCACATATGATTGAGAGGTCTGCCTTCCTGCTCTTTTCCTCACAAAGTACATAAAAGCAAGAAGCAAGAGAGAGTATATCTGGAAGGCACATTCACCAACGGTCCGGTGCTCTGAATAAAATATCAAATTATGGGGTGGGACAGAAACATGGAAATAGTTTCCTTTACTGTCCAGGCATGAACACTTGCAATTCCACCTGATCTTAAAATCATTTTCTTCAGTCACAGTTTACTCCAACTGTCTACACTGTGTATTTTGCTTAAAATATTGCACAACTGAGAAGAAGGTTGTATGTTTACCACGTCTTGGCTGCTGCACTCTTGCTCTTGGAGAGGCTGGAACTGAGCCATTGGGCCTGGTAAGCTCTGCAGGACCTTCTCAGTAGGGGAGGAGAGCTGCAAGGCACCTAAAAGAGCTTCAACATGCCAGCAGGGAGCCTGCAGCAGGTACACAACTGGAAGACTTGCAAGGGGAGGAGAAGGCTGTTCAGCAATGGCCCAGAAGCATACTGAACTCAACCGGTCATGCAATCATAGCCTCTGGCTTCCATCACAGCATTTCTTCACTGACACAACAGCTGTAACAGCAATGGCACACCAATAACAAACAGCTACAAAGGTGTGAAGAGAGAAGCCACACAGACCTTTCAAGGGTACTCCTGTACCTCCTGTCAGGGCTGCAGGCAAACAGCCAGATCGCCAGTGACCTTAAGGTAACAGAGCAGGACATGAGAAACTGCTGGATGTGACAGATAATGTGAGAAGTGACAGAACAGCTGGATTTTAGAGTCAGTTACATGAGAAACAACCACACTTCACAGCTGACTGAGGGGGGAGTACTGGGGACCTTATGGGGAGCAGGATCTTGCCAGGCCAGCAGTTGCTAATTAATAGCATTAGTAATACTATATAAACCTGAATTTCCCTTGGCAACAGTACCAGAAATACCTATTTGAGTACCCATGTAACAAAACAAATGAGAAGAAAGTAATTAGGGATGGGTTGTTGACTTGGAAGAAGAGTGGGACAGAGAAACAGAGGTACAAGGAAGTTAAATGGAGGATTAGAAAATGGGAAAAGCTGTATCACTATCTGTGAATTACACCATCACTGCTCTCCGGTAACATATGCTGGGTGACTCTGCACTTGAACACTGCAGCCTCAATCCAGACAAACCCAACCTGTTGTGCTGACTATACCAAACATGAAACTTGCTTCTGTGGTTGGGAAGGAGGGAATGGGAGCTTTCCCCCGGCTAGCAGGGTGGATCAATCATCTCGGCCTCACTGTGTCAGCCTCCTTGTGGCATGAGTGTCTACTTAACACCCTAACACTTCCAAGAACACTCTCCCAGCTTCCTGACCTTCTGGTTTAAGTAATGCCTGAGCAAGAAGCAGTACCTGTGAATTTAACAGCACTCAAGGATTTTTCTTCTGTTAATTTGCCTGATGATGTCTCAAGTCACAAAAAACATTAGCAGCTGCAACAAAAAATACCAGGAACTAAATCATGAGATCTACAAAAGCATCCTAAACCTCCAAGCAAGCAAAGTGAAAGCAGCATCAGTGTTGATGAGTGAAATACATTACCCACATAAAAGACAGTCTGAGAGAATAGTTTGTCCTTCTAAACTGTTCAAATGCCAAGCCTACTTAGGAAATGCGTTACTAGATTCCACATATCTGCTATTGACAATCATCTGTGGCAACTGACAACTGATCTCCCGGGAATGCCAGTTCTATAGTAGCAGAAATATAAAATCTCCTTATCTGTTTTACATTCCACCCCTGATAAACTCTTCCTCCACAGAAAAACTGATATAAACTTTTAAAAATTATTCCCCCTAAAAATACTTATGAATATTTATCTACAGATTGGTGAAATATCCCAGCTGCACAGTCCAGCTTGCAAAAATATCTTCTGATATGGCTTGAAGAACCTTGAATAGTAAGTGGAAATAGAAATATGATATTTATAAACCAAAAATTCTGGTATTATGAGTGACACAGACTAACTTAAGTTTTCAGGAATTACAAATTGCTAAGCAGCCATCTAAGGCCTGAAAATATGTATAGTCTGGGTAACTGGAATAAACATGAAGAAAATAGGCTGTTTGCCCTTATTTTTACAGGTATTAAAACCAGGGTGACTGTATCCTATACTAAGCATCAAAAGAAGATTTGAAATTCCCCTGTTAGTTTTCTTCCCTAGCCCCCCACCTCTTCTCCCAATCAAGTAATGACATTACCAATGAAATAATGAACTTTGCATGCAGTAACTTAGTCACTTGCAGGTCCAACATATTTACACAGAGTACTGTGGGTCAGGTTTTCATCATACCAGCAAGGATGAAAACAGACAAATGTCATGAAAGAATCAGAGAACTCAAGCAATCATTCAAACGTTTTAAAATACAATGTTATTAAGACTCATGATTTCAGTTTCCCATTAATCATGCCAATCAACACGATGTGAGAACGAGTGTTCTCCCTCCCAACTCACCATGAATTTCACATTTAAGTCACTGAGTATTGTCACTATTCATCTCCATGGAAACAGTTGTGATGGGAAAAACTCATTGGTATATTGTATCACTGAGTGAATCAGACAAGATGACTAATTAAAGACGACTCCTTCTAAATATACACACAGCCTGCAAACCAGCAATACTAATAAAACATTTTTAAATGGTCTTAAAATATAGGCAGTTTTAAGGCTATTAAAAGTCTTGTACAGATGAACAGGTTTACAGTAGAGAGCACACTGATCAAACACCTCCTTTAATTGAACCAAAACAGTTAAAAAATTCTTGCTCACACAATATCCGTTATACATTTTTTTTACATAACAGCTGGCAAGTAATACCAATTAACTATTGCAAACTTGTAAATAATCATGCATACAACGTACAGTGCAAACTTTCTACATACACTGAGACTCCTATTTTTTTTTTTCCAATGCTTGCAGACATCCCATGACATTTACCACTCATAAAAATTGGAAATACACTGTAGAAACACACTCACTAACAGGAAATAGGGCCTCTGGGTACCCCTCTATAATTACAGGAGAGTGCTGCCATGAAGTGTCCTCTGTGCAGGCAGTCTAGTGTTTCTCTGGGGTACTTCAACAGCTACCTGATTCTTCTTTAAGCCATACACCTACCACTTCCCATGGTACCCTTATACATTCATAAAACTCACCAAAGGAGTGAAAGGACTTGAAATAAACTCCCAAACCCGCATCAGAATTCTCCTATCACAGTATCTGATTTTCAGTTTAAGTAGTCACTGTAGATATCAGGGGGTTACGTAAGGATGAAAGGTAGCTCAGAATTTCAGGCTGACAACCAATTCCCAAATAGCTCCATATAAGCATTCAGCTTTTATCCTAATTAACATGGAAACAATGATAAATTGAAAAAAACACAGAAATTATTTTATTTTTCTTTAACAGATATGAACATTTATGTAGAGCAAGAGAGAAGATCTAAAAATGACAACAGTCCATGACATTTCAAGGTTCAAAAAATAATGTATAAAGTTGGAAAAGATGGAAGGTATGATACAGAAAGAATCCCTATTGATGTAGCCTATTCCTTGGATACAGCAGGACTTTGGTAGAGTATCTTCAAAAACATGTTCTTGTCTCTTCTGGAAAGGGCTTCTTAACCTCGGGCACAGAGCCCCTCTAATGCAGCCGTACTGTTCCCAGATCTGGTGCTTGCTTGGATTCCACTCTTTTACCAGCTTCTGTACCACTCTTCATTGCACAACATAAACACACCCTTATATGCCTACAGCAATTTTTAGACATACTCTGAGAAAACCAAGTATTTTAGATTCATTCCTAGCAGAAAAATCAAAAGCCAACTCCAATTCAAATTATGTGCTATCAAAAATTCCCTTACGGGGTTTGTATCAATAACAATGACACCACAGGATGTGGCAATTGTTGACAAATATATAGCATTTGAAATCCAACAGATTAGTCTGATGCAAGACACTAAATTTCCCTATGTAAAGTAATATGATATAAATCAAGTATAAATGTAAGCAAGTTGTTCAAATAATAAACATGCTTCAAATTTGACAACCAGAAGACAAGACCTCCAGGATGAAAGATCTTTTTTCCTGCTACTGTCAGAAGGGATTTAAACCTTTTTCTGCATGAATCTTCTCCATTAAAAAAATTTTAATTCCACTATTTAAAGGTGTTTTGCTGTTTTTTTTTATCACCTCAAAAGTATGCATTCTTTACAAATAATGCAATGTACATACAGTTACACAAATATGTGTCCAAAATATTATGAAGATATATTAGTTACTGAAAACAGAAACTAGTTAACCTGACTATTGAATAAACAGAGAACAGAATAACTTTCAGGTGTTTCCCAACTATTGCAAAACAAAACATAAGATATATTCAGGCAAACAGGAAATTCATAAGCACAGAAAGAAAATATATTGATATGCAGCATGAAGTAAGCGTAGAGCTATCACAGCAAGGCACCACTTACCAAAAAGAAAAGCAATTCAGAAGTAGTTTATTTTTCTTACAACAGCCAGTTTCATAATTAACACAAGTAATTTTGATACTGGGAATTCCAAAATACATGTCAATGTCCTATAAAAAGGATAGAGTTTGTGAAGAACTGAGGAAGTGAACAACCTTCCTGTTTCGGAAAACTTCTCAGACACTTGTAATTAGTCACTTTCAGGATCAGAACAGCAAAGTAGAAAGACGAAAGATTTGGTAAAATATGGCAATTCTGTGTTCCTATTTAATATCAAATTATGACTGACTGACAGCAGTTCGGCATCACTAACAAAATCATCTCATTTAAGTCTGACTTGTAATACTTGACTGCTTTGATGTTAGTACATTGAATTTTCTAATAAATATTTTATAACTTTATTTCATTAAGCATTTACATACAGTGTTATGAAGCACACATCAGGGAAGTTTATTCCAGAAGTAGGCAAGCTTTACTACAACCTATGTGTTTTTTTATTCTCTACATTTTCTAACTTTTCTAACATCAAACATTACACATATTTATTATGCACTACAATTTAACACAAACGCATGATTCAAAAGCGTTGTGCTATATTGTGACAAGCAACGTTCTTGAAGATTATTTAATTTCACAAAGAAATATGAACACATTAAAAAAAACAAGACAACAGTACGCAGAAAGCTGTTTATGTGTTTATGACTTCGCTATCCTACCAGAAGTAACTTATTTTGGGATGCTTATGCAAATGCACCATATTTTTAAGAAAACACATTAAAAACACTAACAACATAAAAGCAACCTTTTGCTTGACAGGAAGAATGAATTCTTACAAAAACAAAAGTTAAAGAAACTTCTGCTTTACAATCCTAACACTTATTTTTTTCCAAAGAGTTTGAACCTTTTGACAGGAAATTCTCCTTTCAAAAATATTTTCAATTGTTTTAGATACCTGAAATGCTGAATCTCAAAAAAAACCCCAAGAACTGGTGTTTTGCTGTTAAACAAACAAAAAATTGTATTGTTAAAAGCCACGCACAATACAATGTAATGATGGATCACTGTAGCTTTAATAGTGAGTGTCATCAACAACAACTGCACTTCTAGTGTCTTTCTAACTGTTCAGCAGGATTTCTGTGGAGTTCTATTTTTGGTAAACACTTGCTTAAATCAACAGATCAAAAATCAGGAGCCTCAGGAAGAAGAGTGGCAAATTCTGATCATCTGTATGTGAAAAGACGATTTTTTTTTTTAAAACAAACAAACAAAAACCACTTCTTTCACATTCAGAAGTTTGAGATATACTACTATAATCTCCAAACCAAGCAGCTAATTTAGAACACACAACAATGACTTTCAAGGCAAAGAACCATGGACAAGCAGTGAATCCTTTCCTTCTCTCTACCAAAAAAATTTTTGTATTAGTTTACCCACAGAAGAAGTAGGCCCTAAGAAATGAGCAATTATAGTAGGCCACTGCAATTTCACAGTAAGCAAGTTATCACCAGCACCAGTTTTCAAAAATCCTCTCTATGCTAAAAATGTAACATCTGACATACCTACAGCTTACTTAAAACAAACAAAATATAATTTTTTATCTATGTGTACACATAAACCCATACACATGCAGAACCATCACAACAGTACTTTACAAGAAAACAAATTTAATGATCTACAATCTACTAAAGGATTTTGGCCCTTGCAAAATGCAACTAAAGCTTTTTCAGTCACTTCTCAAAAACACATAGATATATAAGCATAAAAATAGGTAACTCTACTCTTCACGAATGTCCATTTTTTAAATACAGTAAATTGTGTATATTTTCGATAATTTGTCAGTCCCGGCTAACCGTGGAAGTCTCAGTAGACTGGAGGTTAGCAGACACGATAGCCATCCACAGGAAGGGCCAGATGGAGGATCCAGGTAACTACAGACCTGTCAGTCTCACCTTTGTGCCTGGGAAGGCTGTGGAGCAGATCATCTGGAGTGCTATTACACCACACATGTAGAACAACCAGGTGATCAGGCCCAGTGACCACGGGTTCGTGAAAGGCAGGTCCTGCTTGACAAACCTGACCCTCCTTCTCTGATAAGGTGGTCCACTTAGTGGATGACAGAAAGGCTGTGGATGTTGTTTACCTGGACTTTAGTAAGGCCTTTGACATGTTTTCCCACAGCATTCTCCTATAGAAACTGTCTGCTCATGGCTTGGATGGGAGCACGCTTCACTAGGTAAAAAAAACTGGATGGAAGGGCCAGGCCCAAGGAGTTGTGGTAAATGGAGTTAAATTCACATCTGACATTACATATGCCAGTCAAGGTAATGCATTCCATCACTAAATACATTAACAATGAAAAATGCTTATTTTTCCTGATGCCGACATATGTATTGCTTGCCTAAAACAATTCTGCATATTACAGGGTGGTAGAGATGGAGGTATCACGATCACACTTCTTCCACACCAAAAGGAATCAGTGGAGGGAAAAATCCATCATACACTAAGACAGGCAACAGCCACTACAGCCCAAGTCATGTAATGAAGCATCAGTTCCCAGCACCACTCAAAGAGCAATTTTGACGGATCCTGGGACTGCCAGTGTATTTCCATGGATGGAAGGGACATCAGCATGCCAAACACAGAGACACTCACTCTTCTTGACATGCTTTTCACGTCAACATTAACAAGCAAGATTTAGCTCTCAGGTTAAGGGCTTCACAACGGTCAGGCACACACCAGATGGACACGAAACATTATATCACATACATGCTACAGAAGCTCAATCATTTTCACTCAGGATTGTGCAGAAAAATGTCTTTTAAAATTTTATCAGATGAAGTAAATACTAGAGAGTGTTAGGGTTTCTGGGGAGAGTTTTTGTTTGTTAGTTTGAAGTAATGGCTTTCAAAGCTGAAAACACAAAGCTGTGTTACTTAACTTCAACAGAAATATCAGCTTACAGTTTCAAATTCCTGCCTCTAGCTCCCACCCTGTCTCTACGGAAGGATTTCTGCAGCAAATTTCTGCAATTTTACAAATAATCAATAAGCCAAACACAGTCACTAAGTCAACAAAAAAAAAAGTCATCCGACCTAGAACACAGCTCCACAAACTGCTGTGCTGGCACTGACAGGGATGGTCCTGGTAGGAAATAAAACTTCTTATGTCATAGTTTCATGTTCAGTCTTCCCAGACAATGCCAATCTATCTTCTGTGACAAGGCCTTTATCAAATTGCAAGCAAGAAATGATACATTTTAATAAGTAACACAGGATACAGTCAATAGTCAATAATCCTTGTAATTAAAAAAAGGAAGAATACGGAGTTCCAAGTTGAATTCGCCCACTGTGGGATGTGATAAGCAGGGTTCATTATTAAAATATGACTCAATGACCCAGGGGATATTCTGTATAAAGATATGTCACGTATGCTTGGAAATTCAGAGCAGAAATACTAATCTCTGTACTAACACTCACTGAGCCTGGTTCACATCCCTGTTGTGTGATTTCTAGTAGCATTGCCATTAAAAAATTAGTCATGTCGCTGGAACAGTTTGCAGGTTGCTAAGCCTAATTTACTAGCTGTAATTAGAGCTTTGCTGGTGTTAGTCAAGATGTAACACCAGGCATTGGAAAATGATCCTGGAATAGAAAGCTTTACAAGTCTTTACCTCCAGAATAAAAAGATTCACTTTGAATATTACATAATAAAGAGCAGCAACTGTAAAAACTACAGTTACTTCAGAAAAAAAAACCTCAATCTGAGTAAGTTAGAGAAAGCAGCAAAGGCTGCTCCAGAGTCTCAAAAGCTCCCTTGAGAGTCTGGCATCCAACAGCCACTCCTGTCTCTGGAAGTTTTTTTAAGGTAGGAACAAAGTAATGCTCCACAGATCAGAAGTCCATTTCTGTCCTTGCCATTCCAATGAATAGAAAAGCAAAATACGGGAAACTGTTACCTTTTTTTTTTTTTAAACATTAGAAAATGGAGAAATAAACCTAAGGGCGTCTGTCTGTTGCAGAAGGCAAGAGTGTGAACTGCAATGTTTTAAATACATCAAGAACAGTACAAGAGACAGAGGCAGAACACCACAAAAATAAAGATGTTAGAAACATGTCAAAAATAAAATGGAGTTATTTGACAGTGGGGGAAAAAAATATTTACTCCAAATTATTTATATCATGAAGGCAAGTCCATCTGTAACTGCAGATCACCTAATTATATACTATTAAAAATAAGACTTTATCAGTAGGAATCAAGTTGTCTGACCACCAAACATTCAAGTTTTTAAAGAATACTTACTACAATTGTCATTAAGTAGCTATTCAGTATAACAAGCTCATTTTACATTTAAGAACCTCATTACAGCTAACTAACTCCCTGAAAATAATTTTTTCTTTCACTTAGCCTAACAGAAACGAAAACTCTCTCAAAGCCTTCCCTTTGAGGGCTACATATACGGCTGTCTTTCATACATAAATTGAAAAGTTCTTTCATGTGAGAAGTAGATATTTTATTTTTCTCACACAAAAAGTTATACAGGTGATACCAGTGGGATTTAAGCAGTAAAGTATAACAAGGAATGCAAAATTCAACATAAATTCTATGTTAAGATAAAAGGGCTGCTACCACCACGGATGACTGAAAAGTTATGTTTAAATAACCCCCCTCTGCTGGAAAGAGGATCAAAGGAGTTATGTTGTTAGTACTGGTTCTGAAGATAGTGCATTTTTAGCACTACTAATTTTTTTCCATGTAATATGTATTTTGGCCATGTAAATGCCATGGCTTCTAGGAACACAGACCAATTTCTGCCTGGGTAGATCTCCTTTCTGTCTCCCTGAAATACATCCATTCCTCTGAGACTTCCTTGTCCATTGCTGGTACACAGCACAAAACAAATAGAAGAGCTTCAGTATGGTCCAATGAGAGTTTCTAGCGTTTGCACATCCAAAGTATGCTTGTATGCAAAGTATGTTTCAGGCAAGAATAGGTAGTAAGTAATATTCCTAACAGAAGAACAAAGTCCACTTTGGAAAAAAATACATCTACTTGTCTACTGGTCCGTTGTAGAAAGACAATTCATATACCACTATTCATCTCAAACAGCAAATTCAGATTTCTCCTGGTTAGAAGAGGTAAAATGATGCCTATGGCTGACTAGAAATACAAATGTAGAGAAAACTGCTTAAAATAGGCTTTCCAAGCTATGCACATCATTACAAGTATGACATCAACCTGTTGGAACGGGACCAGCAGCAGCCCACTAAAATGATCAGAGGGATGGAGCACTTCTATGAGGACAGGCTGAGAGAGCTGGGACTGTTCAGCCTGGAGAAGGCTCCGGGGAGACCTGAGAGCAGCCTTCCAGTATCTGAAGGTAGCCTACAGGAGAGTTAGAGAGGGACTCCTTGTTGGGAAGTGTAGTGATAGGACAAGGGGTAACAGTTTAAAATTGAAAGGGGAAGATTTAGATTATATATTAGGAAGAAGTTCTTTACTGTGAGGGTGGTGAGGCACTGGAACAGGTTGCCCAGAGAAGTCGTGGATGCCCCATCCCTGGAAGTGTTTAAGGCCAGGCTGGATGGGGCTTTGAGCAACCTGCTCTAGTGGGAGGTGTCCCTGCCCGTGGCAGGGGGGGTTGGAACTTTCAACTGTAACCATTCTATGATTCTACAAGAAGTATTGGAGATACTTTTCTGAATCCTTTTTACTTTGTCACATCTTGTAATTATAGACAAGCAAAATAAAAATGCTATGCCAATAACAGTTCCATTAAGGAAGCATATGCTAAAAAAATTCTCTCCTCTGCACTTAACATCCATTTGAAGTCTACTTATCAATATACTTAGGGATAGGATGCTCTCTCTACAAGAGGATGGCAAGTGTGGAATATACAGACTAACTGTAAAATTCTGAGCAGAAAATGAGCAGAACAAGAGGTTGCGGGTTTTTTCAAAACAATGCCCTTCTTCACCTGTAGACTACAGACCCTAAAATAATTCTCACAAAAAGCACATGCCAGTTACGGTGTCCCAACTCTATTTCAGAAAACATGAACAGATTTTTGAGGTCAAGAAAGCATAGGTGATTCTCTGACTGTATATACTCTAGACCTGCTCTGTGTATTAAAGATCTCCATGGCAGCACTACCCCACACTGGTAACAAACTACTAAGTAAACCCAACCCTTTAAAATAGATCATAAAACAAAATAAACTCAATTTATTCAGTCACTCTCTTGCACAGAACTGCAAGATGCAACTCTTCTCGGGGAAAAAAACAAACCACACTTCCTTTCACAAAACTACCGACACCCTGCCAAATTTACAATGTCAAAATTTCTTACAGAGTAAGACCCAGATCAACACTGTTATCTCTGAAGGGAAAACCATACCTTGAAATGTAATCTGAATCAATGGGATTCTGGAGATCAATGTTCAAGGAAAACACGCTGGAGGGTTTTTTTTATAAAATGTTTCTTTCCAAAATACTTAAAACCTGCTGCTCATTGAATAACTGACATCTACCCTAAGAAATTTTTTCCCGTGCCTGGAGACCAAAGCGTAGTAGAATGGTGGCTGTATACAGCATAGGAAGCTTATAGTGCCAAAATCTCCAGGCCAAAACTCCAAACAGGAAAATGGGCGTCAACTATAGTGCCAAGCCTTCTATCCATCTATTACTAAACTGCCAAGAATTTCTACTACTTGATGAAAATAAAACTGAACTCTTCTATCTCCTTGCCAAAATTAGGGTGAAGTCTGTAGCAGAAGGCAAAAAGCCAGTGTTTACAGATGGTTAACACACTGTGCAACCCGGTTCTGGTTAAGATTTACATTTTCCTACACAATCCTGTAAAAGAATGCAGCTACAAGATGGACAGCCATGAATCAAGGTCTACACCAGAGTTCTGAAATGCACAGTTAAAGCAAATACAGTAGTCCAGGTTATTATTTATTTACAGGCATTTCAGACCACATCAAACCTACAATGGGTCTGAGATTGCTAAATACACACATCAGCCTACAACACAGGTCTTTCAACAGATAAGGCTTTTAACACAGTTAAATTTCTTATCAGTGTTTCACACCTGAAAGAACTAACGTATTTAATTGAAGTTAACCAGCAAATTCACAACACAATGTTAAATGTCTGTAAGTATTAAGTCTTCACAAAGCTCCTTCATGCCTAAACTTAGAATGCAGCAATTTTTCTAGTGTAAATACAGTTATAACAGTATTTAAGCATCTTTAAAACAAATTAGACAGTGATAATGTTTCCTAATTCTAAATACAATTTGCATTGCAATAGCAGTTGCTGGTCCCAAGTTAGATTAGAATTTGTGATCTAAAAAACAGACAACACAGACAGAGAATTAAGCAAAAAGGGCTGTATTACATAAATAAGACTGAATAATGAATGTGATGGTTTGCATTCATATTATTTCCAATTTGGGGACAGCCACAGTTGACATATATTAGGAGATCCTTCTACAAGAAGCCTAGAACATAGCACAATAACACCATTCAATTCCTCCCAAGTCCTTACATTCTATTTCTGTCTTTGACTGGCACCAAGTATGCAGCCTATTCTTACCCAGAACTATGTCCAGTGGTTTGGAGAACCCTGGGAAAGTGAAACACATCCACAACTAAAGGCAGAAAGCAACCAACTGTTTTTAACCTAATCTGTATGAAAATTATGTCCAGACCCCCAGTTACTAACCCTGGTCTTAAAACTAGGACTACCAGTAAGGCTACAGAGATTTTGTAATCATAAAGACCAGAAAATTCTCAGTTTTAGTGGCAATGGATACCAAGTGTATTTTACAGAGTAAGACAGTTTTTCAATATCTCAAAAAGAAACCAGAACAACTCCTAAATATTTGCCATTTGTTCGTATTTTTTTAATGCCCCAGCAAATATAGGTGCTAATTTGTATAAAATTATGTAACGTATAAAAAGCACATGCTACCTTGACTCAAAATGGCAAGCAAGATCTTTTGACACCTACTGTAAAAAAATTGCTTGATTGCTACCACATACAGAGACTAAAAAGTACAAATTTTATCTGAGTCCTAGTGAACTTTGAAACCATTGTAATGATATGTATAATTAAAACTACTAATTCATAATTTCACTTATGCCTCCTACTACATGCAATATGAGAAGAGCACAGAAGCTGTTTGTATTCTCTTATGTTAATCATGACAACTTGCAGTGCAGATCCCTACGTGATTCTGTTGGTACCCTCCTCTGCACAGAAGTCTGACAATTTATTTCTACACTTTTCTAGTTATTAACCAACTATTAAAAAGCAGAAGGACTTTCCTTCTTATTGCAGGACAGCTTGATTTCTTTACAAGTCTTTTGAATAATTTTGGAAATGTAAATTCATTCTATCACATCACTCATGTTGAAGGCATTGTGAGACATTTCAAAAACCCTCCAGTAGACTGAACAGAATTAACCTCAGGAAAAGCTCTTTCAAACCTTCCCCAATATACTCGTAGATACGCTACAAACACAGTAGTCTCTGCTACAGTTCCTGAAGTGTGCTCTGTGCAGAATTCAGTTTTCCTTGCCTGAGGTTGCCAGAATGACTGCATGTATCCCCTTATAAAAACAGCCAAACAACAATCCCTTTCAGAGTTCAGTTACATCAGAGGTAGTGACTTTGGCTAAAAACCTTCAATGTGAGATTCACACCCTATTTAAAAAACAAATCAACCCCCCCCACACACACTTAAACTATGGTAAGCTCCTTCATCCTCTCCATACTGAGTACCAGTGCAATGAATACATTTAACTTTTTCCACAATGGTTTTGTTTTCCTCAACTGCTCCTTTTATGTCTTGATCATCTACTGGTTCCAACAACACTGATAAGCTTTCTGCTCCCTGATATACACAAAGGATGGTTATTATTAGGAATTATACCTTTAGTAAGTTAATTCTCAGCAGCCTTTTTTATATTTGTTTTATTTAGTTTTGCATTTAACTCAACAGCATCTCTGATATATTTTCCCCTTTTGCATTACATCTTTTTATTACTAATAATTCACTTTCTCCTGAAGTTTCAACATGTCAGCTTGCATTTTTTGGTCTTCTGATACTGTTTCAAAACCTGGGAAAACAGAATAGTACTCTATAGTTCTCCGAAGTGGCTCATATGATGGTTACTTACCAGTTCCATACTGAGGGAAACAACGGACCACTGCACACCTTCACAGCTTGGTTTCCATAATGGAAATAGAGATACACAGGCTGAATGAAAGCTGCAAGGCACTGTAACAGTCTTCTGATCTACATAAAATTGATACTAACACACTGCACCATTCGAAGTAGTTAGAGGTCAGTTAATTGAAGCCTTTTCATTCACAGCAGGTTCCAGTTTCAAGTTGAATACAATGACTTAAAACAGATTGCACACCATCACAAACATTCAGCTGCTCTTTCTGACATTCCTTTAGCTATCTGTCTCACTCTTATACAGTCTTGCTCTGATTTTTTGAGGTTTATGCCTTTTTATGCAAGTTGAACTTTATACTCCACGGTAAAAATTTCAAAGTACATCTTCTATGGTTAGTAAATCCTAAATGAAAAGTTGTTCCTACCATTTGTCAGACTATTTTTTCCTAGAAGCACTCATTGTAGCATCTGGAGCTTTGGTCTTTGCATTCTGCACCAATGTAATCTTAACTCAGACTGCATGGGAGTAATCCAATTTCCTTTTACAACTGCTTTTTCTGCATTTTTGCCCCAAGAGTAATTGCACTGGGGGAGGAAGGGGATGCAAGTGAAATGGTACATTATTGCCGAGGTTGAGGGAGGGAGAGAATAATGGATGTGAGCACGGAGTGATTGGGAGAAGGTAATGCAATAAGGTAAGAAAAGCAAGATAAAAGCCTATAACTTGAATACAGCAGAAAACATAATCACTCCCGTT